>OX453044.1:2400000-3000000 GCA_949699805.1 Tromatobia lineatoria
GCAAGGATGGCTACAAACAAAAACTGCGAGGCGACAATTTAATAGCAGGTTATCCATGCAAGCAGTACAAGCAAGGCAGGATATTTTTCCTACTTTCTTTTATCTCATTTATTTGTCAATATATGTATCGTGATTTTGCCCCTATTTACTCTTCATCCACAGGTATGAAGGTATCCTCTCCATTGGTGGTCTCTTTGCAAAGCTGCATCATCACTAATGCTGTGGAAGCTTGAGACCCAGAGCCAGAAGAGTTATTGGAGCTTGCCGGGGCCGGCAGAGACAAGTTCTCCTTGTTGAACTCGGCTTCTCTCCTCGCGCTGCTACCGCTACCGCAACTGTTGTTGCTCTTCATCATGAAGTCGACCTTGGCTCACGGTCGCGCCCCACGGGGCCAGTGCACCCGTTTTTTCTACTTCTTCTCCTTCTTCTTAATTTACTTGATCTCCTTTTTATCTCTCTCTTAACCACTCCACTTGAGGCTGTCGCTCCGGATTAGTTTCCAGAGTCATAAAGGCTCAACTCCACGCACGTCACTAGTTCCCCTTCCGGAAGTCACACTGACATCTTTAAAAATATATTCACTCAATAGAATTAACAATGCACGGTGAGGTTTGTTTTTAGTTGACTATACAATTTTTGTTTCTGTTTCTCATTTAAAAAAATTGGTATCAGGGCAATCAGAATTGTAAATGCCTGATACTTATAGCAATAATTATTATTATACCATCTGCTCTATAATTATGATTTTATTATAATAAGATGTAGCGATCATAATACGATTACTAAACTTTTGAGTTGTGGCAAAAATGATTAATTTTTAATAAAAGTTCATAGTAATCCCTATAAAAAATGGAAGAACATACTTAATGCATTAAGAAAGTAATGCATTCATTATTTCTCCTATTATTTCCACTATTTCTTCCTATGTTGAAGCGAAAATTACTACTTTTTTCTTGCTACTTAAATGTTTACAATCTATTTTATAATAACTACAATTTATTATTCTGAAATCATAATTACAAAACAAACTGTACTGTAAATCATATCTCATGAATTAATGGGGACTTACAACAAAATCATTAACCACAGTTAATGATTTTGTAAATTATTAATATATTTGCTCTGAGCACTGAGCGCGAATTGTGTGGTAGTAGAAACGAAGGATATTCTTCGAATACTCGACGACAAATTATTTTTCGTTCATGAACGATATTGTTAACCGGTTTTTGACAAACCGGTTGAGGAGAAGGAGGCAAAGAAAAATCGGTTATATTCGTCGATAAATATCGCACTTCTTTGGCTACTGGTATTATATGGAAAATATGTACTACTCTGGAGTTTAAATTTTTTTTGGGAATTTGGCAAAAGCAGCGGGATATTAAAAGTCGTTAGTCATCTTTTTTTTATATTTTACAAACCTTAAAAAAAGAATTCAAGCAGAAATTAAGCCTCTATTAGTTTGGAATCAGATTGTGGAGTTCCAATCTATTGAGGATCAAAGTTTTTTAGAGAGAAAATTTTTTTTTTTAAATACGTACTTCAATTTAATATATTCCATCAATTTTTGCTCCTTCCTCATATCGCTACACTTAATTTGAGAGGTCTTATCTTCTGCAAAACTGACAATTATTCAAACACATTTGGGCTAACAGTTCCTTTTACAAAACTAGTCAGAGAAAAAAAAACCAATTATTTTGGGTTAGTTTTTCGATGAAAAAATTTTTGTTTACCAATCAACAGCACATATTTTCCATATAATATCAACTGAAGCCTAAAATACTTGTCGATCGTTATCAATGATTTTTACCTGATATCTTCTTTTTTAAATGTTTTTCTTACTGTTTTATATTTCATAGTTACCCAAAAAAATACAATCATAATCTATTGAATCTTTATGAAAATTACGAAATATAGACATTCCATCTAAAAACAAATTCGTGTGCTCATCGAATTGAAAAAAAATCGAACACCGAGTTTCAAAGAAGACTACCGACTAAAATTAAGGGTTCTTTAATAAGACCAGAAGTATTTTGTATTTCATTCAGAAACTTCCTAAATATTTTTTTTTCATTCTCGACGACACGAAAATTTCATTTTTTATTTCTGCGTAGCAAATTGTTAGTACATTTTGTAGAACGCTCTGGCGATCGAAATTAAGGGGTTCATGATTAAAATGAAAAATATTTTGTACGTTTTTCAGACACTCCTAAATTTTAATTTGTATTATTGCCGAAAGTCAATCATTTTTTTTCGTCCCTCCAGAATTGTCAATTAATGTTTATAAAATTGGTAGCAAATCCAAAGATCGTATAGTCAAATTTGCGACAAAAAAATTCAGAACTGAAAAAAACCGAAAAATATTTTCTGAAAAAACGCTTTCGAATGGTCTATAAATATTTTGAAAAGCCCAGTATATTATTGTCAATTAATGTTTATAAAATTGGTAGCAAATCGAAAGATCGTATAGTCAAATTTGCGACAAAAAAATTCAGAACTGAAAAAAACCGAAAAATATTTTCTGAAAAAACGCTTTCGAATGGTCTATAAATATTTTGAAAAGCCCAGTATATTATTACAGTATATGAGAGCTTGTAGCCGAGAGACGAAAAGGCGGATGATATCTTCGGGCCTCTCTATCGCCCTCTCTCTCTCTCTCTTTTTATGCCGATGCGATTTCGCACTCGCCTTCTATAAATATCATATGTTTCGCGCACGAAACCACCTTGCGCGAGACGCTGCGTATACGATGTAGGTAATTGGGCCAGATGCTGTGTGATCTTCTCTCGCGTTATACGCGACGCTTGTCGGGCGTACCTTGGCAATGTGTGCCTCGAGTATTTAGGCCCCTTTATGTTTTTATCCACACTTTTTTCGGTAATTCAATATTCGAATACAATAAACGATTACAATGATTTTCCAACCGATATCCTACCAATTATCAAAATATCGCTTGTTTTTTATTTAATTGTGTAAAATTATTGTTTTCACCACACATTTTTTAAAATTAACTATTTGAACCTTTCCAATAAAATAAGCAATAGAAATAATTTTCCAACCGATTCCACACCAATTTAAAGAGTATTTTTAATTCCCAATTTGATTACTTGATTCTGTAAGATATATGTTTATCACTACACGTTTTAATAAACTAAACGTTCCAATGCAAAAGCGATTAAGATAATTTTCCAACCGATTTCACACCGATTTTTTTATTATTAAATGTTTTTTTTTCTTCTAAATCACGCGAAATTTATATTTTATTTATTGACGAAAATAAAAATCACTGTTTAATGTTGTGATAAGAGTGTTATCGAGAAGCACGACGATAACCGACCACGCGCATCGCCTCGCCGTGGCGGTTTGACGTTTCGCGATGCCAAAACCTATGTTTAAATCCTCGCGAAAGCGGTGCACACGCGGATTGACTATTTATAATCGCGTTACACGTTCGCAACGTTTCGTTTTCCCGAAAACCCTCTTCCTCTCATCCGTCGTCGAACTGTGGACGATTTATCATTTTTTCAAGATTTTTATCGGTTTTGAAGGTTTTCGTAATTTGATTAAATGGATCAGCTGTCGTGATATATTGATGAGTAGAAAAATTTCGCAATAGAAATTACCCGGAAATTTAATGGCTTCTGATTGGCTCCTATGATCAGCTATGAAAGCCTCGTTTCAGTGGAAAGAGAATATCTGCCAAGCAGAAATATGCACACTGCCGGTTTTCCGGGATCAAAATATTTCTCTCGCTGACCAACACTCGAGTATTTGCCTTCGTTATGTTAGCACAGCTAGTGTTCGCAATAATGCTCGTGGATCCGGAAACAGGTGAATCTTATCTTGCGCAAAAGTTTTTGGCAGTTTGTAAACTTGAAATTATCACATGTCTGAGGTTCTTCGTTGATTAATTATGTTTTTGGAAAGCTGGTGGTTGACAAAACACGAGATCGTCAAGTGCTCGCACAACGTTTTCAAAACATTTTTCTACGTGCCGACGGGGATAAAATCCAAAACTTTTAATCCGCATTAATCCAAGAAATATTGTTCATAAGGACCTCGGTCGATGGCCTGTTGACAATAACAGATTTATCCAACTAAACAACCACTGTATTAAAAAAAAAATGTACATATATTGCCAATAAATACTATTACTACTACTATTGTTCATAGTACAATTTTTGTTGCAATTATGACTTTGTAATAATAACCTGCAGCGATTGTGGAATCATGAGAAAATTTTTTAAGTGCTATACGAAAACTAATTTGCGGTTAAATAATGAGAGAAATTGTGGAAAATGGGAAAGCATGATCTTTACTATGTTAATGGAGTGATCGTATTCTTTCATATCTTCAAAAAGATTATTGTAATTTTTGTAAGAATATTGTAATTTTTTTCAAGAAACAGTGTTTTTTGGAAATGGAATCAGGTAAAAATCAGTGATATCTGTTTTGGATATTTCACTTTATTGGCTGCTGGTAATATAGGAATAAATAAATGTGTGCTATTGTTCCTTCAACAATGAATTTTCAGCACGATCAAGAATGTTTATAACATGTAATGAAAATTAGAAATGAAGCACGTAATCATTTCCTGAACTGAACCACAAAAAAGACTCAGCATCACAGTGTCTTCAATCATCTCCAATTTATCACACTAATGTTTAATTTAAATTTACAAGAAAATTCATATTGCTGTATCATGATGCAAACTAGGAATTAATTATTGCCACTTTATTATTTGTAATTTTTGACATTAAAACAAGAATTCAAGCTTCTAGTTTTTTACCTTCATCAGGTTCATCGAAATTTTAATAGAAAAAAAAGATCGGAACATACAAATTCCTACATAATTGTAGGCCTTCTACGAATTTCCACTAAATCATGTATCTCGGATTTTTAATATCTTCCCGTTTACTTAGAAATTGGGAGCTCGCTAGTTCAACTTGTGCAAAAGTTATGGTTATAACGTCAGGTTTTCGAAAATTTCTAAACGTCATAAAATCCACTTTTTATATTTTGACCAAATTCAATACAAAACAACATTATATATATCTACACTTATAAAGAAAAATTTATAAAAAATATTATAAATTTTACGGAAATGACAATCATCACCATTTTTGAAAAACTTCAAAAAGCTATAAAATTCCACTTTCTTGTTACGTTCTGTCCAAGAATTGCAATAGCCACAGGCCCACTTCCGTTTCACGTCCCAGCTACATTAGAGTTAAGATTGTTCTGTATTTTTATCGAATAGATTTGATAAAAATAGGAGAATAATACTTTACGATACTAGTGCGATAAAACTTTTTCTGACGAGTGTGAGTTTGCAGGACAAGCCGAAGGCAAGTGTTGCAATCACACGAGTTACGAAAACGTTCCTCGCACGAATATTGTAGGAAAGAAATTGTGAAAACGAGGATTTATGCACGCGAAGCGTGCGTAAAACCGCGTTTCTCGCACCGAGTGAAAGAAAATTGCAAATATTTCTCGATAATATAGAAATCTGAAAAAAGGGATGCTTATTAAAGGTACTAGAAGTATGAATTTTTCATAACAATAATTTCAAAATGTTATCAACAAATTCATGAAAAAAAACGATTGGTCAATAAACTTCTCGGAACACCCAACTTTTCTTTTTTATGAAAATGATTCGTTCATATTTTTCAATACGTATGCGTTCTTTCAGATTTTTTCATTTGCTTCGAATTTTAATTTTTTCATATAGAATGTGTGGAAAAAACAAAATTCAAAGCTAATTTATTGATCTGTAGAAATTCATAAGCATTCAAAAAAAAAAAAATAATCATTTTCATAATTAAAAAAAATAGGTTGTCGGGAAATTCGTTAATAAATTTTTTCATTATCTTGTTAATATTATATAGGAATTATTATTATGCACAATGATCTATTTCCAATTATTTAAATCATTCATTTTATTACCATTTATATGCATGCATTTTTTTGGATTACTATACCATCGATAAATATGTGCAATTTTCTCTCGTTCCTCTCGAACTTATGCGAAATGAACACCAAGCTACAGGATTACCTCATCTAGAATGTGGCTTAGACGTGAACCAACAGCACGTCTTTGGTTATTGCAATTTACGACAGATATGAATAAATTTTAATTTCATAGCTTTTTGAATTATTCCAAAAAACAGTAATTATTGTCCCAAATCGGTCGACCGATTTCTAAGTTATCGGTATGTCAAACACGTACCAACATTTTACCCTCACAACTGTTCCCAATTTTTTCTTGACCACCCTGACATGAAAACCTCGACCAAAAAATTCAATATTAAAAAAAAAATCCTTTTATGAGGAATTACCAATCACCACAAAATTCACGATTTATGAAAATCATAATAATGTACCGAGAATCGATGGACTTTCTTGCAGAGTAAGTACGAAATGATAATAACATGTGATTACATAGCGAAAGTGCATGCCACACTACACTACTCACTATTTGATCTCACAAATTTTCTATGTATTACCTATAATACAGATATTACGTGAATAAGTGATCTTCGTGACAAATATTGTCGCGTGACGTCTAGCCGAGAAAACGGCTCGTCCGTCGACACGACGAGGACGAGGACGATCGAGTAACGCCGATGGTGTATTGTTCCCCGACCCCGTTAACACTATAAGTTGTTCTTGCGAATTTATTCCTTCCCCTCGACGGAATCGTTTCTGATATCAACCTATCGCGTGTATACGGCACTTGTTGACAAACACGCGAGGTTGTAGGGGGCGAATTTGTGTCTTTCGTCCCTGTGTGTGCGTGTATCCGTCGCGAGGATCATATGGCAACAGAGGCCCAATCCCTTCGGTGGATTAATCGGAACCGCGTGGCTTTCGGACAGCGAGAGGTGCGAAAGCCTCGACGAGCTACGAGTCGACGCCTCTCGACGCTTCCCGACGCTTATCGATTTCGCAACGGCGGTTTCGTTCGAACATACCGCAACGTCCTCGGAATTTACACTGTTAAAAATATTATCAAATTTACAACACGTTTAATATACGAAGTTATATCAAATTTACAAACGAGGTATACCAAATTCAAATTCATATATAACGTATAGAAATTTTTATAATTCTGTTTCAATTTTTATACTTGTATGTTGAAATTAATGTAGCTGACATTGAAATTTAATAAGCTGTGTATTGCAAAAGTTGATTCACAAACTTTGTTGTAATATTAATATATCACTGTTGAAAATATTATTAAATTTACAACACGTTTAATATACGAAGTTATATCAAATTTACAAACGCGGTATACCAAATTCAAATTCATATATAATGTATATATATTTTTATAATTCTGTTGTAATTTCAATGCCTGAATGTTGAAATTAATGTAGCTGACATTGAAATTTAATAAGCTGTGTATTGCAAAAGTTAATTCACAAAATTTGTTGTAATATTAATATATCACTGTTGAAAATATTATTAGATTTACAACACGTTTAATATACGAAGTTATATCAAATTTACAAACGAGGTATACCAAATTCAAATCCATATATAACGTATAGAAATTTTTATAATTCTGTTTTAATTTTTATACCTGTATGTTGAAATTAATGTAGCTGACATTGAAATTTAATAAGCTGTGTATTGCAAAAGTTGATTCACAAACTTTGTTGTAATATTAATATATCACTGTTGAAAATATTATCAAATTTACAACACGTTTAATATACGAAGTTATATCAAATTTACAAACGCGGTATACCAAATTCAAATTCATATATAATGTATATAAATTTTTATAATTCTGTTGTAATTTCAATACCTGAATGTTGAAATTGATGTAGCTGACATTGAAATTTAATAAGCTGTGTATTGCAAAAGTTAATTCACAAACTTTGTTGTAATATTGATATATCACTGTTGAAAATATTATTAGATTTACAACACGTTTAATATACGAAGTTATATCAAATTTAAGTTTGTGTGTAAATAATGACAAATATTGCATTGTTCTTAATATACGAATAATTTAATATTTATACATACTTGTATATGAAATTTCATATACTGTATATGCATAAAACTTCATATACATTTTATGAATTTTCATACAAAAATTTTTAACAGTGTAACGTTCAATCCTTTCTAGAAAATAATAATATTGTCACTGCATTTTCATAAGATGAAGGTCATAATAGCGAATGGCTGTAATAGCGAATTTCATAATGATGGCTATTCTGGGTTCAGACATTTATTATTTTCAAATTCGCCCTTTTAGCTATTGGCTATTTTGGTCTGCACACTTTTAAGGGCCCTGAGTCACTAATCTTACATTTGAACCTTCGTAACCCTAGAAGTTAATCGTTGTTTTCACCACCCGAAAAACTTTGAACATGGGTCGTTCGTGTCCATCGCTTATTTGACTATCAAGAAGCGCGTAGCAACTTGACGCCAAGTATAAAAATAATTAAAATGTAGAACCTTGCAAATTGCTTCCTCATTTTTTTTCTTTCTACAAAGTTACCTCTATAAGGAAGTATGTTGATTAATTTTGGCTTCCTCATAAAGGAAGCTTTGTAGGAAACAAAAAATAATGAGGAAGCAATTTGCAAGGTTCTACTTTGCAGGCTTGTTTATAATCGGAAGCCATTTTTATAAAAATTCAAAGTGACGTAACATTTTTACCGCTCGACCGATTTGTATAAAGTTGTTACTCAAAAATTGTGTAATGATAGTCCATATGTAAACTAAATTGAAAGCCGATACCTAGTAATTTGCATGAGCAAGCGTTCGAACGAGTTTTTTCAAATAATTCAAAATGCCATAAAATTTGAACCACTCGACCGATTGGTGTCAAATTTGTACCAAATATATTTTTAAATGGTCATCTAAGTGTGAAGAAAATTTATAATGAATCTGCGAAAAATTTCGATTTTTTTTTTTAATTTTGCAAAAACTTTTTTTTTTTTTGTTCACCAAAATAGAAATTTTCTGACATGTCAACAGTTAATTCGACCAAAATCTTAATTGGAAATCAATAATCGTGAAATCATATCGGCAATTGCAGCCGGATATCTCAAAATTTGTATGAGTTATAGTATTTGCAGACATTTTTGGAAAAATTAAAATGGTAATGAAATCAGAACGGCTCGACAGATTCTCTTAAAATTTGGTACACATAATTGTTTACAGGTAGACCTTGTATTTACGAAATTTCAGCCCGGTGCCTCTTTAATTGCGAAAATTATAGCGTGAAAACGATTTTTTTTAATTTTCAAAATGCTATGAAATCTAAATTTTTAAACCGATTCGCGTCAACTACAATCCCAAACGGTATTCTATGATAGCCCACTTGCATATAAAATTTAAATAACATTCATTGAAAATTGCGACAGTATCGTGTAAATAACGAAATGTGCACACACCGACATAAAAATCTCGAAAAAAAAATTTTCCTGTATGATGAAGCAAAAGTAATGTTGAAAAATGTGCGTTTGATTCTGACTGATCAGAACTCTTATTATCTCGAAGATCGTGTTTTAACGACTTTTTTCAAACCGACACGCGAATTTTTTTGTATTAAAAACGTTGCTGATGAAAAAAGTTTTAGGTTCAATGTTTATATATTTTTTAATCTTTCTATGTTATTGCTAAAGGAAAAATCTAAAGAAATTCATAGATCTTCATTGAACTCTGAACTATGCGATGAAATAGTTGCCATTCCTGAAAATCCTTTTTCGAATAAACATTTTAACGAAAATTTGGAGATATGTAGGCGGTTCACACTGAAACATTTCAAAATTCATATCTTCCGTTGTTTGTTATATAAATCGAAAATGAAAATGCGAACTTGCAGTGAAAGAATCATATTTAAAAAAATATATAGTATACTTTTGCTGTGAAGATGAGATATTTATTCTGCGAAGAGAAAAAGGCTAAAATTTTGAGACTAACATATATACTCCATATAAGTAAGGAACGATAAATAAAATATTAAATTTAGCGCCGTGATCCACTTTTATTCCGAAAAACAATTTCTTAGAAACCAGGTTTTCACCTACGTGACGATTGAACATGAGTCGTTCGTGTCCGCTCGGAAATTGCTCGTAGAACTGCGTGCGTTTACAAACTGAGTAAAACAGGCGTCGTTCGGGGATGATATTTCCCTCCACCCTAACTTTTTTTTCAGCAATAATACCGACTGTTTGAACATTTGGCCAGAACACGAATAACCCATGTTAGTTTAAACATGGGTTGATTCTAGGGTTAATAAGATGAGGAGCAAATAGCGAATGACTGTAATAGCGAATTTCATAATGATGTCTTTTCTAGATTCGGACGTTCATTATTTTGAAATTCGCCATTTCAACCATTCGCTATTTCGACTGCCAAACTTTTGGGAAGCTGAAAAACGTCATAACAAAGAAAATTCTACAATACCCTTCTTTCTAAAAAATCTTACATTTAAATTTCATTGAGTACAATCATCGTAGTTCTGAAATTTTTCAAAGACATACGGTGCACCAAAATGGCGTGAAGTAAGAAGGCAACTTTTTAACCTGTCACAGCTTTCAATTCAAACTGGTGAACAAACTTCAGTGTTCGATGTCTCATTTCATCTGTCGAAAAGTGTATTCAAAGTTGTGTTTTTAAATGTGAAAATAAATCTCTTACATCAAGGATTGTTATAGTCATCCTAAAATGCACTCTTCGACCAATGAAATGAGACATTGAACACTATCCTGGAATTTAGCCTCTTTTATAGCCTGTGACGTATTTTTCGTGAACGAACGGAACTATAAAAAAATATTCGGGAACACCAAAAATCCCTTCTTGGAAATTTAAGTTCTATAAGGAAGTATTTTCATAAAAAATTATCGATTTTCAGAATATGTTTTTAAACACGTGCAAAAATTCGATTGTTAAATTTTTTTCAAAATGTAGATTTATACTCAAAGGAAGCATCTCATTAATTATATAATTATACTTCAATAATGCAAGAAAGAAGTTCAATAAATTAGCAAGGAAGTATTGAAACATTAAAAAATTGTTGTCTGCGTTTGGAAAATTTCCATTGATTTTTTACAATTGAAAAAATGCCAGAATTGGCATAAATTTTGTACCTACTTCCTTAAAAAAGAAAATGAAATATTGCAGTTGTACCTTCAACTTAGATTACAAAAAGCACTTCACAATGTGCAGGATTTACAGGTTTCTGAAATTTCAAGGATGATGAAATATCGAATCGTTTACCATCGTTTTACGATTCTCATTTATACGCTAATAGCATCTCATAAGATGTGAAATTTTATAGTCATTAACACCCTCTTCGTCGTCAATATATAAACCAAAGGTGTTACAAAAAATCGTTATTAAAGGAGCAGCAAAATATTTCCACAATTAATACATTTAACGTCAGGTAAATAATTTGTTTTTCTTTTCTTCCGAAGAAAAAATGGCAATCACTGTCACTTGCCTTTAAAATGCTCATTTTCTTTAAAACTTTGCACCTCATCTAAATATTCCCTATATTTTCATTGCTATCCTCACAATCTGCATTATAAAAATAACAAATATACAAACAGCCTGAATCAACCGCGTATCTCAACAAGGTCCACAAACAATATATAGGGTATTCCACGCGTGACGGGACTGATTTTGTCTGTACAACATTTGGAGATGCATTTGAATTGAAAATGTCGGGCCCAAAATAAAAAGTAAGAAATTACGGTTTGACAAAAAATGTGAGAGTCTTTCTAAATTGACGGTTTAAGAAAACGCGTAAAAGAAGCTTTTCGAAATGGCGTTTTAATGAATGGAAAACATCAAAAACGGTTTTAAAAATTGATCAAAAATAATGTTACAGGCTGAATAAATTTACTAACTAAATTTACGTTTTAAGAGAATTTATTTTTTTAATTGGGGCCAACGTTTTAATTCAAAAGCACATTTTTATCGAACAAAAGAAATCCCGCTACTCGTGGAATACCCCATATATAAACGATATACTATATATGATGTCAAAGTCCTTGGGTGAATAAATGTTGAGGGTTTGAAACCTGCAGTCTCGGCTGATTTTTTCAAGCACTCCTCGAGAACGAAACATTTTTCCCTGGCAATTTTTTTTCATTTACAAAAGCTGCAAGTAGATCAAGTATCTGCAGCAACAAGGACCGTCCTTGAAGGACGCTCTCATGATTATCCTGGCGTGAAGGTCGTGCGCATTCGGTGAACATTATCGTCGTGCGAATTTTCCTACCATAAAGAGTCCCATCGACATGGCACAGCGATAGCGTTTTATTCAAAGAGTTCGCAAATGCACGTGAAAAAAAAAACGTAAAAATAGGTTAAGAGCAAGAACAAAAAATTTCGAGGTAATCAGCTTGCAATTTCTTTATATTTTTTTTATTGGCGTCACAGTGCAAAATAAAATTGAGAATATCCTTGCGAAAATGTGTTTTTTCCTCATTGCATTAAAACTCTAAAAAATGGTTTGAGAAAAGTATACTGAATATTTTTCAATTTTCATTTTCAATAAAATGTTTTTAGAGATGCGGTATTTTTTTAAACTTTGGTAGCAACACGACATTTTTTTTTTGTTACTTTGTGAGAAAAAAATTGTTTTTGATACGCTTGCAAAAAAGTAGCTTTTCAGTCCTCCGTTCAGGAAAGTGCATTTTGCACGGTTTTCGACGACCTACTGGAAAATTTCGTGCAAAAGAAAAGGTTTCTTCAACTCGAGTGATTGTAATAACAGCCAAAGGCGAACCCACCATAATAATAAAAAGTGTTTTTTTCGACCGCTCTAAAATAACTATTTTCTACGCTCGAAGTAGGCTAAAAATGGCTTTTTTTAACCTCTGACTCGTATGCATGTGGTATGCAGTTCTATTGTTCCTACAGAAAAAAATAGTTTATTTCTTTCCGGCAGCTTTCATTCGTGAAAAAATTTGCAATCTTTGCGTCCCTGTTACAAATACGAAAAGTCGTTATTTTCAGTGAAATCGGGGAAAAAAAATCGTATGCTAAGATCGAGCGAGCTTGTCATAATGCCCAGCCTCACCCTCAACGAAAATAACGCCTTTTTCTCCCTTGTAGCAACATATATGCTTTTTCGCTTCAGTGTTGAAATGTATTATCTTCCAATATGCTTTCGATACGCACTTTTTCAAAACTTTGACAGTAACACGACATTTTTTTTTTTGTTACTTTGTGGAAAAAAATAATTTTTGATACGCTTGCAAAGAAGTAGCTTTTCAGTCCTCCGTTCAGGAAAGTGCATTTTGCACGGTTTTCAACGACCTACTGAAAAATTTCGTGCAAAAGAAAAGGTTTCTTCAACTCGAGTGATTGTAATAACAGCCAAAGGCGAACCCACCATAATAATAAAAAGTGTTTTTTTCGACCGCTCTAAAATAACTATTTTCCACGCTCGAAGTAGGCTAAAAATTGCTTTTTTTAACCTCTGACTCGTACGCATGTGGTATCCAGTTCTATTGTTCCTACAGAAGAAAATAGTTTATTTCTTTCCGGCAGCTTTCATTCATGAAAAAATTTGCAATCTTTGCGTCCCTGTTACAAATACGAAAAGTCGTTATTTTCAGTGAAATCGGGGAAAAAAAATCCTATGCTAAGATCGAGCGAGCTTGTCATAATGCCCAGCCTCACCATCAACGAAAATAACGCCTTTTTCTCCCTTGTAGCAACATATATGCTTTTTCTCTCCAGTGTTGAAATGTATTATCTTCCGATATGCTTTCGATACGCACTTTTTCAAATAAGGATGCAAAATAGAACCTTGCACATTGTTTTCTCATCATTTTTCTCATTTTGCAAATCTGCCTACCATGAGGAAGTAAGTTAATCAATTTCGGCTCTGGATGCAAAATGTAAACTTATGAAAATATTCAAAATGTCTTAAAAACCGAACCACTCAACGGATCATTACGAAATTTAGTATGTAGGAGTACTGAGTACTATTATTAGTCTGTACGAAATTCTAATTAATTGCGCAATATTATTGTCGAAAATTCCGAAATCCCATAAAAGTCAAACCTATTTATAGATTCATCCCAAATTCAATACGGATCCTCCTTTCGCATGGATTTATTTATAAAAAATTGTTCAGCTCGATAACTATTAATTTGTCGAAGCTTGAGAAACTCCAGAAATTTGTATGACAATTCAAAACTGAATGAAAAATAGTGTTATGTTTGAATTAGCTCGATTAATAAAGACATTCGTTCAGTATATAAGTATGCATTTTATGCACACATACACATACACACTCACACACGTGCTTGCATACATATATTTTTTTTCTAAACCACTTTTCTTGACGTTGCAGGTGATTATGAGCATTCAGCCATGAAAATATCGAAAAAAATCGAAATGAATCATCTCATGATTTATTCTTAATGAATATTATACAAAAACTTCTTCTAATCAAACATTAGCATTAATTCGTCGACTTTTTTTCAAAATTTGGCAGTGATTTAATTGATAAAATGCGAACACATGCAGCTGCAATAACCACCCTTAAGAATACCTAATTAAATCACCAAAAATTGCAATTCAAATAAATGATGAATTATAAATAATAACATATACCTGAATTTAGTAGGTAAAATAATAAATAATCACTTTGGAATTTGTTCTCTGCATTGGTATCGACTACATCTAACCTTCTTAAAATTTTTTTAAAAAATAAGTGTCTTACCGACGTTCAAACGGAGATCCATTAAATTTGTATATCCGTCGTTGATTTTCAATCCGAAATTTCATTTCTTCGGAACCGAGCATCTGCAGTCGTTTCCGGTTCTTTCTTCTCTCTCGGAAGAAGGGAAACTCGAACGTGGATTCGCTTGCTGTTGAAGTTTGCGGTATCATTTTCCAGCTGACGACAGAATGACGTTTTGAAAAGCGTTGTGTCGGGCTTTTGTAACATCTTGTAACACTGCGAGTCCTTTTATACCATTGCGATATCGCGGAGGGGATGCAACAGGGGTTGCTGGGGTGCAAGGGCCTCGAGAAGTTGGTGGTAGCACTCGCGGAGAGCTCCGTGCCTTTCCACCGACTATATACTTAGCTTATCGCACTACCGAGATCTCGCGGTATTCGGGTGCATCGTCCTTAATTCGTCGTAACACGAGTGAACGTAGTCAGTTGAAAAGTTCGACTCGCAACTAGAGGCAATTTCACGAGATTAGGATTCCTCGTTAATATCTCCGTCTCTCTCGTTCCTAACCTACAATTTGACACTCTCGAAAAGTTTAACAATTTGCCAAACGAGCGCAGACAAAATATAGCGTCGGAAAATAGGATGGAGAGATCTCTATCGATCGTGTATTGCTTCGAGAATTTATTCTACTCGGTACACAAACTTGCACAGTCAAGTGTAAATTAACGACAATTGTTCGGTTTCTCGATTTGGAATAAAAGGGGTATAAATATTGGGTATTTTCTTTTTATCTTGTTTAAAATTGCTTTAGCCCTTCATGAACAAGGGATATGAAGTGCTTGGCGAATGACGGCTTTTTGCGTGCATTTTAATAGGGACTTTAAGTTCTTGTGTTCCTCGCGATCTTTATTCGCTCTTCTGTTTCCAATTCTTGAATGTGTGGTAGGTGCTTTTTTCATAATGAGTCGTGATGCACTGAGAGAAAAATGTGGTGATTTTAAAAATAATATAGTTGGACTGACGATGATGTAACTATAAACTATAATTCCCAGGAGGAACGTCTATATTTTATGGTTATAGCAATCATTATTATAGTAGTAATTATCAAAATAATAATAGTTTCAAAAACTATTCTAATAATTTCAAATATGCCGTTTTGTTGCACATACGATTTCAACGTTTGTTTCCAATAACCTTACAAGTATCGTTTATTGAACCATATTATCATCGCTTCAACCATAAAACATTGCAAGCCTTCCTATATTCGTTTTACCATGTGAAATCGTTAAATAAACGATATGCTTTTCTCTCAGTGTGGTGTTGAGGAAATTCATTTTTCCGCCATTTGCCGAAGCACTTTGTATCCATTCTTCATAAACGGCTAAAGCAATTTTAGACAAATTAGCGAGACCGGACGCTACACGTTACCATTTTTTTTTAAAGGCGCTGCAGCGCTCCTTCATGAAATTCTTCTTTTAGATTGAGGCGGAGATAGCCGATTACTGAAAAACTTAGGATGTTTTCGACCAGCGTCGTCGAATTTTTAATGTAAAAATAATGCATCATTAAATTTTTTTTTTAATGGATAATGGAAATCGAATCCAGCATTCATTACTTTTTTAATGAATAATGGACCAAATATCCAGCATCCGTTTTTTTCTAATTTTCAATGAATTGTATGGATTTTATTCTAATTATCAAAATTTATGACCATCAAAATATCTGCATCTTCAAAAAAAAAAACTTTGTCGCGTTGTAGCGCCGTGATATTTGTTCTGAGAGGAAAATGTCTTCGTACTTTTTTGTTCCTTTTTTAATTTCCCGATGGCGGATATTTTCGAAAAAAAAAAAAATTTGTATGAAATTAAGACGATCTGTGCAAATTGAAAACTTTTCCACGCTGCATCTCTTCCGTTTTGACTCGGAGAGAGAAGTTTCTAGGAGAAATCTTCTTTCTTTTCTCATTTTGATGTGGCGGTTATTCGTACTTTTGAAGTGATGGTTATTTGTGAGGAGTTATTCTGATTTTTGTCCAAACAGCTTTTGTCAAACAGAATGTTTGACCCGTGGATGTGCGCAGTAACAGTGTGTTTAATTTTTAAAGGGTCAAGGTAAAACCTTCCACGGTGTACCTCGAAATTGGAAATAAAAAAATAGTTCATAAAATAGTTTTAAAAAGTTCACAACAAAGAACTTGAATCCAAAAAACATTTATATTAGTGTCAATAACACATTTATCGAGATAACAACAGTTTAAAGCTATCCATTTGGATTAATTTCTTGACAAATATTATTATCCCACTACTTTCGGTTAATTTTCATAGCTCAATTTATATCCTACTACTGACAAACTTTGGAAATATTTTTTTTGCTCGTTAATCATTTACATTAGTTCAACCTACTGAAAAGGGCGAATTTTTATTTCAAAGTAATTTGCAAAAAATCTTCCATAACCCTATTGATTCACTCGATACAAATTCGATTGCATTGTTTTCTTGATTGTTAATGCAAATTTTCCTCCAAATATCTATAAAAGTTGAATTAATTAGACGAACGCTAATTAGTCGATACTATTTGGTGCTATTCCCAGTTGACAACAATCAAGGTGAGAAACTGTCGGAGATCACGAGACAGCGAGTCCGCAATCGGTCTTATTAACATCTTCGCTGGTCCCGCATGAATTAACGACCGTTAAATTCGTCTATAATTATTTTCTCTGAGGATGTACGGCCAGCCTTGGCCCTCGTTTGTCTGGTGGTTGCCGGCTGTCACACTTCGACGATTAGTGTTTGCCGCAGTGCTTGACATTGGCCAGTCTTAAGTCGATATTTTCCACCTTTTGCTACTGTTTTGTGCACCGTTACGTTGTGCAGCTAAGTTTCTCGTTCTCTCCACATTCGTCTCAATTGTTTTCCTCTTTTGGCTCAGCGCTAATTAGCAATCTCAAAACGAATCATTATTATTTATTAATTCTTTAAAAATAAGTTTCTAAATCGTCATTACAATTTTTTTTTCTTAATTGTACTCATTCACTTTTTTAATATCAATGTATGGCGAATTTTTAAAATAATTATGATACCATGACATCTACATATAAATGTAGATTATTGTCTTGGTATCATAATTATTTAAAAAATCGAAAAATTTGATTACTCAAATGCTTGTAAACAATGCTTCATTTTTCTGAGGACCCCGCAAAAAAAGCGCCCTCAATATGATTTCGCCAAAATTGCGAGGAAAAAGAAACGGTTCGTCATTCATTTTTTAATACGTCAATATATGACAATGAACTTTTCTTTATATCAGGAATTATGAAACCTAAACAGCCTCCTTCAATACTTCAAAAATAACGAGTATCAATTCATAATCATCTGAAATGGTATTTGTTATATATTTATTTCAATTTTTAACTGAAATAATTTCATATAAAATTTAATGTGAACACCTTATGACCTCGAAATTTTCTGCATCTGTAGCGCCGTAATCATCGACTTATGAAAAAAAAGTCTAAGGGTTTTTTTTCCTCTTTCATTTGCCTTTCAACAGATTTTTTCAAAAATTTTAGTAGACCGTTATTCGAAAAAGTAGTCATTTTTTTGCTTTGACACCCTGTAACATTTTAGATATAGCTTGAAAAACAAAATTTTATAAGACTTTTTTTTTCGATTCTCCAACAATGGATTTTTTGCAATATTTTTTCAGAATTTTTTAAAAAATGCCACTTTATATAGTACAATTAAACCACGGATTAGCAACGTGTGGCGCTTAAACTAATGCCTTGAGAAAAAAAAAGTTTACAGGCTTTTTTTCCTTTTTTATTTGTCTTTCAACGGATTTTTTCCAAATTTTATTAGTCCGTTATTAGAAAAAGTAGTCATTTTTTGCTTTGATACCCTGTAAAAACTTTTGTTTTGCGTTGAAAACCTTAAAAAAAGCCCCCAGACTTTTTTTCCCTAAGTCAATAGCTTAGGCACTACGCCTTGCTAATCCGGGGTCTAATTGTACTATATGAAGTACCATTATTTATAAAATTCTGAAAAAACATTTCTAAAAATCCGTTGTTAGATAATCGAAAAAGAAACAAAGAAGTCTTATAACATTTTGTTTTTCAAGCTATATCTAAGATGTCAAATGGTGTCAAAGCAAAAAGTTGACTCTACTTTTTCGAATAAAGGTCTAATAAAATTTTGGAAAAAATCCGTTAAAAGTCAAATGTAAAAGAAAAATAAAGCCTGTAGACTTTTTTCTCCCAAGGCATTAGTATAAGCGCCACACCTTGCAAATCCGTGGTTTAATTATACTATATAAAGTGGCATTATTAAAAAAATTCTGAAAAAATATTGCGAAAAATCCGCTGTTAGGAAATCAAAAACAAAAAACAAAAAGTCTTATAACATTTTGTTTTTCAAGCTATATCTAAGATGTCAAAGGGTGTCAAAGCAAAAAGTTGACTCTACTTTTTCGAATAAAGGTCTAATAAAATTTAGTAAAAATCCGTTGAAAGTCAAATGAAAAAGGAAAAAATTTCGTTAGACGTTTTTTCCCCTAAGTCAATAGTTTAGGCCTTGATTTGTTACGCTATGCAAAAGTACATTTTTTGGAGATGCAGAAAATTTCGAGGTCATGAACACCTTTAGTATACAATTTAAAAAAATTATTTTTGAAATGTTTTTAGCGCCGAGACGCCACTCACGAGACGGTGATAAATCACTGTTTCGTCAGTACTTAATTATTGATATAATTCAATACATGAAAGAAATAGTGAAGTCACGCGTATATCAATTATCTTGCTGGGCAGTCGAAATTTATATGTTGTGCAGGATAAACGACAGCTTTACATGATGTATACAAGGGCAAGCGTGACGATGATGCGGCCAGAAAGAGCTTAAGCGATATCACTGACATTTTTTGTGTTGCTTTGTGTTATAAATACGTGTATGACAACCGTGCTCAACGACTCTTGATTATTGAGTAAAACTGATTGCTCTCAAGAATCTCTCAATATTTAATAGGCTCACGAATATCTCGGGCAATATATATAATCTTGAACGAGCCACTCCCATTATACGCACCCGAAGCATCCAATGTCAACCGGTTTCGTACAACCTACAACGTTTTATTATATCGCTACCTCTGATCCATATTGCTATTGGCGACAATTATTTTCACGCTATTATTATTTCCTCATGGATTTTACGTCAGGGTTTCCACTAATGACGATAATAAAGGATCTTATCGGTAATCTACACCGCAGGCTGCAATTTTTTAAAACAGTAATTACATATTTTGAAAATTATTTATATTTTCACATCGCTTGCTGTGTTTTTTTTAAATCAGTACCTGTATGTGAACATCATTCAGGTTCGTTTTGAAATGTTTATCGAAGAAGGTTTGAGAGATGAAATTTTTATGAATTCAGTTGAGGGTAAACTTTATATGCGTCTAGATAAGCTAATTGGATTCTCTTGACATTAATTCGTTTTGTGTTCCGAAGTGTCACATAATTATTATTCATTTATGAATTTTGTACTACTCAACTGAATAGGTAGTGACAGAATTCTTTTGATTTGTTTTATGTTTAAGGGATTTTTTTATTCTCTCGAAAGAAATGCGATATTTTATTATCACCCGAAATAGACGTTTTTTTTATATTTTGTAATTTGAATAGATAAAACTTATAACGAGTTTTTTTATAGTGAAAATTAAATGACAATTAACCCTAGTTTATAAAAACAATAATGACCATCCCGTAATAAAAATATGCGATCGTAATTTGAAAAAAAAAATAACAATAATAATCTACAAACCTCAAAAGAAAAGTTGTTTCACAATTTCGCTTAGCAAATTTTTCTAATTTTTCTCTAGTGTCATTGAATCTGCTGTACACATTTAGCTGATGGGACTGGAAATTTTCTACGCTGTACAAAAAATGGTATGAAGAATTATACGTTATGGAAAATTATATGGGAAAAAAAATATACATCCTTGAGCTTTCAAAAACACTTTATTCATTTTCTAAAAGATTTTTCTAGAGTGTGAAGGACATTTATAAATTATGTCAGGTTTTTGTATTACGAGCTTCACCCAGAATTACATACCAATTTGTTTTTCATTTGTTCACTTCATATTTGTTGCTTTTTAGTTTGACGTTTTCGGTAATTTAAAAAATAAAAAACGTATGACGTTTTTTTATCTAGACCGGACAATTATTTTTATTATTATGTTAACCAATCAGTATAAAAAAGCAGCACGAATCCATGAGCGATATCGCTCACCAAAAAAAGAATTTCTAAAAAATGATTTGACCTGGAAAATGGTCACCAACATCGAATTCCATCCCGACAACATTCTTAAAAATTTGTCAACCATATACAGGACTTGAGAAAATTCATTTGGCTGAAAAGAAGCAATACCTTCGGTGGGAAATAAAATATTATTGATTATTCCTACGGAAAATCTGAGTTAATCTTGTTAAAATGTCCCATATGAATCTGAATTAATTTTTGTTTGTTATAGGCCATAAAATTCCACACATTTCTATTTTCCAAAAATGTATGGACGATAAGACTGTCCCAAAATAAAGCCCTTTAAACGAGAAATTAAAAAATTCTAATATTTCATCAGATTCCGATTTTCGTATTGAGATTCAATAAAGTTTTTACAATTAAAAAATCGCTTTTTTTAATCATTTGAAGACAAAAAAATGTTGTTGGTTGAATTTTGGTAGGATGGTTTATATTTACTTTCAAATTTAAATAAAAAAAATATCCAAAAAAATTTCATTGCCCATTCACATTTCGATTTGTCGAAGAAATTTTTTACCACGCTTCTAAGGAATTTCATGTTTTTGTTTTTGGTGAGAAAATACGAAATTGTGGGAAAAAATCTGATATTTAGCATGTGATATGTGTTCCTCTTTGAACTGTCCGCTCGATCGTCACCACGTTTAATATTCTCCGTTCGTATATGTATACGCGGGCATTTGATGCACTTCCTACGAATCAGTACTAACCAAAAGTATAAATTTGGGAAGCACGAACGAACTTGACGAGCACGGATGTATTTCTTCTTCTTGTTTATCCGAAATCTCGCAGAACGTCGAGATCGACTCTATTAATAGCGCAACGCCACCGAGAGTCGTCAAACTTCCGACGCTAAAGATTCGTGCCTAGTCGTATTTACAAGATCGTTGACTCCATCAAACGCTTCCTCTGAAGATGAAGGATAACGTACTTCGACGCTTGCAGAACATTTTACAGTCGCACTTCCTACAAGTTTCACTTCTAAAAATATTACTTCATTCGCAAATAGAGGCCTATAATTTTTTTACAGAACAGGCTATTCATTTTAACAATAAAAAGAAGCCTAACAAGGGAATTTAAGGGCCTATTTGTAGCCGCATTCAAGCTCATTATCATCATTGGTCTGATTAGACTTAATCGAAATGTGGAATGTTAGGTACGAATAATATTTGAATTTAATTTGCTGTTTGTCAAAAATAAATATTGTAACCACTGAAATTTGAAGAAGACAAAGAAACATAACAACTCTGAACCAATCACATTTATATACACATAATAAATTGTGCGCCTAAATAATTTGTAAAAACTTAAGGAGGTTCGTCAGTAAAATTGAAAATGCACAGAAAAATCTTAAATAATTACCGCGTTTTTAATAATTCAGAACAAACTCATATGAATTTTATGGGAATTTTCCTCTACATTGTTTACACAAAATTAATTTTGTTATGCATACATTTTAACATGGACTCTTATGGCATATTTACGAATTTAAAAAAAAAATTTAATTTAAAAAATTTTTTACATCGAAAAAAAAAGAATTGGTTGTAGTAAATGTGTTCATTGACAATATATTACAGGAGTTATTATAATCCAATAACTAAATTACATGTATTGTGATCGCTGCTTTTTTTTTATACATTGCCAATAGGCTATCGACCGCGGTTCTTCAGCCTAGGTCTTAATCACATATTTGATTGTGTTGAACAAGAATTAATTCCACCAAATACTTAAAAAATCAACGATGTAAAAAATGTTTTCAATTATTATTTTATTTTTAAATTCGTAAGTATGCCATAAGAGCCCATGTTAAAATGCATGCATAAAAAAATTAATTTTGTGGAAACGATGTAGACGAAAATTCCAAAAAAATTCATGTGTGTTTCTCATGAATTATTCAAAACGCGGTAATTATTTTAGATTTTTCTGAATTTTCAATTTTACTGACGAACCTCCTTAAGTTGCAGCACCTCGGTCGATGACCTGTTGGCAATAACAGAATTATAAAAAAGAACATCAATCAGCAATTTATTTCAAGAAATATTTGACATCATAATTTAACCGGCATAATAGTAACAGCAAATTGTATTGCTTATAATAGAGCGTACGCATAAAATTCATTTCATATAGCTTGTGTTCATGTCCATAAATAATTTTGAAAAAGGGCAAATCATTTGAGAAAAATTAAAATGGTCGGTTAGGCAAATACAATTTTTTTTTTAAATATTAAAACACCGTAAATATTTAAGACTCGTGCCTAGTCATATCCGGTAGATCGTTCACTCCATCAAGATGAAGGATTACCTACAAAGATAAAGGATAATGTACTTTGACGTTTACGACACATTCTACAGTCGCACTTTCTGCAAGTTTCACTTTTAAAGATATTACTTTAGTTGCAAAAAAACGCCGAAATTTTCTTATACAGCGAGTCAATCGTTTTGACAACAAAAGAAAATCCAACAAGGAAATGTAAAGGAAAATAATTAATAAACTGGTACCATGATAAAATATAGTCCTAAAAATTGCACGGTTAATCAGTGATGTAAGATTTTGTTATTTTTTCCAGACAAATATTTGCAAAATTTCTTAACGTTGATGATAACGTGTTCCAATTTTTTTCGCAAATGATAGTATAATGAAATTCATGTTATTTTATTATTACGATTTATTAAGATTCTCAAAATTTTTATCAAAAAAACGATAATTTTTTTGCACCCGTTGCATGCATTTATTCAACACATTAAAAATAAACAGAACCAAAATCTTTTCGCTTGAATTTAAAAAAAAAGAACGAACATTTTTCGGTCTTTCACCTGACTACATATTTCTAAATATGGAAAACTGATCATTTTCTTCCACTAATAACCTTTAATTATAATGGTCATTATTGAAACCATTTTAATCAGAACTGAATTCAATTTTCATATTGTTGATAACAATGATAATAATCGTGCCATAACTACAGGCAGCCACAATTTTAATTGAAAAATCAACTATTGTATGAATAAATAAAAAATGCAATAAATTAAATGAATTAAATAAATAATAAAAATGAAAAGCAGCTTTCATATAAGGCGCGTCTGCGCCAAAATTCGAACGGTGGGGATGATGAGACTTATGTATATGTCGACTGTAGCAATTAGCAAACATGAAACAGATTCATAAATATAATTACACATATCGGCTTAATTGAATTTATTCGTCGAGTCAGTTCCTCGGACTTGCCACTTCAGAATTTTACGCTTGATATGCCAAAGTGAATTATTATTTTTGTAAAGCAGTTGAGGGGCGCGGGGATTCGCCGCAACCTCGGCTGCTGGGCAAGTCGCCTCGAGGGACGAAACCCAGGGAAGACTTGACCCGCACTGATGCGTAGGAGCGATGAAAATGAATGCAAAAAAAAAGGAATAGCATATGCATATTGGACAAGGGTGGGAGAGACTTTGGGACCCCGGAGTCTGGAATACTATATAATACTGGGTAGGGCTGAAATTCCGGTTAGTGAGGATACTTCTATCTTGCTGTAGGCTATTCCCTGATCGAGTTCTTCGTGTTCAGATATGAAGGTGAGCTGAAAGTGTTCATATCGAGATCTGCAAAAATCACCGGTCGTAATGAATAATGAGAGTGTAATGAAACAAACAAAAAAAAATGTTTAATTAAAAAAAGGAAAGTGGATGGATCTCAGAGGCTCTAATATTTGCTTTCGCATAGAGGAAGCTTTGTTATCGTGAAATTCTTTCTTTTCTTTCGTGGTTTTCGTGTCAGTACACTCAAAATGGTCCAAAACGTCGAGAAGTGTGGTTTAGAAAAAAATTTGTGTATGTGTGCATGTATGTTACACACTCGAAAAATGTAAACCTTTATAACGCGGGAACGCGTTGAGACATCCAGCTCAAATTTCCACCATAGATAGAGGAGTCAATCCTCATCGTTCATACAAATTTTTGTTTAAATCTCCATGATAGTTCAATGCTTACGTGGTTTTGAATTTTTTCAAAAATGTCTGTTCACGTGATAACTCTTTCAATTTTCGAGACATTGAGCTTAAAAGCGATATGAATGTGAGCTTTCATACATCAATGATCCTTATTGAATTCGGTTAGAATCAGTTGAACCGTTAGAACTTTATGAGGTTGTGATTTTTTTTGTTTTTCAGTTTATTTTTTTCCGATGCGAATTTTGGTATCAAATATCGAGCTGAGAGAGAAATGAGTGCCGAATTCATGATTAACAGGAAAAAATACGTCAGATATAGCCCAAAGATGATGAATGGTATCATATTTTCATAGCAATTTTGTACAGTCTATATTGCGAAGAGAATCGAATTGTGTCGTATAAATTAGCCATATCCTTGCTTCCCATTGAAATTTCGGAAAACCCCGAGTTTTTATCGTGTACGACAGAAAAAAAGAGAGAAGATGTAGTATTCGAGAGAGTTTCCGCACCTTTCGTTCTTATTATATTTTCACAAAACGGGGGTATGCGCTTATTTATTTATTAATTTGAAACAAGGATGAAAAGTAACGATTAGCATACTTCCTCATAGTAGTAGCTTTGTAAAAAGCAACAAGTAATAAGGAAGCAATGTGCAAGGTTCTACTTTGCATTATTTTTAGTTTAAAAAAATAATAATCAAAATAATATTTCTCGTTACAAGGTCCTTGCTTTGCTCCTTGTATGTGGAGCGTCGCTCGCGTCGTGTGCGCCTTCCACACTATCTACGACGGGACTTTCAAAACAATACCAATCTGGAGCGGTACAAACCTCGAGATACTTCGGACCATCAATTTACCCGGGTTATTATCTCTACAATTATTTTGAGGTAAAACGCAGTTTTTTTTAAATTCTAATTCTGCGCATTATGGATCTCTGTATATTATAAAAAGATCTCGCCCCTGTGTCAAGAGGCTTTAAAACCTAATAAAACCCTAAAGAAAATGGAGGAACTTAGAAAATTTCAGAGGGAGGGTTCCGTCACGGGTGCGACAAGAATTTACAAAATTTTCCAAGATTTTTAAAATTTACAAAATTTTGGAAATTTCACAAATTGTGGGAATATCAAGAATTTAAAAAATTTTGAAAATATTAAAAATTTTAAGAATTTTGGAAATACAAATTTTTTTTTTAAATTTCCAAAACTCCTAAAATTTTTTAAATTCCTAAAATTCTTTAAATTCCTAAAATTCCTAAAATTTTTTAAATTCCTAAAATTTTTAATATTTCAAAATTTTTTTAAATTTACAAAATTTTTTAAATTTTCAGAATTTTTCAAATTTACGAAATTTAAAAAAATTTTAAACTTGAAATTTCGAAAATTTTTGAAATTTCTAAAACTTTTAAAATTTCTAAAATTTCCAAATTGGCCATGGAATTTTGAGTGAATGGTTCCAAGTTGGAGATAGAATTTTGAGAGAGTCGTTTCAAGTACACTCAAGATATTCAAAAATTTTAACCGCGGTTTTGCGAACGCGCGAAGCGCGTGAGCCCCAATAAGACCCTAGTTTAATATATAAAATAATCTATTGAACAAACTAAATAAATACAGTAGAATGATTTATTGAATTTTTTTACGCTAACAGATCGATCAGGGTCGAGGAGGAATACCGATCGCAATATTCGCTGATGGCACACACAACATAGTCCCGCCGACTTATAATTATTTTGGAACGCCGATTTATGATCATCGATACTTCATCAATCCGGTAATAACAGGCAACATATTTTAATTAATTAATTAAAATCTACTTTCATAGATATTTTTAACCGCATAGAAGATAATCATCAT
Organism: Tromatobia lineatoria; assembly: GCA_949699805.1. NCBI lineage: Eukaryota > Metazoa > Arthropoda > Insecta > Hymenoptera > Ichneumonidae > Tromatobia > Tromatobia lineatoria. The sequence goes on from OX453044.1 coordinate 2,426,759, forward strand.
CTTAAGTCTAAGGAGACTTAATATAAAAATGTAGAATTTTTAACATGTGAATCTAATTTGCTGTAATGAAATTGATATCTTCGTTACGAAAATTAACAACCTTCTTTGACTTCACGCTATTTTGACATCAATCAAAACCGCAATGAAAATGTTAAAGTAGATGATCGAAAACCATTTTTTTCAAGCTACACAAGAACCGAGCTCATAAATCATGAATAAAATATTTCCTTTTTCCTTAAATACATAAATAAATAAATAATCTTAATTCACGACTCGCAAATCGTGACTATAAAATTTTTTAATCTACTGCAGCGTCATCTTTTCAATAATAAAAAAACTAAGCAACAAGAAAACAAGAATGATTAATAAACATTTTAGTTTATTTTTCAACAAAATTCTACGAACATGATCAATTTCAGATATTCCCCGGATTCGGCGGATTCCCGGGTTTCCAGCCTCCAGCATCAGTGCCGGGCATCCAGCCACCGATGATTCCATCGCAAGGGCCCAGTTTCCCGCCCACAACCCAGAGGCCCTTTGAAGACGACGGTATCGAAAAACTCGACGAGAAACTTGATCCGAGTCTGGGAGGCATTGGTCACCCAAACGACGACGACGACACAGTAACCATAGACGCTATTTAACTCAATAATAACTCAAACGCAACAAGCAACCACAAGCATCCGCCATATATTCCTAAATAAAAAAGATATGAATAAAAATATTCCATCTTTTCTCTTAAATCTCTCTCCTTCTGCTGTTAACAACGATTCAGTATTTATCGAGGGTTCGTTACCCCGTATTGGTGATAAACTGAGGTCAGAGAGATATATTTTCCCACAGTCAAGAATCGCAATATTCGCTTTAGTTCATCGACGGACGACAGTCTGGAAATATCTACTTTCCCTGATTTTATAGTTGAATTTATTCCTTCGTCAAATATAATTAATTATAATAAAATTCAATTATGATTTTATTGATTGCATTTTTATTGCTCGCTGAAGGTTTAAACGAAAAAGTGTATTGTCACTCATTAGGAGTAACCGGAAATGAAAAAATCAGTGCACAGTTGATAAGAGAATCTTATCGAGGTGATGACAATTTGATTCTCGATTCAATCAAAGGACGAGACACGAAACCCTCGAGCCAACGTTCGAAAAGAGATTTAGAATTACTGACTAGCAGCACGGAAGCTAGTCCCACGAACGTGGCTTACGAGAGAGCGATCAATCGGACTATTTCGGACTACTATATTCAGCGCAAAGCCGTGATGGATCGTTATTACGCGAGGCAGCGTGAAATTGTTGAGAAATTTGCACGAAAAACTGCCAAACCGGAAAGACCGGGATTTTGGAGTACTGTTCGGCCTACAGTGAGTCAACAAATTTTTGTTGAAAATAGCACGACAACCGCACCGATCTCGAGTACGACTGAAGAGAATTATAAAACAGAGAAGATACAAAAAACAGAGGACAATAGGCCGTTAAAAATTGTATCCACCGAACGCCAAGCCGATCGAGACAAAAAAAACAGTTCTTCCGGTGCGTGGATATATCGATCCAACAATTGGAATCCCAGAGTCCTTGACAGCGATACCGATACCGATATCGATCTGGAACCCGAGTCTTCGAATACTTTGGAAAGGAGCGTGGATCGAAGAACAGTTGAGTTACAATATTCGTGGCTGCTGTCATGAAAAAAAAAATGATCAACAAATAGTATGTTACACTACAAGGGCAGAAAGTTCGAAATTCCTGCACAGCGCGTTATACCGCGCATTTCAAGGCTTTCAAGCTACTGCTCGTGTGGTGTATACAACCGGCAAAAAATATTTTGATCAGACTATATTACGCCTGATATGGAAATTAGCCATATCGGTAAATATGCCTTGATATGTCAAAATATATACATATATCCTTGTCAATCTATATCAGGTCTTATCAAGCTGTATCAGGTCTAACCAGATGACTGTATGTACAGTGAGAAAAAAAATTGTTAGAACCAACAAAACGTGCGCTTGCGGGCGGCGAAAGAAATATTTCTTTGATCGAAAGAAATATTCAATTGATCGAAGCGGCTGGTGATGCTATTAATAGATGTTTCGATCAACATTGCCGAATATTTTATCCAATCGACGAAATATGCTTTTCGCTGCCGGAAAACGCACGTTTTGTTGATTTTAACGATTTTTTTTCTCAGTGTAAGCATATTAGACCTGATAGGTTAATATCAGCTTATATCAAAGATAGACCAGAAAATTCATTTTCAAGGAAACACAAAAATCATTAATATATATGTCCAGATCACATATCAAGCCATATCAAACTTGATCAGAATTTTTTTTATGAGTATATCCAGCTATATATACCCATATAAGGTTATACCAGGCCATATCAAGACGCATCAGGATATATAACATCATGATATATGCACCTATCAAACTATATCAAGTCATATCAAGCCTGATATGGGCATGTCAAGTTGATAATGTTTGATCTGGCCTAATATGGCTAATTTTCATATCGGACCATATCAGGATACATTGAAATTTATTTATAGATATATCAAATTATATCAGGCCAGATATAGTTATATCAAACATTTCGATATGGCCTTATCAGGTCATATCAAGCCTGATCAGAATATTTTGTCACGGGCTATTTTCCCTTATAGCCGGTCAGAAGTACAAAAAAGAATCAAACAAATAAGTTGCATGTATTGATGCCTGCCCCGACATTTGGGGCACGAGCGAAGCGAGTGCTGCTGGTCGGCCGGGGGGGGGGGGGGGCAGGGGACTGATCAGCCGACGTTTATTCAGGCTTTTACGCCCCTCACTTATTTTTTCCATATGGAGCCCTGTCAGATTAGGCAACCGTAGCCACAACCACTTTTCTACTGCGAAACCACCGGTTCCCTTTCGCCGCACCATTTACCGCTGAACGATTATAAAACAACCTTAGGGCTGGTGGAGAGACGGTTGTTTTATGGTTGGTTTCGGTTGCTGCAGTCAGAAATGTAAAAAACACCGTTAGCAGAAACGCGATTGCTTTGCAGCAACAACGGTAGAATCGCGGTAGAACCGCGGTTACCAAGCGGTTGCACTGGTAGAATCGCGGTTACTTTCACGGCGTTTTGCTACCGTCGTTTTACGGATTGTTTTGAGGTTGCAATGATCCTATAGGGAGGCTGTTGAGAGTGTTGTCTGCAGCCGCTTATGCTAATGCAGCACTGTATTGCGTTTGCATGAGGTCACAAGGTAACGGAAAGTTGAGGAAGTGCTTCGGCGAAAGACGGCTTATTATTGGTTGTTGTTAGTCCATTTTTACGTTTCGCCCTGATCAGGGCCTCTTCAGAAATTTATTTCTGTTCATTGTAAACTCATTGAGTTTACAATGTGACCACATGCTGGCCGGACTCTCCGGTCCACAATAGTACAAATTAAATGAAATAATAGATAACAATTAAAATAACAACACCGAAATAGAACTACAATAGGATTAACCTAATATGACCGGAGAGCCCGGTCACCAGCTAATACTCAAACACACAACACAATAGTAAATATTTTGCCAACCAGCAAAGATATTGTTGTCACACAATAAAAGTGTTCACAAACAGAACACTGAACAGAAATAAATTTCTGAAGAGGCCCTGATCAGGGCGAAACGTAAAAATGGACTAACAACAACCAATAATAAGCCGTCTTTCGCCGAAGCACTTCCTCAACTTTCCTTTATACATACGGCAGAAGCATCATACAACAGTCACAAGGTAACTTCGGTAATCCTAGCCGATACAGGTAGCTTCGTTTTTACTGAGTTACTAATGAGCCCCTCATGAACGACAGTCCGAAAACCCCACGTCAGTACATGGACGGCTGGCGACTTACGGTAGCCCGTACTTATGAACGGAACGGCAAACATACTTGCGAGAAACGTTTCGGATCGTTCGCCATCTAGCGGAGTTGAGCCGTGTTCCCGTGGCAGAAGAGAGAGCCCAATTCTCAATTTCCTATATCTGCCGGTGAATTTACCACTCGGCGTATATTATTTCCTAATTAATCTACAGGATTTGAAAATTTCATATACTTGGGAAAATTACGTTTATTAATATTTTTAAGAAGCACTGGCGCCTTTCTTTTAAACGAAGTTTCGAGATCCGGAATCCTGTATGTACTATGCAAATGGTGCATCAAATTTCAGCTTGGTTATGTAGTGTCCTAAACTGTATATTTGATTTCGTTCATGAGATTATTAACAGTTGAATCGATGCACACGAACTGCAATTTTCAAATACCGGTATCATAGAATTCATAAACGATTATTTTTTATTTATATTTAATTTTTATTATAGGTTGAAATTCCTGGCTATTACAAATTGGGCAACTTCAAAGGCAGTAAGGATGAAAAGGTTGTCTACCAGCACAATTTAGGAGTCGGTCTGAAAGGACCCTCGCAGTTGGATGCGACATTCGAGGCCGTCATTGAGGGTCCATACGAAATAACGATCGTCGAAGCATTTCCGTATGCGAATACTCGAGCAAACTTTACATGGTTGGGTGGAGGTCCCGGCACGAATTTTGTTAAGCTGAAGCTCCACGGCTATGAGAACGAAGGATTTTCCTATTCAATTAAAGTCTGGGGTGTCCCAAGAAAAATATCACAATAAGTCTCATTAAAATTAAATTCTAATTATTTTTAATAAATTTTTATTAAATAGTCTCTGTATACTGAATGGAAAAAAATAAAATTATAATAATAATAATCTTGGTCGTATATGATACTATACCGATTTCGTGAATATGCATTAAACAACCATAATCATACGGAGAGGAGGTGATATTACATTTGATATCATTTCCCGTCTTTCGGGAAATTTTTTTTTCCGTATGTGCGACTGCGTGTGTGTTATGTACATGACTTCGAAATTTGTATTACCTATAACTTAAGAACCCTTGGACCAATTGAGCTGGTATTTAGTACACAAGTGAAACACCAGTTTGTCTTTGATTCCTCCAGTTTGCGACAAAATGCATGTAGAAATTTTAATTTTGTAGCGTTTTGAATTTTTTTCGAAATCACACGGTCATTTTAACTTTCGTGAAATTTACCATATTTTGGTGAACTTTTTTTTATAATGGCAGGTATATATTTAATGTTGCTTGGTATTTGTATTTGGTTGCTTGGTTAAGATTTTATGGAGTTTAAAATTTTTTTTTTAATTAAAATTAGAGAGTTAACTTTCGCAAAACATAGACTAACGAACCTAAATTTTGTGTGTAAACAAAATGATGTTCAGTTATGCTCAATACATAATTAACTGTTGTTCGCTAGAAGAGCTCGAATTACATAGAATCTTTAGATATTATTTCTTGACTACTAAGGTTTCGCTAAGCTTCAATTTTCCAAATTTATTTCTAGCAAAGATACAAAGTGCATCTTTGCATATTGTTTACTCATTATTTTTAACTTCTTATAAATCTTCGTCTAAATTCCAAAATTAATGAACATAAATTTGCAAAAAAGACAGTCCACTAAGTTCCATCAGTTTTGTGGAATAGACAAGTAAACTGGCATCTTCACCCACGAAAAACACAATAACATTAAAAACTAGAATGACGAAAACACGTTTCTAATCCACGAGCAAAATCATTCACGATTTTTTTTCCGCATCTTAATAGGAAGTGGAAACAGTAGTGCGTACCGTTGATATCTTTACTTTTATGTATGGGTGTGTGTATATATAGGTTCGAAATTTGTATTACCCATAACTTGAGAACCGTTGAACTGATTGAGCTAAAATTTATTATTAAAACACGATTAAAACAGCAGCGTATCTTCAATTCCTCTAATTTTTGACAAAATTCATGCAGAAATTAGGATTCTATAGCTTTTTGATTTGTTTTTCAAAGAACGCGATTGCTCTAACTTTTATAAAATTTTTTTTTTTTTATGAATATTTTTTATAATTGCAGGTGCATTTGATGTAGCTTGGTATTAAATTTGGCCAAAATCGCAAAAGCGACTAAGATTTCATCGACTTTTCAAATATTCATAAAATTGAAATTACGGCATTAATTTTAGCAAAAAATGAGCGAACGAGCCTACATTTGGTACGTAAACAGAATGACGTTCAGTTATGCTAGATCCATGATTTAGTGGAGATCGGTAGAAAGATATTATTTTTTGACGATTAAAATTTTGCTCTATTTTCTTTAATATATTTAAAACAAGAATGCCAAGTAGAACCTTACAAATGGCAAAATAGATGTCACTTCCTCATGAAGGTAGATTTGTGAAAAGTTAAAAATAATGAAGAAACAAGGTTCTGCTTTGCACCTAAAAGCTCCGGTATCAAAACATAATTTACCTTATTAAATTAAAAAAACACCCCCAAAATTTCATCAAAATTTTTTAATAAACAAACAAACTAGTATCTTCACCTACAAAATACACAATAACAGCAAAAATAATAATTACAAAAACACATCTCTCACGAACAAAATCATTCACGAATTTTTTTTCCGCATGTTAGTAGGAAGTGGAGGTGGCGGTACATCCGGTATCTTTTCCCGTCTTTCGGAAGCCCTGATTCTCTGTTTTTCACTACGTCTACTAGATTCCCGTCCAGAGTCTCGTCCAGAGTCCTGACCAGGATCGCGACCATCGGATGTATCAGGTCGTCCTCCAGGGACCGGATATCCCGGAGATCCAATAGGTCCAATCGGAGGTGGTGGTCCCAAGGGTCCCAATATCCCAGGAGGTTGTGGATAATCCACATAGTAAGTTCCCGGAGCGGCAAGATGAGGTGGAAAAGCTCCATAAGGATAAAAATAAGGATCGTAATAGAGCGACTGATAATTTGGATAGAAGCTCAATGGCACCCTGTCATTTTTTCCCTTTTTCCCTTTGTCACCATCGTGCGAAGCCGTTTGCTCCGAACTTTCAGCTGAACTAAGTTCTCCAGAGGACTCAACGTCCCTGGAGCCGGAAACGGGTCTTGCTGTTTTTTTTGGAGGCGGAGAATTTGGTCGTGGACCTTCGTCAGTACTCTCAACACTTTCTACCTCTTCAGGTCTCGATGGTAATCCCTCCCGTCTTCCTTCCTCTCTTCGCTCACCGTCTCGACCTCCACCTCCTCCTGCACGACCTCCAGGGATGCCTGGCTCTAGTGGCACCACTTCCGGTCCCACAAAACCTGGTCCCAACTGCGTGTAATAGAATGGCGGCACATAACCGATCGCCGTTCGGTGAACGACCGGTTGAATGACCGGATAAGCTCGGGATGGAGCGAGATTTTGGTTGCTGGTTATCACGGCGTTGTAGACCTTGGGAACACGAAGTAGACCCGGTTCTGGGTCGGACATCGCACGTCCCGCGACCACGAGGACCAAGAGAACGGATGACAACCACATCTGTGGATAAAATGAAGAAATAGGATTTATTAATTGCTTTTTTTTTTCTCGTTGCGTAATTTTTTCGATGCGTCCTTCGATTCGCAGTGTTCATTCGACTGGGTGTTATTAAAGTTGTGCTGCACGCGTCGAATCGTCGACGCGGAACGTAAATGATAGGAAAGATTGTCGCGACTCGCTGAATGCTACCCTGTGATTTTTTTTCTATTTTTCTTTTTTTTTTTGCTACGTCCGGTCTGCTGATATTGAGGACACTGGGAAGTGAGCTGGCGATACTCGCTCTGGTAAAATGCTATTGTATGGGATTACGCATTGTCTCTTGTAGATGGTGACCCTCGATTTATATGCAGACTCCGGGAAACAGAGGCGCAAATATTAGTTTAACCCTCGAAATAATTTGTTAAGGCCTGATGCGGGCTTGATTAAACGTAAAAAAATTTTACTAGGCAATGTCAGTGAAATTTCAGTCGTCAAGAAATAATATAGAATTTTGGTAGTAGTAGTAGTAATAGCGATTTATTAACCTTGGTGGTAGATGGTTTTTATGACTAGCGATTTGTACACATACGTTATTATGTATATGGGGCATTCCACGTCAAATCAGCAGGCTATGACCCTCACTCTCATCGATTTGGTTCATTTTTTAATATGATGTTATTACCGACCCTTAAAGGCCTCGGAATTTTTTCAGATTTTTTTTACCACCAGTGACATTTTTAAATCCTCGGAAAAACCATTTTCAAAAACGGCGTTTTTTAAAATCTGAAAAAATTTGCACTGATTCTATGATTTAAAATATGATTTGTGGGCGCCATGCGATAATGTGATTTCAATATTTACTTTTTTTCTTTTTTTTCTTTTTTTTTCATGTCGCAATTCGTTTTTTAATTCTTTAAAACTATTTAGCTCCTTAGTTAAAAAATCGCGGCAGCTGGAAAACGTCCAGAATTTATGCGAAAAGATCAGTATTCCAAAATCTGTCAAGATAGTTCAATTTTTTTGTCAATGTTCGCAAAGAAAGTATTTCTTAACATGAGAATTCTGAAATTTTTTTAAATAAAAACAAGCTTCCTGCATGAGACCCAAAAATGTTATAAATATAAAATAATGTTACATCTAATATATTATTTAATTGATAGGAAAAAAAAATTTCGATCCGTCAACATTTTCAATATTTAAATAAAATTTCGATTCCCTTCGATCAGTCATTAATTTCGTACTGACAATTCGGAGAACCCAATTAACATTTATTGTGAATGTTCGCCTTGTTCATGACCTCGTATAAATCTCTCAAATTATTGATCGTTGTCGCTCTGAAATAGTTGGCGAAAAAAAATTGTTTGTGTTGCTATTTTTTGCTATAAAAATAGTCTGAATGTGTATTGTGTGACTGGCCGTACGCTTCGAATACTAGGCACGTGTATGGAATTCTCTGCAATGCATAGCCGGACTATACATCACATGGAGCACGACATGGGTGTGTACGGGAACAGGAATGAGACATGAATTGCTGGTCCCTACGACGGAAATTTTTATTGGCCTCTGGGAGTGATCAAATTCCTCGGAGACTATTGCACAGCATTCCATAATAAGTTTATTTTTCTAAGAAAATATTTCCTAATAAAAGATGTAGTCAACAATTCCTGTAAAATTATTTCGATCGATATTGATTAATTGGCCTTAAGCAAATGATATTGATTTCGTAACAGACATGTAATATTTTTCCCTGAAGTTATATATCTGGAAAAAAATATTTAATAAGATTGAATAATTAAATAAAATTATTAGATCAAAAATATTGGAAAAATATGAAAGTAATCATCAGTTACTTAAAGACTATATGTTTGATGTCAAGAGTGTAACTTTTCAATCCAAGCAAATATTTTATGTTACGATCATGACATTTCATTTCTGAATTAACGTAATATTTGTTTTGAGTAAAATTTTTTTCAAAGTTACCTAAATACGCTCTTAAAAGAAAATCGTAAGCGATTGTGTTTGTAACTTTTTTCAGGTGAACTTAAGGAGACTGTCGAAAATAAAAATTCTCCTAAATATTCTTCACACCGTCAAAAATTTTTTTAAGTAACCTAAATAATTAATTTATTATTTCAGAAGCCAAGATAGAGAACATCTGATTGTAACTGTATTCAAAAGACTTTTCAGTTGGAATGTTTCTTAATCTCATTAAACAAGACCAATGGTAAGATTTCAAACGATGAATTAATTCAAATGCATTTTCTTTATTACATTTGACCCAAAATTCAACGCAATATTCCCAAAAATAAAAAATTCTGATAAACGGGCCAAAATCTAATTTACAAAAATTCAAAAGTATTCCTAACAAATTATACAGAGACAATTTAAAGCGATAATTTAAAAAAATCATGCTTATTGCCTCAAATCACTGAAACCATATTAATCAATGAAAGGATTATCAATAATTTCAGCGCTCTTATTTCGCAACTTGCAATAACATACAATACAATAACATTTGAAAAACTGAAAAACTTAAAAACAAATATTCCGAAAAAAAAAAATTGTCGAGATTTACCCCGAAAACAAGTTCACGTGTTCGAAAGTTTTCTTCAAGGTTTGCGTAACGTGCATTGCTCCATTGTGGCCCAAATTTGATGCGTCGCCGCGCAGCCAAAAGAAAGGACGAAATACATCGAAACTTTGGACGCGTAGGACGTGAAAAATAAAAATGAAATTAACTTACCTCGTCGCGCGGTCAATTCCCCGTTGCGAAAAACTCAATCTACGTAATAGCTACGTATATGCTTCTATTAGTACGCGGAGGAATCGGTGAGTAACCGAGAACGAGTAGCAGGAGACTCGACTGGACTGTCGAGTATATACGGTGGCCATGAGGGCCCAGAGTTCAAGTCCCACTCCCACTGTATTGGCTCGAGAGGCCCCAACAGCAGCGAAAGTACTCGGCGCTTCGATCGACGCACTGTAATATTTGATCTCGCATGACTTTTGCACCACTCTCTTCTCCGATTCGCTTATTTCAAGTCCCCGCTTCGATATTCACGCCAAAAGAATTTTCGACCTATCTGAAATTATTTTATTGCGGTAGGACTCGACACGTCATTGATTTTCCTTCCATTCCAATGAAAATGTCAAATCAATGTAACGGAACTTACAGCAAGGACAAAAATTTAATCTTTTATTATTATTTTATGAGATCGAATGTGTAATGGTTTAGTTGATTGAGGAAATATTAATTTGAAATTTTGAATAAATTTAATAAATTAATTTATACTGAAATACCAAATGCACAATGTATAAAATTATTAATATAAATAGGAGCGGGATTTCAACATGGAGTTGATAAGGCATAATAAATATTATTAACCCAATTTATACCACAATGTGCGTGAAGTGCCTGTTTCACGTACGCAAGCGAAGCTAAGTGTGCGTGAAACAGGCACTTCTTAATAATAATAACATATAATAAAAATAATAACATAATTTTTTCTGGTAGTAAAAATTCTAAGAAATTCGAATCACATTGCAGATTACGACAGCACTATGTACTAATTATCGTTAAACAGTACTGATTTCATGTATAAAATTTGAGTTTGCTATCTCATGTTCTGCTAAAGTTAGGACAACGACATAAATTTTTTGAAAATTTTAAAATCAAATAAAATCCGAACCACTTCGATATTCATGTTAGAAAAAAATGTCCACCTATTTGAAGTTATTTGATTATAATAGGATTCGACAATACATCATTGATTTTCCTGCCATTGTTATGAACATGTAAAATCTATGTAACGAAATTTACTGCAAGTAAAAAAAAAAACGTAAACTTGAATAATTATTCTATGGGTTGGATCAGATCGAATTATGAAAAAATAGTTTTCAATGAATATAATGTTGCTTACTACAGTGTTTGATCTCCAATGATTTCTATATCATCTTTTCACCGATTCGCTTACTTTCATTCTCCGGTTCGATATTCACGCCGAAAGAAGTTTCGACTATAGGAAATTATTTCATTACGATAAGACTCCCTATGTTATTTATTTTCCTTCCATTGTAATGGAAATGTAGAATTATAATAACAGTGTTTACTGCAAGAAAAAAAAGTTATCTTAAATAGCTATGTTATGAATTGGATCAAATAATGAAAATCATTACGAAATCAAAATTCACCCAATTTTGTCAATCAATCGTCGTCGAAAGTTTACTGCAAGGAAGCACAGAAAATTAAACTTTCAATAATTATACCGCTTTTTTCATTTGCAATGATAAAAAAACGTCAAATATTCAGATACAACTAATTCAGTGCAAGGAATCACAATAAATTTTATCATAAATTATGATGTTATGCTTTTAACAACATAATTTGAAAAATGAAAATGATAATAGAGCCAAATCTTACCTAATTTTTCCCCAGGAATTGGAGTTACAAATACTGCACCAATTATGTTAATATAAAATTAATGCAAGACATTGACTGCAAAAAAGTCCAAAGAATGTAATCTTCAATCATTATGCTACATTTTCGACAACACAATTTCAATAATATCAATAATTACCAATCTGAAATTAACGTTAGTTTGGCTCTGTATTCATCGCTACAAAGTATTGGACTAAGTATTGGGATGTAAAATCAATACAACAAATTTACTGCAAGAAAGTAGAAAAAAATGTAATCTCAGATAATTAAGTTACAGTTTTGAGAACATCATTCACGTTATAAAAATTATTCACATAGTCGAACTTCACTTAATTTGGCAAAGTAATCGTCCTTACAAATTTACTGCAAAGACTACAGAGAATGTAATCTTCAATAATTAAGTTCGAATTCAAGAACATAATTTTCGACATAAAAGTTATTCACTTAGTCGAACTAATTAATTAATTTTGCCTAGTAATCATCGTTACAAATTTACTGCAAAAAAATACAAATAATGAAATCTTAAATAATTGAATTACAGCTTTGAGAACATAATTTGTTTTAGAAAAAAACCATCCTCATAGTCGAAGTTCATTTTATTTTTGGCCAATGATCGTCTCTACAAATTTACTGCAAGAAAGTACAGAACATGTGCACTTAAATATTTAAGTTACAATTCTGAGAACATAATTTGCGTTATAAAAATTATTCACAAAGCTGAACTTCACTCAATTTGGCCAAACAATCATCATTACAAATTTGATGCAAAAAACTATAAAAAATGTAATGTTAAATAATTAAGTTACCGCTTCGAGAACATAATTTACGTTATAAAAATTATACACAAACATGAACTTTAATTTTGCCAAGTAATCGTCGTTACAAATTTAATGCAACGAAGTACAAAAAATGTAATCTCAAATAATTAAGTTACAATTTTGAGAACATAATTCGCGTTATAAAAAATATTCACGTAGTCGACCGTGACTTAATTTGGCCGAGTAATGGTCATTATAAATTTACAAAAAATTGCAAAAAATTACAAAAAATGTAATCTTAAATAATAAGCTCATTAATCATGTTACTTTTTTGGGGAACATAATTTAAGCAATAAAAATAATTACAGCGCTGAACTTCACCTAATTTTGGCTGAGCATTCATAGTTACGAAATACTGGACCAGGCCAAACATTTGGAGCTTCGTGCCCATGAATTAATTAGATACATTCGAAACAGTCTCTCTCACGAGTGACACGACGATTATCCCGAAACGTCGTGTATATTACATATCGTATGTAACGTAATCCTATACATACAAGACTGGCCTTGACCTGAATGGCTTCTCGATTGGCACACGGTTATATGCCATGAGTATGCTCAGCGATCAGTGCCTATGCTCCGATATCCAATCACTTTCCTCTGCGAGTCGAACGCATTTTGATTCGACTTACTTCGATTATTATATTATTCGCAGAGTTTACTTTTGTAGCCGTAATTAATTAACAATTTTTCTTCATTAATTACATACAAAACTTCTCGAACAAAAATTTCTCCGTCATTACTTTAACTTCTTTCGTGTCTTTTTTTCAAACTTCTCACAACGAGGTGTATTTTTTTTATTACTTACTTCTACTTGCTTCGCATCATGTTCTTCAGCTTCTCACAGCGAGGTAAAAATATTTACTAAAAATTGAATGATTTGCTTTTTTTAATTGATTATGAATAAGAAACTGCTTAAAAAAAGTTTCCATCATCAGTTCCATTTTTTTTAATTATCACATCTGGATGAAAATATTTAATAAAATTGAATGATCAAGCAACTTTTCTGTGCGAGTCGAACGCATTTTGATTCAACCGATTTCAGATATTATTGTTATTATATGCAGAACCAATTGTGAATACTAATTAATTCAATTTTTGTTCCTCATTGACTACACAAAGTTGCAATTAAAAAAATGATCCATAGTTACTTTCATTTTCTTCGCCCCTTTTTTAACTTCCCACGACAGGATTTTTTAGACTTATTTTGGTTATGAGATTATTTGCAGAACTAATGATATTAACCATAATTTATTTACATTTGAAGTCCTCATTGATTATATACAAAATGGCTTAAGAAATGGGTTTCAAATTCTTCCATCGATTCTTATATTTCATTCGCGTCATTCTATATCGGTTCAACTGGAATGTAACACATCCGTCGCAGCAGAAGTATTGGAAAATTTGGTAAAAATATCGCCATTACAAAAACGAGAGGCGAGAGCATTAAAAGAAGTCCTGCATAAGCCACAAGCCACCACATCGGCGATAAGCCAAATATTGGGTACAACATTGTACTCCTCGCAGCTTTGCTGAAGAAGTTGGCGAAGTTTGTGTAGTTGATGTCGAACGATGAGACTTTTATGATCGGACTGCGTCACCGTCTCGTTTTTAAGAGATGCTGCGAGCCGGGAATCATCGTGACCTCGTGGCTCATCATTGGTTCATTGGATTGAAGATTTGTCAAGAAATATTCAAACTGAAAGTTAAAAAAAATTTTTATCATTTTTCATATTTAGTTACAAGAATAAATATACTGAGCTAGAGTTCAAACGTGAATCAACTTTGTTGTTTATTGTGATTATTGATAGCATAAATATTCGGAAAATCCAAGTGGTTCATTGGATTGAAAACTTGGCGAAGAATGTCCGAACTGAAATAAATAAATAAAATTGAAAAAAAATTTCGTATTGTGCTTTTGGATTTATATTTTTTATATTTTTTATATTTTACATATTCCATGTAAAAAATATATTGAGCTGAAGGAAAGAATGGAGTTAGTTAATTAATGAATTCCGTTGTTGATAGTGATTTTTAATCGCGTAAATGATTTAAAAAGCCGAATAATTCATCGGCTCGAAGATTCGACGAGAAATAATTGGTAAGTAATGTAGGCGGCCGTTTTATTGTAAACGATGATTTCGAATTAAGCGGCTTCGTATCGGCTCAAAAGGAATTAGGGATTCATATTAAATCATATTTCCTTAGATATTGATTTATTTTCACTGTGTGAATAAGGGATAACAAATAACAGAATAGCAAATTTATGTGTGGTATAGTATTAATTTTGAACTATATCAATTTTAATTATAGCGAATTTTATGTTATTCTTAACGCATTTACTTTGAATGTAAAGTTTGAAATTGTGATTTAATGCATTTAATTTCAATGTAACATTTTCAATTGTAATTCAACGCATTTAAATTTTGGTTTTTGATAATTCTGGTTAAAATTTATTAACGCATTTATTATTAATCTCGTTTTTACGCAATTTTCTTCAATTTCCTTTAAATTTCAACAAAAAATGTCAACCTTTCAGTCATGTATTTCCAATGAGCCTCTCCAACACCGTTCAAGGAGATCACGTTAAAAACGCATTGTGAAATTTCGCGGTCAAACACCAAACTAGTATAAGCCGGTTTTGTTCAAGAATTGCAATATGCAAAAAATTCAACATTTGCATCGAAGTGAGTATCATCCATTGCTGATCGGTTTACACGTTTACTGTTTCTACGGTTTTGTAAGTCATATTAATCTAAATTCCTCATTACAGAATTCAAAAATATTATATTACATACATTCATTCGAATGAAGATTTGACGAAAACGTTCAAAATGAAATAAATGACAAATTAATATCGTTTTTTACATTTAATTACATGTAAAAAATGTCCGGAGCATAAAGAAAAAATGGAAATGTTGATAAATAAATGAATTCTGTTGTTAAAAGTGATTTTTAATCTCATAAATAAGTGGAAAAACCGAACAATTATACAACGTGAATAATGAGCCGGATATTTTTTCTTCATTTTAAGGTTCTAAAGACCAAAATCTATGGTTTAATTTTTGTGCGGTCTATATTGTGCCATTATAGCTATAAGAACGCTCTAATCATGCATAAAAGACACGCTCATCAGGTTCTAATTACGCATTATTGGAAGATAATGCTAGAGCGCTAGATCCGGAGATGTAATCCTCAATTATATTATTTCATAAACCGGTATTGTATAATTGAGTTGATACTTATCATTTTGCAACAATTATCTTCAGCTTTTTTTTATGTATAAATTGTGTAATGATTTCTTAGAAAAGAGTTACATAAAATATTACGGATATGTAAATAAAGAAATAAGAATATCCACATTATAAGTAGAAAAATAAATGGAGAACCGTATGATTTTATTTTATTAAACCGATATTTTTTTCATCAGCTGGTTAAAATTTTTAACACGTTTTCATAATTGCTGAAAGTTATTATTGTATAATAATTATCAAAATAACGTTATCATACAGTTTTATAAAATATTTTTAGGCATCAAAAGAATTTTATCATATATTTAAAATCCTTTATGATGAGGGCTTACAACTCTTTGTGGTAAGATTTTGGAATGAAGACGGTGAGGTTTTTGCGACTAATATTCTGAATTTTGAACTCTGCAGTTAGGACCTTACTGAATTATTTCATAATTCTACGTAAAATTCACGTCACTTATTCAGATTAATTATTTTATGTGACCTTTGTCAAATTAAGAAAAAATTAATTTCTTCAGATCATACCCGATATTTTCTAACACGTTTTCAACTTTCTAGGTACATATTAGAAACTAATAGTAAACTCATCATGAAAAGCATTAAAAAACAGACAAATCAATTGCAACAACGACTCAGAATATTTTTTTTTAATCCACCCATTAGATGAATCGACTCTTTGCTTCCGAATTAAATTTTACAAACGGTAAATTTTATTTTACAGCTGTAAACATTCCATGTTTATAATGTTTGGGTATTTTTAAATCATTTCTTTTGAATCTCTTGTTTCTTAATACTGTGAGCATGGAATTAATTCATAATAATTTTGAAGCACCAAACAATAATGAAATCTTACAGTACGATACAAGCAAATTGCTCAAAAAAATTATAATTTCAATTAATATTCAATTTTTTAAATTTATTCTAGCCTACATACAATTTCAAAAGTGCGATGTTACATTTTCAAGTCACCCATTAGCTCGACTGAAAAAAGTACCTCCGTTTTGCATTTCCTGTACTTGGCATTATTTCATATCATGAACGGATATTGCACACTAATTATACCCTTCTGCGTTAATTTTCTACCAGCACTTTCGTGCAATTTATTCCTTATTCCGATAACTAATTGCCCAACGGGAATCGAAAACTACCCTCATATCGCGAGAACTTTTAATAGACGTAATTATGGGGCGGGGTCAAAGTTACGAATGGTAAATACACGAAAGTCTGAAATTTCGAATATTAATATCTCACCTAAATTTTTCACGAAAATTATTCTAGCAAATTTTGTCAAAAATGTGGGTGAGATATTAAATTTGAAAATTTTAGACCTTCGAGTATTTACGATTTGGAACTTTTTCTCTGAGAGGAATCGGGGTTAAAATTCCGAATAGTAAATGAACGAAAGTCTAAAATTCCTAAACACCATATCTCACCTACATTTTTGACGAAAAATTTTCTATCGAATTTCGTCAAAAATGTAGGTGAGAGAATAGATTTCGGAGTTTAAAACCTTCGTGTATTTACCATTCGGAACTTTAATCCCACCCCGTCATTATCATCAAAGTACATGTCAAAGACGATCTTTCACTCCACCCAGAGAAATTGTCCTGAAGAGTTTATTTGAATCAATCATGGGATGTTATTTAGAATAAATAAAACTTTATTTTTATAAAATAACGTCTGTTGCGAGCAAATAAAATTTTATTTTTATAAAATAACGTCTGTAGAAAGCAAATAAAATTTTATTTTTATAAAATAACGTCTGTTGCGAGCAAATAAGATTTTATTTTTATAAAATAACGTCTGTTGCAAGAAAATAAAATTTTATTTTTATTAAATAACGTCTGTTGCGAGCAAATAAAATTTTATTTCTATAAAATAACGTCTGTTGCGAGCAAATAAAATTGTATTTTTAGAAAAATAACGTCTGTTGCAAGCAAATAAAATTTTATTTTTATAAAATAACGTCTGTTGCAAGCAAATAAAATTTTATTTTTATAAAATAACGTCTGTTGCGAGCAAATAAAATTTTATTTTTATAAAATAACGTCTGTTGCGAGCAAATAAAATTGTATTTTTATAAAATAACGTCTGTTGCAAGCAAATAAAATTTTATTTTTATAAAATAACGTCTGTTGCAAGCAAATAAAATTTTATTTTTATAAAATAACGTCTGTTGCGAGCAAATAAAATTTTATTTAGGTCTATTTCGGTTAGATAAAATCCTACCTCGAAAATTCACACTTTCCACATGCCTGGAGAAAAGGAATAATCATAACAATTCCTAAGCCCAACCAAGATCACAGAACAGTTAGCAACTACAGACCAATCACATTACTGCCGACTCTAGGAAAGCTATACGAGAGAATTATTGAATCCAGACTCGAAGAGGCCATAGGAGAATGTATCCCTAAATATCAATTCGGACACTCAGAGAAAATATCTAGTTAACTGGCCTAGAACCTACGCATCCGAAATAAATTTTCTTATTTGAATGCTGACCTAATAGACTTGTATTCAACATGAATAATGTTTTTTATTTGTAAGTAACACATCTGGCGACTAATAAATATATTCAAACCTAAGAAATATGTATTTGATTGCAATATATTTTTATTACTTCGTAGAAAAAAATATGGTTTAATGAAATATACATTTCTTCGTGTCGAATCACTCCAATAATTAATAGGACCGAACATCTCAACCGTAAATTCTTCATAAGCTAAATCAATAATATCTCCGATCTATGCAACCAACCGCTACCAAATTTCAATCGTATACCGAAACAACCTCACTATACACGTCTCGAGAGATTAGCCAACAACGAACCAGAACCAGAATAGTGCGAAAAACAAATCCGCCACGTAAAACTAAGAGATAATCTATCTCGTTGTCATAAATTCAAGGCTGAAGAACCCAGGTCAATGGTCCATTCGCAATATGGCATCACCGAAAACCATTTTAAATTAAATTAAACAAACTGTATGTCGAACCAAAAAATGTACAATATTGTCAATAAACTCTTTACTACTACTACTTCTAAAATCCCACGTAAAACTAAGAGATAATCTATCCCGTTGTCATAAATTCAAGGCTGAAGAACCCAGGTCGATGGTCCATTCGCAATATGGCATCACCGAAAACCATTTTAAATTAAATTAAACAAACTGTATGTCAAACCAAAAAATGTACAATATTGTCAATAAACTCTTTACTACTACTACTACTACTAAAATTCCGCGTAAAACGAAGAGATAATCTATCCCGTTGTCATAAACTCAAGGCTGAAGGACCCAGGTCGATGGTCCATTCGCAATATGGCATCACCGAAAACCATTTTAAATTAAATTAAACAAACTGTATGTCGAACCAAAAAATGTACAATATTGTCAATAAACTCTTTACTACTACTACTACTAAAATCCCACGTAAAACTAAGAGATAATCTATCCCGTTGTCATAAATTCAAGGCTGAATGACCCAGGTCAATGGTCCATTCGCAATATGGCATCACCGAAAACCATTTTAAATTAAATTATACAAACTGTATGTCGAACCAAAAAATGTACAATATCGTCGATAAACTCTTTACTACTACTACTACTAAAATCCCGCGTAAAACTAAGAGATAATCTATCCCGTTGTCATAAATTCAAGGCTGAAGAACCCAGGTCGATGGTCCATTCGCAATATGGCATCACCGAAAACCATTTTAAATTAAATTAAACAAACTGTATGTCGAACCAAAAAATGTACAATATTGTCAATAAACTCTTTACTACTACCACTACTAAAATTCCGCGTAAAACGAAGAGATAATCTATCCCGTTGTCATAAATTCAAGGCTGAAGAACCCAGGTCAATGGTCCATTCGCAATATGGCATCACCGAAAACCATTTTAAATTAAATTATACAAACTGTATGTTGAACCAAAAAATGTACAATATTGTCAATAAACTCTTTACTACTACTACTACTAAAATCCCACGTAAAACTAAGACATAATCTATCCCGTTGTCATAAATTCAAGGCTGAAGAACCCAGGTCGATGGTCCATTCGCAATATGGCATCACCGAAAACCATTTTAAATTAAATTATACAAACTGTATGTCGCACCAAAAAATGTACAATATTGTCAATAAACTCTTTACTACTACTACTACTAAAATTCCGCGTAAAACGAAGAGATAATCTATCCCGTTGTCATAAATTCAAGGTTGAAGAACCCAGGTCGATGGTCCATTCGCAATATGGCATCACCGAAAACCATTTTAAATTAAATTAAACAAACTGTATGTCGAACCAAAAAATCTACAATATCGTCAATAAACTCTTTACTACTACTACTAAAATCCTATTAGGCCGGCCACTAAGAAAATCATTTATTTGATGGCGACTAGAATTTTATTCAACCGAAATAGACTTCATTTTATCTAAATAAAATTTCATCCCATCGAAATAGACTCGATTTGCTTGAAATAAAATTTTATTTGTCTACAACACAACAGGCATGACACCAATAATTGCAAGAGCACAAAAACTCAGCAAACAATTTGCAACCGCACAACTACAAAATATACAACCATTCTGCATACGACCCGATCAAAATGTAACACGTAAACATTGTGTATGTTTTACAGCATCTAGCAAGAATGACTAACGACCATAAATGATTTAGATGTCGAATCAAATTAACCCAAAACAATAATACACTCGCAAAAAAAATGAGGCTGAAGGACTTCGGTCGATGGCTAATTAGCAATACGTGAAAAATAAAAGTGTTAAGTACTTATTCATGTAATGTAATTTATTAAACAAGGAAACTTGTCCCACGTTTTGTATTGACAATAAACTCACTTATACTACTACTAAAATTTTATTCATTCTAAATACACCTCATAATTGATTCAAATAAATGAGACCGATTTCTCTGGATGATCCAATTTACTGCGTGGATAAGACGTTTGTGCCATGTGAGTGTCAATTTGTCCAGAAATAATTGACCCACTGATAATAAGCAAGTGAAAAAAGTAAACACCAACGAGACTATCTGCAAATTTCTACTTTTTGAATTCCTGATAAGAACAACACCGATAGAAATGTACAATAACCACGTAGATACGATGGAATCCATTTCGGTTCATGCTTACAATGATCCATTGGGATCTATGCATTGTTCTGCGCTGAGAATAAAAAACGTTTGCATTGGTCAAGTGAATTTTTTGTTGGTTTATCAAATATTTTATTTTGGTTACTGCAAATAAATTATAGATAACTGAATCCAACAATTATTGAAGAACCTAAACATTTGTTCGACCTAAGAAAAAATTCGTTTGAACCAGTCGATCTAGTTCATGAAAATAGATTTTTCTCTCAGTGAATGATTTTTTTGTCTACTTCTACTGGTTTGTATCAAAACTTTTTCGACTTCAGGCATATTTACAGAAATTTAACTGTACACAAAAATAAGTATATACGACATTGTGTGGAAAGACATGGGCAAGATGCGGTTGTCCTTGTACTCCACATACCTTTCCCACACGCAGCCGGCTCAAAATGGCAAAACGACGATGATACAGTGGCGTATACCGAAGTTCCTGAAAAGCCTTACAGGATTTTTTTAAGACGTTAATGCGATGCAGTTAATAAAAAGACAACGGTGACTCGATAAAACACTGAGAGAAATATCTGGTAATTTTAAAAATAATATAGTTGGACTGACGATAATCTAACTATAAACTATAATTCCCAGCAGGAACGTCTATGTTTTATGGTTATAGTAAATATGAGAAAATAGTTGGATGAACCACGAATATAATTCCCAGGAGGAACGTCTATATTTTATGGTTATAGCAATCGTTATTATAGTAGTAATTATCAAATTAAGAATAGTTTCAAAAACTATTCTAATAGTTTCAAATGTGCCGTTTTGTTGCATATACGATTTCAACGTTTGTTTCCAATAACCATGCAAATTTCGTTTATTGAACCATATTATCATCGCTTCAACCATAAAACATTGCAAGCCTTTCTATATTCGTTTTACCACGTGAAATCGTTAAATAAACAATATGCTTTTCTCTCAGTGTACACAATTTTGAAACATGTGCAGTTAATATTTTGCCATGCAATTAATTAAATTCTTTTAAAAAAAAAAGTAGAATACAACATTTTCAAAAAACATTTCTAAAACGTTAAGAAAACCATTTTCATTTTGAGTCCTACGTTTTTGATTGTAGTTGTAATTAAAATCGATCCCGAAATTGTATCTCCAAAAAAAATGCTTCCCAAAAAGATGTTTCAGGAGATTTTCTTCATTTTATATTTCATATAGTACGATTTTTATTAAAATGGACCCGGAACTTTTGCATTTCGAAAATCTGTCCCGCTACACGTGGAATACCCCATACACGAGGAAAGTCTCTCCCTTTCGCTCCTGAACGCTGTTGCATATAGTAAAACAAAAAACAATATTTATAATTGACGAAAGCCTCATAAATCTTTCCAAATTTCGTTGTAATAACAAAACGTATTTTTATCAACCAAATACTCCGATTAGTAGTAGATGTTTTAGGAGATTTTCTTTATTTTACATTTCATATACTACGATTTTTATTAAAATGGACCCGGAACTTTTGCATTTCCAAAATCTGTCCCGCTACACGTGGAATACCCCATACACGAGGAAAGTCTCTCCCTTTCGCTCCTGAACGCTGTTGCATATAGTGAAAAAAATAAATGTTCATAATTGAAGAAAGCCTCGTAAGTTTTTACAAATTTTGTTGTAATAACAAAACGTATTTTTTCCCAACCAAATAATCCAATAAGTAGTAGAGTATTACATTCAAATATGCAGTAATACACCACCCGAAAATCTATAACAACGAAGTTCAATATTTTTCACACCATTTATCGTTTTAATTTTTTAATATTTCATTTACTAAAAAAAACTACCCACACAGATCCTTTCGCAGGATTTCGTTAGAACGTTAATGCTATGCAGCTATCGATTGATTTTCTACAATAAGAAAACAACTTCAATAATCTGTCATCAACAAATGGATATACATATTTGAAAGATCGTCTCGTCATCCAACAGAAAATTTAATAAACTATGATCCGTCAAAATTTGAAGTTAAGCCGAGGAATAAATTATTCAACAGTACATTGTTGTGGAAATTAATACGTCACTCCGTTTAAACAACAATAATGTCCTTGCCTATTAATATTTTCCAATTTTGAAAAAAAAAAAACTCTAATTGCTCGAGATTTCGTGTGTATTCTGTATGAAATCTTGACCCTTTCATCCCAAAACGCGCATCACAAAAAAAACATTGAAAATCGTCCGGTTTTATGAGCCTTAAAATTATGCAGCCCCCTTAATGCGATGCAACCAGTCGGACGACACCAGTAACTCCGTAATACACAAGTTGACAACGTGCGCATTACATATTTTGCCATTATAATAATAAACACGAGCAAAATCTCTCTGTCTTTCGCAGTATTACATAGTGGAAAGAGAAATTTTCCCGGCGTATTGCGCAAGACAAGTCGAGCATTATACACAATATAGGTATTATTCAACTCAGTGTAGGTGAGTAGTTAGCTAAGACCGACGGTGCATGACCAGGATTAAGGTCGGCTGACGATACGAGCGATCTACTGTTGACGGCTATTACATAGTCTTGTCTAATGTAATCCAGCGATTTCTACAATAATCATCGATAATTCGCAGCCTAATTTAATGATCTTGTCTTACAAAAAATGCACAATAAAAAAAAACAAAGAAATCACAGATGGAAATAATATTTCGAATCACTCTTAACATCTACGCACCGCATTACATTCTGTGACTAAAACACGTCGCCCTTGCGCGCACACACTCACATTTATGCTAGTCCAACGAGACGAGTTCTCTTTGTTCAACTCTTTCACGGTTCAGCAATTCATGGAATTCGTTCACCTTTTAGCGAATGTTAAATGTTGCAGACTTTGCATATGTGTTGAATACCATTTTATTGTATTTAAGTTCGCTATTGGGTTTGTAAAAAAAAACGATTATTTATACGTACACGTAAGACGTACTCAGCCGCGAATTCTGCATGAGAACGTAGGACTGTTGCGCTGAACGCGCGTGCTAGACTGACTTAAACTTCGACCGGTCGCCAGCGAACGCTTTCCCTTTCTTTCGTCTTTTAGCGAGTGGTTGCGATTGCTCGTGCTTCTGCTCTGTCGTTACCTCCGGCTGCGCTGCCGCTGTTAAGTCATCTGGATAGGTGATTACCGGGCGCTACGCACTGTAAAGACAGTCAATGACTGTGTCCAGACGCGACGAGGGCGCGTTAAAAGTCGATGGCATTGACGGGTTCTTCTGTCTCTGATTCGTGTGACATTCAAGAGACTCAGACTCTTCAGAGAAAATTGCAAGTAATATAAGCCACTTGAAGAGATTTAAAAACAAGTATAAGCTCAAAACAAAAGTCATGGCGGAAATTCACTTTCTTTATTAAGTTGCTCTGCTCTAATAATTTTTTTTATCATGCTTATGTGATGATATCTGTAACAGGCTTAAACGTAGAATAACTCTGATTTTTTAACGAGCAAAGTTGATTTTTTTCGAGAGCTTTGAAAATTAATCTGAAACTCTTTGAATATCAATCAGCCAATAATCTTGAATCTCGTTTCGTTGTCTTTTAATGGTATAGAGGAAAAACACGCGGTCCTCGTATAAAAAATTGAAAAATTTCCAAAGTTTCTAAAATAGAAACAATGCCATTATAAAGGTCGGTCCTCATTTTCCGATTTGGAGATTTTATTGAATTATTATAGATCAATCTGAAAAATTGATAGTTTAGAATTGTTGACGTGATTAAAAAATGGAAAACAAAAATAAAATCACGCTTTTTAACCTGCAAAAAAACCATCTTTCAAAATTAGGTTCTTTATCGAAATCATTTTATGGATTTCGGTTATTTTCGTTTTCCAAGTCTTGAAACCATCGGCACATTATCTAAATTCAAAGGTTACCGTTACTGCATTGCAGATTATCCTATGTTTGACATTTCCCGAAATTCCTTCGTTGTAGACTCTTTTTATCGCCTCTTTTCCACAGATATCGTGCCTATATTACCATAGCCTACCTGCTGCATTTCCTGGAATCTAAGCATACGTGAGCTTTTCTCATGAGAATTTTCTAGACCCTGTCCCAAATTTCCTCCCAACCTCCATTACTTTCCCACGGCATTCGCTATATTAGCACCTGCTGCGTTATCTCTTTAGTTACCGAGTCTCCGATCCTTTGTAAGATCGTTACTCTGCTCATTTTGTATCAGAATAATAAACGTTGTTCCAGTATCGATTTAGTGTCTACCGCGTCTTCCTATCCTAAAACCGCGTTCCGTAGCAGAGTCTGCTACTCGTGAAATGAATAAAATAAATTAAATGCGACCGCGACATCAGAATACTTTTCCAAGCAAAACCGATAAATTCGCGAAAAGGTGATAACGACATTAAACAAAAATGATTATCAAAGTTTTCTGACGAACCAAATTGCCATGATAAAAATTATACATATATTTTCTACCAGTGAGAATTACATCAACATTTCCTAAAAAAAATAGAAAAATAGAAGTCAATGTTCATAAAATGACACATTTATCAAGTTTTGGAAATCTCGTCAATAATCAAAAAGAAAAAAATGTTATAAAGATTTATTTATTTTAAAAAGATATCAACATGATTTGTATGTATGTACATGATCTCCGAACTTTCGATACAAAGAGATATTTTTCCAACAATTCTGTATAAAATTATCTAATTTCTCTTTTTTTTTTCGTTTGGAAGCATTTGTTTTGCATTTTATGGAAGTCTGTTCTCTCCAGTAAGCACAATCGTCTCCTCACGTGTTTTGTACCACAGGGATCTCGTACTGAGTTTTTTATATCTTTTCTGTTAGCTCAGGAACGGCTTTGAACAAATCCGCGACGAGACCATAATCAGCAACCTGAAAGATTGGAGCCTCCGGGTCTTTGTTGATAGCTACTATGGTTTTCGAATCCTTCATGCCAGCGAGATGCTGAATCGCTCCAGAGATGCCCACAGCAACGTATAGTTCCTGAAATCAGACAAACATAGTTTCTGATAGATAAAACCCTTCGATTTTGAAATTTACCAAAAGTGTGCAATAAAATTGAATAAAAAAATAATACAAACAATACTACGTTTTAGATAATGTTAAACAAACAATACGATATTTTTTTTTGTCTAATTTAAAATCAATTTTCCTGATACTAGAAAAAATTTGGATAGTTAACCAATAAATACGCAGTAAATTTTTTTTACTTTCTTCAATTTTTTTTATCCCGAGAGCATATTTTTCCGCATCGAATAAGAACGTTAGAACCGGTTG
Organism: Tromatobia lineatoria; assembly: GCA_949699805.1. Taxonomy (NCBI): domain Eukaryota; kingdom Metazoa; phylum Arthropoda; class Insecta; order Hymenoptera; family Ichneumonidae; genus Tromatobia; species Tromatobia lineatoria. Next base: position 2,453,069 of record OX453044.1, read on the forward strand.
TTAAATCCAAAGTTCATAAGGAAATTTTCCATTAATTGGCATGCAAAAAGTCACATTATTCTATTGAATGTGCAGTTTTTGCGGTAATTATTAACTTATTTTTTGTTCTGCCCCCTATATAATGATCGTACTTTAAAATGTCAGCCAATTGACATCTTAAGAGCCTTGTGGTGAACATTTTGTGATAAGTCATAAACTACAGGCTATCCCATTACGTTCGGATATATTGCAATACGCTTTAATCAAGAGTTTGATATCATTTTTTAAAAGTATTAACCTCATATCGAATGCTAATTTGAAGTATGTTACACGAACAATTTATACCTTGGTGATGAAGAAGCAATAAATTAAAAATGCAATTTAAATTACTTTTTATATAGGTCTCCTGAAAATTATGCAACTTACATACCAGTTTTTCTTGACCAATAGAAATGTTTAACTATTTTTTAACTTCGACAAGTTACTACATTAAGCCCTGGGGAACCTGTCCGACCGAAAGTTGACCGGAAATCGACGGTCCGTTTGTGCAAAGAGTCAACCGAAAATTTTACTGCAGTTGACCCATTTTTTTGTATGTCTGGGTCAACATAGGTCAACTATAACATAATTGACCACTATTCGTCTTAGGCTACAAAACATTTTGGGTCGATATGCGGTGAACATTCAATAAATTGATCAATATTTAACGGAACACTCTAAATAATCTTAGTCGAAATAAGGTCGACTATCGAATGTTTGATCAAAAATCAACCCAATCCATACTGGATTGGATGGTTATACTAACCATTTGAATCGATTTATTGTAATTTTTTGAAAAGTAGACCGAAAATCTATGGTCGGTTTGTGCAAAAATTCGACTGAAAAGCTGACTGTAGTTGACCGAACAGAGTTCATCTCATTGAGTCGATAATCAGTCAGGTTCTCGAAAGGCGACTGCAAACTGACCCAAAAATTCCTCAAGTTGATTATCAATTGACTAACGATAAGTAGACCGTAAATTAACTAAACAGAGTACATCCGATTTAATCAACAATCGGCCGTGTTCTTAAAAGACGAATCAACTAAACAGAGTAGATTTTATTTCGTCGATAATTTGTCAAGTTTTTAAAGTCGACCGAAAACTGGCTCGAAGATGCACCAAGTTAAATATCAATGGATTTGCCAAAATTCGACCTTACGTGAACCGGTAGGAGTCCATCCGATGGATCCTACAATCGGTCAAGATGCTCAATGTCGTCTCTATACTGAACCAAAGCTATAAAAATCAGATTACAGTTAACTAACACACATATGACCTCAAATTGACTGAACAAAGTCAGTCTACTTTAGTCGGGGGTCGGTTGAGTTGCTAAAAATCCGAAAGCCGACCAAATATAATTTTTGATATGTAAGCGACTCAAATTTGACCGATATTTTACCAATTTGGGTGGTATGACCTAAAATTGACCTTAAATACGGATCAACCCGGTCCGCAAGGGAGAATTTTAACAGCTTCGTGTAATCTTATGCCATATCATTATTTGGAATAAGTAATTTTTAATACATATATATGCTAACATCGTCATCTTTTGGAATCTGTTAAGTAAAAATGATGTTTTACTCACAGGAGCAACGATTTTTCCAGTCTGCCCAACCTGTAAATCGTTGGGTACATAACCGGCATCAACTGCAGCACGAGAAGCTCCAACAGCAGCGTTCAACTTGTCAGCTAGAGTGTACAACAGTTGGAAGTTTTCGCCAGATTTCATGCCTCTTCCTCCAGAAATAACGACCTTTGCTGACGTTAATTCCGGCCGATCGGACTTGCTGAGTTCTTGTTTCACGAATTCGATGAGATCGGTTTTGAAATCACCTGCTGGAGCAGCTTCTGTACTTGCTGAACCGCCTTCCAAAGCTGCTGGTTCAAAAGATGTTCCACGCACGCTCACGATCTTCACGGGGTCTTTAACTTTGACTGTTTGGGTCGCGTTTCCTGCATAGATTGTCCGAATAAAGGTGTCTGATGATTTCACACCGATAATATCGCTTACCGGAGAAACATCGAGCTTCGCCGCCACCTGAAGCAAGAAAAATAAGCAATTTTAAACGGAGAATAACAACATTGAAAAATAATCACGGAAACTATTGCTGTAATCGGTTATAGGAGATTATTGATTTATTGTTTAATCATAATTTGATAAATTTACTTCTCATGTTTGATGCTTTCCAATCGAAAAAATCATTCAACTTAAGTTTAGTTCACTGAATTCAACTGAATTCATAATAAAAAAAGGCTTTTTTCAAATTAAACAAATTTCATGTGTTCAATGATACTCTTTTAAATATTCAGTTGGTTGACTTGCAAATAAATTTCGTGGTCAGCTGATTTGACAATAACAGCAGAATTTCTACATTTAAGTTCAGTTCAGCAATACCAATTTAATGTACAATCACAATTAATGTCTGACACTGCCAATGAAATGATTCATGCGATTGGAAAAGTTGTTTTTGCATCTATTGAAATTTCATTCATTCAAATCACAATAATGCAAACTTTCATAATCATTTTACTTATAAGTGGATGTTACAGTGATCAGATTTTTTAAAAATATTTTGATATTTTTGAAATAGAGAAGTCACTGAATTTAATTTGGTTTACAATAGCAATTGACTTACGATACAATCTATGATAATTAATCAAAATTAATGAATAATTTGTGGATGTACACTGAACATTTAAATTAGAAACTTACCCTTGGCAAAAGTGCTTTTCCAAAAGCACTTGCGCCAGCAAAGATGTGACTATAGTTGAATTGTTTGTGGGTAGCCAGAATAAGCGGTGTCAGAGATTCTGGCAGGAAGCCCTTAAAAGCTTCGTTCTCCGCGACAAGAACTTTGCTCACGCCACTGATTTTGCTGACAGCCTCGGCAGCAGGTCCACATTTTGTTCCGGCTACTAGCACAGTAATATCTCCACCAATTTTCTTAGCTGCAGTCAAAGTAGCCTGAGTTATGGTTGCCAGACTCTCATTGTTGTGCTCAGCTATAACAAGCGTGGATTCGTATCTGGAAAGCACGCTGAACTGAAAAATAAATTGGCAACAATCAATTAATTCATTGAAAGTTTCATGAATGTAATTTATAGCTGAATGGAATAATAAATAAACAAGTGATATCTACATAAGCCAAATGTAAGATCGAACATAATCAACTACTATTATGAACTCATGGATGAAATGTACAGATTTTTGAGCTTTTTTTTGTGTTCGTTAACCGAGAAACAGGTCAACCAAATGGGACAAAATAACAAATTTTATAGATACTTTGATTTTGGGAATTGCGAGATAGCAATTAATTTATTGAAGCTTTCAAGAGTCTGATCAATAATATAACAAGACAGTAATTAAAAAAAACGAAAGAGCAACAATCTGAAGGCCAAGCAAGTGACACAAATTAATAAATTAATATGACTACTATTTTTGGTTTTCGAAGAGTTGATGATTAAAAACATTTTATTGATATAATTATCATAAATCAAGAAGCTTAAATTGTCAGAATGGGCGATTTACTTATTACAGATTTTGTACAATGAAGCAATGAATTAAAAAGTAATATATACATAAGCCGAAAGTAGGAAACAACATAATAAACTACTATTATGAAGTAAAGGCTGAAATCTACAGGTCGTCAACCATTTGTTTCCGTCCATTGATCAAGAGACAGGTTAAACATGTAGGAAAAAATAACAATCAATTTTATAGACACTTTATATAGAAATTACAATACAGCAATTAATTTACTTGAGTTCGCAAAAGACTGATTGATAAACTAATAAGAAAGTAATTTAAAAAATAGATTTTGAGCATTCGGAGAGCCGAAGAAACTGCACAATTTAATACACTTAAATGTCCACTGTTTTTTTATTTTTAAAAAACACTGCCAGAAACCAGGGATTAAAAACATTCAATTGATTCAATTATCGTAAATCAAAACGCTTTGATGTTCAAAATTCCCAACAACTTTTAGAGCCTTCTTTAATATTGCAAATCCTTGTATTGAAAGGCATCGCACCAGATATTTAAAAATGAAAAGATCGATTTTTTGACCAAAATATTCTGCAGAAAGATGTATGAATAAATTTATTGCAAAAGTTTTGTATAACATCAAATGAAGAGCCGATTGCAATTTCACAGCAATTTATTCTACTAATTCATGGCATTGATATTTAACCATAAACTACCCATAATCCACGTATAACCATTATATACACATTACTTTTTTGAAAAGGCAAAGGTTAAATGCACAAGCATAAACTGTTTTATCATCTAGTAAATAACACTGATTTCATAAGTTATATAATTCTCATAAATTCAACAACGTGATCTCGATAATTCTATGAATATTTGATAAATTAAGATTGAAAAAGATAATATCTACCTTAGCCTGGCTTTTGAGAGTTTTGGTGAACGTGGCGAACATATTTGCGGTTCTATTTGTTCTTTTTTCGAACGCGTGTCGCTAAATCACTATAAGATCTTTCTGCTCTTGATTGATTGAACGCTAATACAGAAGAAATCCGTCGCTATCTCTCCTTCTTTACTACCACGATCTTTCGGAGCTCAAGTCCAAAGAGTAACTTTACACAAATGTAGAAGTAAATTTCGGTTTAGTACGGCTACTGTAGTACGAAAGGCGCCTCCGATCAGCTGCTCGGCGACGAGGGAACTCAGGGGCAAGACGAATGAAGCCGCATTGCGTAGTATGTGTTAAACCACGTGACTCGATGGGGAATTGCGAATGTAAGTCACGTAGAGGTCGGACTGATTAGAGAGGTATTAGTGAGGACGAATGGAGGGGATTATGTCAGTTGAGGCCGCTGAAGTAGGGGAGAGGATAAACCTTCTTTTATAAAATCTTGGACCAAAGAAATTTAAAAGAAAGTAAAAAAAGTTTATCTTTGCAAATTCCTTCTTCGTCATTTTGGTACCTCATAGTGGAAGCTTTGTTCTCACGAAAAAAAAATTTCGAGGTTTTTATGCCAGAACACTGAAAATTGTCCAAGCATCGGGAAAATGGTTTAGAATAAGTGTCCGTGCGTGCGTGCGTGCGTGCGTGCGTGCGTGCGTGCGTGCGTGCGTGCGTGCGTGCGTGCGTGCGTGCGTGGCGTGCGTGGCGTGCGTGGCGTGCGTGGCGTGCGTGCGTGCGTGCGTGCGTGCGTGCGTGCGTGCGTGCGTGCGTGCGTGCGTACGAGCGTCGTATGTTCGTGCAGGACTTTGAAATTTCAATCACTTGTAACTCAAGAACCGTTCAACCGATTTAGCCAAAATTTGGCATATAAGTAAAGCAGCAGTTCGTCTTTGATTGTTGCAATTTTGTTACGAAATGTATGCAGAAATTATGATCTTATGGCTTATTCCTTTTTTTCAAAACAGGACATACGCGCTCTAACTTTTGTAAAAAAATACTTGCAGGTAGTGTCAATTGTTGTGATTGAATTTTAAGGGAATCGGAATAGCGGTTCCGATTTTATGGAGTTTTGGAATTCTCAAAAAATTTACATTTAACCCCTAATTTTGGCAAAACATGGAATAACAATCTCAAATTTCATACATGATATCGCCACTATTTAGCGACGATTAGTACATAGTTTCGTCATAATCTGCGATGTGGTTCAAATTCCTCAAAATTTTAACTTTCAGAAATAATATGTTATTGCATTAACGTTAGCAAAACAAAAGATAGCGAACTTAAAATTTATACATGAAACTAGTAGTATTCAGCAATAACAGCTACAGTGTTTGATCATAATTTATCATGTAGTCCAACTTTTTTAAAAATTCAAATTTATTGATGACCTTAAGCTGCAAAGCTGAACTTTGCAAATTGCATCCTCATTATTGTGGGCTTTTCTCACAACGCTTCGTCTATGAAGGGAAAATCGATTAATATACTTTCTCGCAACGGTAGCTTTTTACAAAAAAAACAAAAATAATGAGGAAACGATTTGCGAAATTCAGCTTTTTTCCCAGGTAAATACTCCGATTAGTAGTGGATGATTATATTACACTATGATACAGTAAAACAACCGACACAATTATAGCATTTGACGTTATACGACAAAATAACACTCGACGTTTGTAATGCATTCAACATCGATATCGAACGGCGCTTAATATTTTGCAATATAGTTGCGATCGTCCGTTTCCCCGGAGTATAAATTGCAGCATCGACGTAGAAGAACGAAAAATGCCTGAAAAAATTCTCAACTTGTGAATAGGTACATTCTTCTTGTTGCAATTACCTCAGCATCGAGCTTAGCTGTCATAATACAATCAGTTATGGTAGCGTGTCTGCATCACGTCGTATAATTATTCGACTGTAGAAAATAATTCTGTATTTTTAATGTTATTTGCTTGAATAAAACATTGAAGGACATTGCTTAAAAAAACGAATAAAATGAGTATAAAAAATGTACTCATTTCTACAAATTAATAGTTTAAAGTCACTAAATGGGGTTTCTGGATTTTGAGAAGTAAACATTTATTTCTATTGTTGTAGGAAATTATTATTATCGAAAAAATAAATATGTACCATATTCGAGAAAATACATTATATTATTAACCCAATAATCAATCTGTTCAATCAAAATAATTAATATCATGACATATCACATATTGAAAGTGAGTAAACAAAATATCAATGAAATATTTGATAGCGAATAATGGTAAAAAAAAATTATAATGAAAAAATTCTATAATTATTATTAATATTTTTTTCTTTTGCCAGTTTGAATATCAATTAATATTAAGTACAACGTTTAGGCTTATGTCAACTAAAACAGTCGATATGAATAAACCTCACTTATCATAAAATTTCAAAGAAATCAAAGCAACCGAGAGAATGAAATTATTTAAACGAGAGCCGGTCGTGCACAAATGGATACACCTAAATTCTTATTATTCGAATGCATTTCCAATGTCATATGTAATTCAAGGGGCTAAAACAATTATGGCATTCGACGTTATACGAACGAAATGAAACTTGACGTTTGTACACTGCAAAAAATATTCGGAAAATTTATATACTGTATAGTAATTTATACTAAACCCGTATAATGTACTTTTTCTAAGTCCATGCAGGTAATTCAATTCAATATGCGAAATAAAATGGAAATTTAATGCACTTGTGTTAAAATTACAGTTGTTTTATATTAGTATCGCGACTTTATCAACGAATTCAGTAGAGTTGTACATCAATTTTATGTTGAACTCGTAACATTTCTATGTGTTTTCTACATGTGCAGTAATTTAACCTTTAATATCTTCGACAGTAAAGAACGGTGATGCAAAAATAAAATGAACTTATATTCAAAACCCGACTCGTATGGCGTATTAATTTTGCAGGCTTTACATGTATTAATACAACTTTTATAACGAATTCAAAAAAATAAGGTACATCAATTTTATGTTATACTCGTGTAGTAAATTCTCTATACCCGTTTCTGTGAATGAGTCAAGTAATTTCTTGTCAAGTAATTTTACCTAATTTTTTAAAACACTACAATGCGCTATTGAACGGCGCTTGATATTTTGCAACAGTTGCGATCGTCTTTTTCCCCGGCGTATATATTGCGGCATCGATGTAGAACGGACGATGCCTGAAAGAATTCTCAGCTTGTAAATACATTCTTTTTGTTGCAATTATCCGTGCATCGAGCCCAGCTGTCATATCACAATCAGTTGCGGTGGCGTCTGCATCACGTCTGTGGAAAGTAGGAAAAAAAGTAGTGTCAAAATAATCCTCGTGTACAGCCAGTGTCGTATCAGTATTAGTATAGCATGCTGACACGATGTGAAGGCACACGTCGCGCGTTTGCTTCTGTCAATTTCCACGTAACACGAGAGAAGCTTAGCTTATCGTTGCGGACGAGTACATGGAGCGAAATATTGTCGTAGATTGCTTATCTCGTCGTGCGCGTAGATCCGCGAATTGGCTGTTACAATTATTCGCTCCTATCTCGGTAACAACCGAATATTAGGCTCGCAGAACAACGAGATAATGGAGTCGTTTGACGAGTGATAACAGAGAGTCCTTCGACATCCTAGTGTGAAATAATCGAAGACGTTTTTTTCGTTCCCTTCCGTATGTGAATTCTACGAGGGTTATGAAGTTCCAATTACAACGTGTCACCGATCGAAGATATTTTGCAATTATTTTCCATTATTTTAACTACCAATTCAACGATGGCCGGAATATGTGAGGTGAGCTTGCAATTTAACGATTGCCCTTTGGGCGTTAGGTTATCCCTACAATTCCACTGTGGGGTTAGTTGTTACCCCAGACTTTTTGCCAAATTCTCGAATTTAACATTCTTCGGATGCTTCGCCGTAAAAATACTGTTTGCTTCCATAAGTCCATTAATTGGGAAAAATGGATGAGCTATATTTTTGTGTTTTTTTAAGTTTGTTGAAATTTTTACTGCCGTTAGATATAATTTGTGATTGAGAAGCCGTTGAATGAATATACTTTTATACACTGCGCGTAGACATGCACGAGGTTTTCATCAACAATGTTAATTTGCGACTTCAGATGTTTTAATGACTTTGAAGTTACTTTTTATAGTCATAAATGCATAGAATTTTGAAATAGTATTAACTAATCATTTTCTCACTATTTGGACGTAGCCAGACATTCGGATTTTGCTGCGAATTGAAATAGATCAGAGATTTTAAAGCATTGGCGTAATGTCTTACTAACGCACTAGGTTATCTCTGTAGAATCATTCTGGGATTAGTCATTGCTCCAGATTTTCAGTGAATTTTCCTATTTTTACATCCTTCAGATGTTTTGAAGGTGTTGAAAATACTTTTTACTTTCATAAATGCATGGAATTAGGAAAAAATATTGGTTAATATCTTATTAGTTTTTACTGCAATTACAAATCTACCGCAATTGAAAATCTGCCAAATAATTTGTGTCACTGCGTGCTAAAAATAGTCAGAGGTGCAGATTCCAGATTTTTGTTAGAACTGTTAATTCATGCAACTGCAAATGTTTCTGTAGCTTAGACAGTAATTTTCATCTGTAAATGCATAAAACTTCAAAATTGTATCTCCTACTCAGTTCATTACTCTTTGATGATTAGCATTCATCAATATTTAATTACAAATGAAAGATTTCAATGCTTTGCAGCAATTTTTTAGAACATGCATATCTCTATAATGAATCTCGGACACAGCATTTTGTCATTTCTCCTATGTTTTGATGTCGTAGAAAGTATTTTTGAATAGCATAAATCCAATAAGATTATCAATTAGTGGTATTATGATTATTTTAATCTCTTGCCACTTGATTAGTAAAAAAGTGGAGTCATTTGTAAAATGATCAAAATTATGTGAAAAGTATGTTCGGATGACCATAAGTTAATTGAATGAAAAATGTTATGTATCCATTAGGATTATCTTTACCTCTCGAAACTAATTTCGGAGGAAAAACAAAGATTCATTGAGAAATTAATGAAAATTGTTGCAGGAATGTGGATGTGTTTGCGCTCGATGCACAAAAGCCGAGCAGAAGCATAGCGACATGCATTTGCATGCTGAGATTGAGAATCTCAGACAAAGACTCATGGAGCGTGACAGTCATATAGTTACAATGGAAACGCAGTTTCTGAACGAGGCTGACAAGTTTCCGAATGGAGAGCTTGCCTCATTAAAAGAAGAGTTGCGCATCTGGCAGGAAAAGTATTCCAGGCTGTACGAGGCTCACAAAAGAGTCCAAAAAGTTAATCAAAACTTGGAGGACAAACTGCTGAGGATCGTTGATAAATGTGAGACTGAAAAAGGTGCCTTCGCTAAAGACATAGCGACTCTGTCGCATCGATTAGCCGATGCTAATTACACTATACATCGTCTGACCCAGGATAACGTAAGTTCAAAGCAGGAAAATGAATTAATTCTCTCCGGAGGCATTGAAAGTGTATGATTTCTGATTAATTTGCGTTTTTGTACAGGAGAAATACAGAAATGATGTGAATCTGGCTATACAATTGCTTCAGTGTAAACCATCCAATTTTGTTGGCCAAAAATATGATTCGGTAAGAATATTATTATCCTGTATTACAATCATTACAGTTTTTTTATGACATACAGTTAAACTTTCATGAAAATTCCATACTTTCATTATTATTTAGAAAACTCTGTGATTTATTTGCGAGCGTTTTTTGATCTCTTTAATTTATTGAGGATTTATTAATTTTTCAGAAAAAAGTAAATTCAGTTTCAGTTCACTCATATACTCGGCAGTGAAAACACATTTGCCTTTCCCTCAGAGATGAATCATTCCTAAATGGGTTACTATACAGTTTTTGTTCCCCACTGAACCAGAATGCGCGGGGAATACGTTGAGTCACACTGCCTTAAGTGAACGGATAAAGAACTCTGTTTTGAATACATTTGACGTACATTTTACACATAAAAAATATTTTTTACATGGATTATTTCCGTATTGAGTAATACTTTATGGTTAATTCTTCCATAAGCAATATTTTCATATGCGACTGCTTACTTCAGTAGCTAAAGTCTGTTTAAATTTCATAAGTTTGCATTAACATTAAAAGATACTTAAAAAAAAGCATACAAAGAAGTAATTCATACTCCTCACGATTTTGTAAACTGTTTGGATGGTGCTCCATTATGTCAGTAGTATTACAAACGAACATTTAAGGAAATTGGAAGAAATTCACGAATGAAGTAAACATAAAGAAAGATTATTTAATTTTCTGTTTAAACTTCCACAACCTGCACATTTTTAACTCTAAGGTCGACCATAAGGTCTAAAGATTCGACAATATTCGTTTTCACAGTAACATTAAAGAGATAAAATTGAGTCAGTCAATGGGTATCAATGATTTTTCAAAAACGTAGCTTCATTTTATAAGATACAATAATAGGATGTACTATCCATAGGCGAATGACAATATTCGAACGAATGTTTGCATTCAGCAGATCAAAAAACGTCAGTTTGAACACTTTTTAAAAAAAATTTCAAAGACAACCTAATTTTATTAAAAAAAAATTTCAAAAAAAAGTTTTATAATTAAAAAATTCAAAATTCGTATCTCATTCTTTAATATTATAAAACATTATCATAATCTACATAATATAATCAACACGCAAATGGGAATATTTGATCGAATATCGATTAAAACAATATCGGACATAAAAAAGGGTGCAAAGTAGAACCTTGCACATGGATTTCTGATTATATTTGGCTTTGTACAAAGCTTCCTCTATGAGGAAGCCAAAATCTATCGATATCCTTCCTCATATAAATAGCTTTTTAAAAAGCGGAATATAATAAGGAAGCAATGTACAAAGTTCTACTTGCATTCTTTAAAAAAAAAGCCTAATTTTTCAATGTGAAGATCAAAAAACCCCGTATTACATTTTTTCAAAAATCATTAATTTTCTTTTGTAGTTGCCGTCCGAGGTTCAGGCAAAGGTGCGAACGTACGTGGCGCAGAAGCGTCGTTCGAGCGACGTTTCCCCTCCAGACGTAAAAAGCATAACGGTGCCAATATCGACGTTTCCTCCAACCGCAATGGTGTACAATATAACGAAAGCAAACGTAGAGAAGCACAGCGACGACGAGAGTGACGATTCAAAGCCTCCGGTCGACGTAGTTTCCGCCGCAATAATGGCCAAAGTTCTTGAGGATCGTGAGCGCGAGAGGATCTTCGCAAAGCACTGCAACACCTGTACATGTCATCGAACGATCGTGATGGTTGATTCAGAGACGCAAACGACATTAGACAGGTTCGACGTGCGAGTCTGCGACGATTGCGGTTCGACAGAGTTGCGAAACGACATAAACGCTTACGATTCTCTAAACGGAACGACGAATAAATCATCGCAGGCGACAGGCGACGCTGTGAACTTTCGTCGGGCAAACGAAACAAAAATTCCAGCAAATCGCGTAGCGCGCACGGAAAATTCTCATCTCGACAACTACGCAAACGTAAATACCAAAGTTTACGCATCTTTGAACAACGCCGAAGCGCAGACGCGTTCAGCTCGTCAAACAGCGACGATACAAAAGCATAATCAGCATCTTACGAAGCAAAAACCGAGTCAGAGTCCAAACGAAAGATCGACCATCACAAAGACAAACTTAAACAAGATTAAGCAATCCCGATTAAGCAAGAGAATCGACACTAGCGCTGAGTCTAAAAACACAGGCGCGCTCGATCATTGGAGCAAATACGAGTCGGAAGTAGCGCCTAACAATCACGTAGAAGATAAAATAACAGAAACTAACGCCAGCCAAAAAGAGCCTAGTCCTGTCGACATAATAAACGACAGAATATGGAAGAGCGGTTGGTCGAACGCTAAATCACAGTTGAACGTCGTTAACGATAGATTCGATAAACGCAATCGCAGCGCAGACACTCAAATTGATGTTATTAACGACAGAGTCTGGAAGAACGACACGAGCGCGAGCTTCAATATCAATAAAACCCAAACGCAGATGACTCTCATCGAAGTTACGAACGCGGTTAACGCGACAAGTCCAAAGGATTGCGGTCCAACGGAATCCGCTGCTAGTCCGAGTTTTAGCAGCGATAGCGTCGTTATTTCGACCTCGAATCAATCCAGCAGCTCCAGCGATGCACTTCACACGATTAACGACAATGCCAAGCGCTTGCATAACAATAACGGCTCGAAATCTGGCTGGAAAGATCGAACGGCTGGTCCGCGAAATTGTTTCATGAGAGTCACGCCAGGCTCGAAGAATATTCTCCTGGATAACGTCGGTCATTACCAAACTGTGCTGTATACCAGCGGAAGTAATAGGCCAAATACTGCGCTGGTTCACGTTGCAAAATCCACGCGTTCCGGAAGATCGATGTCGACTAGCAGCGAGGAAAATTCGCCTATGGTTACAACAAACGATAACACGCAGCTGCAAAGAGTCGCCGAGTGGGTACAATCTTCCGTAGGAGTCGCTAAAACTCCTGGAGCCATTAATTCTCGCGAGAAAACTACGAGGCAACAAGCAACGCTAATCGCTGCTGCTGCCAAAGCGGAAGATGCAACACTCGTTAAAATCGACATCGACGAGAGCGCCGAAATAACGAGCGCGCTTTTGGCCGATAATTCGAATCTCCGGGAAGTCGTTGTCCAGCCAATCTTGCAGAAAACACTCGAGAATCCATTTTGCGAAGATGTCCGACAAATCGAGGAAACTCCGGTGTCTGTATATAATGTTTCGCAGACAGAAAATACCGAAGATCTTATAACTTTTGAAAGCTGTAACGATAGTCAGAAATGCGAGATTTCGGCGCATTCTGCCGGCGAAAGTGAGGGTAATTATGAGGTAAAGATAACCAAAGAGATGGAGGAGATTTATTTGAAATTGGCCGCGAGTCTCGATCCCGTTTCGCTTAGACTTTCCAGTCCTAGCAACAGCGCTGATCTCACTATTGAAAAGTATCGGAAGGATCATCGTAGCAGAATTCATGTACAAAAGCTCCAAGATAAACCCAAGCAATAGATAACGCTTTTATCGTTGAAGAGATTTTAGCTTTTATTTAACTCGAGCAAACTCACGGCCATATCAAGATAACGGAAGAGAAAGTGAGCAACTGAATATCGTTTGGTTCTCGCGAGTCCAAAAATTCCAATTCATTGTCTTGCCAACGACGCTAAGCCGTTCAAATCAAAACTCCGTCAAGGAGAAAATTGTGAGGAATGTTGTAAACGAATGGATTAATCTATATTAATATTATTCGAAAATGAATAAATTCTCGAGCTTCGCACGGTAGCAAGCTATTTAAGTGCTAAACTATATTCAGGTCTGATATGTGGATTGCAAAACGACTTTTAAAAAACCTAAAGTTGCTATTATTTATCGACGAAATAATTAATCCACGCGATAAATAAACGCGGCCTATGTGAATCTTATGCTCAGCCAGAAAAAAAATTAAATAATACGTACATACTCATGTGTGTACTGCTATTGCGTATCACTATCGTTTCTCAAATGTTGCGGGCGAGGAGATTATGCTATTTTATTTTTATCTAACGAACGGGATGTTCTAGTCTCTAGTTCTTTAATAGCAAGCCTGCGCAATTAAACTTGCGGATCGATCGGACAAAAAACGTGAGAATATGATCTGCTGATGATAACATGCATGTAGATTTTTTATTACCGAAGTTACGAACATGTGAAGCCTTGTAACAGTAGTACTCGCTTCGTATGAACTATCCTGACTGTTAATTTTCTAGGAAAGTAAATTTTTCCGTCTGGAAAAGCATCACAATGGATAAAAGATTGATAAGAATTTCTAATAGCATGGCGTAATTATGTAGCATTTTTTTTTCTTTGCCATTATCATGTTGATGTGTACTTGAATTATTTCAAATGGCAACGTTCATAACTTAACTCCATTTGCATCTGAATGCGTAATATTTTAAAACACAGATTACACTATTACATAACATATTTGTTTATAGGTGTAAAATAGAGTACATTTGATATGTAATAACTAGAAGTTATTATCAAACATCCGGTCACTCTACTCTCTTCATAGTAAATGTTCAACGAGCACGCAGCACTTTTCCTTTTTCTCTATTTTCAATCTAAGTATTAAAAACATCAATTTAAAGATGCGCTTCGATGCTTCGATCATAGAAGTCTTAATGTAAATGCTGTTTTATAACATTTAATTACTTTACCGAGAAACAACTTTAATTTTTTACATGTAACTAAATACTGAAGATTGAATACATAATAATTTTAGGTGTCACTGTTCAAATTTGCGGCAGGAATACCTTAAAATGAACGTAGAGTTTTTTTTTAAAGAAAAGTGAGGGAAAATTGTTTAAATTTCGAAATTGAAATGTAAATAAGTCATTAAAGTTTTGAAGAAAATTGATTATACATCGATGAAATCTAGCCATTGATATATTTTTCTATGGTAAGACTAGTTTCGCAGCTGTGAACATGGTTCCAATGCAAATTTGCACCTGTAGGCACTTAAAGAGTTATCAGCGCCATATTTTTTTACCTCATTATACTTTTTCAGTCAGGTGGATATTTTTAAATCTGAACTACAGCGTTTAATTCACAAACACGTCGTTTGTAAATACTATAGATATTACTTTTTTAATAACGAATAAACATTTGCATACTTTTTTTGTAACGCCGTCAGAGAGAGTTTCATTTCTATTCTGAAGCCGCAGATTTAACCATAAAATCGTTTTCTGTGCCAATGATTGTCAAAATTTTCTTGCAAAAGCCCCGATATTAGGACTATTGAGAGTCTCAGGTCACAATCTCAGGTTTTGCCGTAAAATATGTTTGTTATATGTCTTCAAATACTTATAGAAAAATCTATATAAAAGGTGATATATATTCCAGATATACAAAAAAATATGTAAACGATCTAAAACTTTCTTTCGCTCCAAATAATGGAGAAAAAAAATAGAACCTCGCAAATTACTTCCTCATTATTTTATGCTTTTTACAAAGCTACCTCTATGAGGAAGTATGATGATCAATTTTTGCTTTCTCTCGCTGATAATGAAGAAGCAATTTCCAAGATTCTACTTTGCAGGCTCGTTTCGACTTGAGAGACGTTTGACAAATTTTCAAATGTCATAAAATTTGAACCGCTCGACCGATTTGTGTCAAATTTGTACCTGAACTTTGTTTTTTGTTAATCTATATGTGCACCAGATTTGATCCCAATATTTTGTATAAAATTTGCTGAATTTGTTGAAGTTGACTTAAATTACAACGACAAAATCAGTTTTTTGACAATTCCAAATCGTATAAAATCCAACTCCCTTCACCTTAACTTTTCGATACCTACTACAACTGGATATTAATTCGACTTTATAGAAGATTTGAAGAGCGTTGGTCAAAGTTAACGTGAATTAGAACAAAAAGATAAATTTTTCGAAAATTCAAAATTCCATAAAATCTACACAGCTTTATGGATTTCGCTCAAATTCAATACCGACCGTCATTTTCCATTGCTTTATTTGTCTAGAACTATTTAGCTCATCAGCTAAAAAACTGAGGCAGCTAGAGAACATACAGACTTTTTTCGAAAAATTTAAAGTTTTATAAAATCTGAAAAAAATGTTTTAATTTTTTTGCAAATTCATACATAGAAAGAGTGTGTAGAAAGAAAGTTTACTAAATTTCAGCTCGATTGTTGAAGCCATTTTCGAGATACAGCGGTTTGAATTTTGCAAGCCACCCACCCACACACCCACCACACACACACACACACACACACACACACACACACACACACACACACACACACACACACACACACACACACACACACACACACACACACACATGCATCTGGATATTTTTTCAAAACCACTTTTTCCGATGTTTCAAACCATTCTGACTGTTCGGCCAAAAATCTCGAAAAATTTTTTTCTCATGAACAGAAAACTTCCTCTATGAGGAAGCAAAATTACTTCATCCTTGGCTGCACTTTATTTTCACGTGGGATTACTATTCTAACTTCAAAATTCCATTCTGTACCGAAACTATAATTTTTAAAATATAAATTGTGTAAACATGAAAAGGCGTTTTCAAAAATCGTTATCCTAGCAACTATTGATTATACGTGCAACCATATAATTTGTTCCATTACATAAAAATATCTCCTTTTTTTAAAAAACGAAGACAATTAATCGTTCTCAAAGTTCGCAATAAAAGTCAAGTGGCCAGTACCAATTATTTCAAGAATTTGAAAGACAAAATAAAAGAAATAAAGACTAGAACGTCAGTGTACACGGTTCTTCGATTTCTATGCCTGTTTCGTAGGATAATCTTCTCGCCCATTAAACCATGGTTGTATTTTTCCCTGAAGCGATGCGTGATAAGAATTTGTTTTTAAAAAAACTATACCTCTGCTAAAAAATAATCTAAAAAGTAATTAAGACATTCTCGCTAGGCGCGTTCGCGTTTTGGATGGAAAAATTGAAAATGAAAAATAAGAGAATGTAGAGACGACAGCGGCGCGACGATGCGAAAATTCGTTCTACTCCGTTTGTGTATTCATCACAGTAATGACAATACTACGCTCGACTAAATATACTCAACATAGTATGTATGGGTATATTATAGCATGTAAATATATACTATATATATTCTATCTACGATATACATGTATAGTTCCAACGGTGTTTGCAAGTCAATTTTCGTGTGCTAGAACGAAGATGAGAGAACCAGCGAATGTGAATGAGAGCGTGAGATACGATGTTAGTTTTTTTTTTCTGCATTTGCAACCCGGTTCGATGATCTACACTGACGATCATTAAACCCCCAAGTACCAAAGCCGTATGCTGTTTGTAATTGATAAGAAATCCTCGTTTGTCAAAGATCTTCGGCTTCGCATTCCATAATCCTCAAAAACCATTGTACGCGAGCGAAACCCAACGCGTATTATTTATTGCGACAGGAAAAGCTAAAAAATGAAAATCAAGAAGTTTAACAAACGTAGTATCGCCGCTGGTAGCGCATTTTCCGCGGCGCTTACTTACGCGACTCGGTATTTATAGCTCTGTAACGATAATGTAATTCGTCGTCCGACAGCGCCTACTATAATTGTATATAAGGAGGGAAATAAATAAAACGAAATATATTTAAACGTCTGTCTCGTTGACACAAATTTTTATTCATCTTCGTATTCAATTTTTGGTCATTGGACTGTAATACTTGCGTTGAGAAGAATGTGATTATGTTAATTAACAATCAACAACGTCTTATTGTTATTTAATTTTTAAGGAAATTACTGAATTTGTGTGAACAACGGTGCTTATCAAAGGTATAAACATTGAGAATTTTTTTACATTAGCACAGGAATTTTCTAACGAAATAATGTTGCGGATAAATCATTGATTACATTTTATTTTTGGAGTTTCAGAAGAACATGGAACTAAAACATATTAACTAGACACAAATCAACCGAATATAGATATTTTTTACAAGTCTCGACAAAAATAGCGAAAAAAACCAGAAGCGTTAATCCTCTATGAAGAGAATTCATTTACGAAGATGGAATAATGTGCCAAATTAAATTTGATGTCATTTTTAAAAAATCTGCATTTGCGGATAGCGATAGAAGTAAAATTTTATTTACTATACTAGTTTTTATGAACGAAAAAAGAACCCAAAAGCATTGAAACTATTACTCTCAAAGGTCAATTCATGGGCAAAAATTAAAATGATCTATTTTTGTATATGAATTACAGAATAGAAATAATACAAGGGACGTTTTATTTACGGGAGTCTAAAAAACTAAGCCAAAAGCATTGAAAGTCTCTACTCAGCAAAAAATTCATAGCCTAAGATGACAAATCAGCAAAATCCATTCGGACTAATTTCTTTCCACATACATCACAGAATAGCAGTGATAAAAGTGACATTTTATTCACAGGACTTTAAAAAACTGAACGAAAAGCATTGAAAAAACAAAAAGTTCTATCCACCGTAAAAATCCACAGGCAAATTTAACCAATGTACCAAATCTTGAAAATGAATTAAAACTTTTATTAAGATGCATTTTAGGATATGATTGTGAGAAGGTCAGATCGTCGATAGCTGTCGAAGGTGGTGCATAAAAGGGAAGAATATCAGCCGTGCCCAGTTCTGTTCAATCAAGCTAATGTTCCAATAATTTGGAGCCGTTAGCCTTCGACGGCTTAATGAACGAACGTACCAACAGAACGAACGGATGGCCTCGCCTACGTTGCTTCTTCCCTCGGCTCGTTAGTCTCTTCTGATGGAAACTAGCGAGAGAAACAGAGAAAGAGAGATTTAGAGTAAGTACCTACCTCAGGAGCGCGTACTCGATAGCTCACCAACTCCCCACGAGACTGACTTAATATCCGGTGACTTGGACTTGGGCCAATACGTATGTACCTTTCTGGAGTGTGCACTTACAGTAAATCGTCTGTACAACGTGCTATTTGAACGGTGTACGTATTTATATTACATTGTTACGTGTACTTGTTGACAATGTATGTGTTTGCCTTGACTGTGAACTCTGCTAGTGTGATACGTTGTTAGAAGCACCATAAATGTTCTGAGGGGTCTCTTCACTTATATTTTATCAGGAGAGCACGTCATACGCGGTTTATCAACAGAGGTAAATAGTGCTGGACACGAATGAAATCCTACTAAGGGATGTAATATTTTAGAATAAATTTCGTCTGTTATAATGACATTCGATAATTGTACTGCTTCCTTATGGCGAAAGCTTTGTGCACTGAGAGAAAAGCATATCGTTTATTTAATGATTTCACATGGTAAAACGAATATAGGAAGGCTTGCAATGTTTTATGGTTGAAGCGATGATAATATGGTTCAATAAACGATATTTGCATGGTTATTGGAAAGAAACGTTGAAATCGTATACGCAACAAAACGGCATATTTGAAACTATTAGAATAGTTTTTGAAACTATTATCATTTTGATGATTACTACTATAATTATATTTGCTATAACCATAAAATATAGACGTTCCTTCTGGGAATTATATTAGTGGTTGATCCAACTATTTTCTTATATTTGCTATAACCATAAAATATAGACGCTCCTCCTGGGAATTATAGTTTATAGTTAAATTATCGTCAGTCCAACTATATTATTGTTCAAATTACCAGATTTTTCTCTCAGTGTGTTGTGCGATTTTCTTGTTGCAATTTTCATGTTATCACACTCGGAACAATCTGAAAAATTAAAAAAACGTGGTTCAGAAAAAATGCTGGAAAAAATGTCCGTATGTGTGTTTAAAGGGATTCGAAATTCAAATCTACTGTAATAACTCAAGAACTGATCATTCGATTGAGCTGAAGTTTGGCACTCAAGTGGAGCAACGAAGCGGCTTTGAATATCGCAATTTTCGACGGAATGTACGCAGGAATCTAGATTTTACAGCTTTTTGAACATTTTTTTTTTTAAAGGCGTAGGTGCTATAATTTTCGTAAAACTTGCGATATTTTTTAAAATAGTTGTACATAAGTGTGGGTTTATTTAATATTTTTAAGTCTTGAATTTGGCTAGAATTGGAAAAGTGGTTTGGATTTTATGGAATTTTGATATTTTCGATAAAAATATGTTTAAACTATTACAAAATATGAAGCAGGGTTAGTTTTCAAAATTTGTTCAGAACAAGGTGCAAAATGCAAGAATCTTGCAGTTTGCTTTTTCAGTATTTTCAAATCTTTGAGGTCGAATTGATGGGCATACTTCCTCATGGTGATCGATTGTAAAAAATGTAAAAATAATGAGGGACCAATATTGAAGGTTGTTAATTTAATAACCAGATGTTTTCGATTTTTTAAATTAAACATCTAGCCTAATTTTTTTTTAAATAAATAATTACCCGATTCGGATCCACGACGATTTTTAATCTTTTTTCTGTGTCGAATACCTTGTCGTGAAACACGTGGCTAAGCAATAAAATAGAATAAGTGTGTCACCAGAACGACACATTTTATAGAAAGCTCTTCGGCTTGTTATTTTGCGGAGGTTTTTTAACCCCTGGCCTTGATCGCTTCTCTTTGAATCTAAATTATCCCTACGACCTAAATTCCCGACTACTTCAGGTGCGATTTCGAGGTCAACACACCAACACAGTAACTTATACTGCGAATCAGCTCTATCTGTATCCAGATCTTGCTTTGCGTGCTTTTTTCCCTCTTCTGATACTCATAAGTTATGCGCTTTCCACAACTTCTGATTTAACGGCTTTTTTCCTGTAAACAATTGCCATTTTTTGTTGTATTTACAATTGATTAATTGAATCGAAACAACAATTTAGGAACTGACCCTTTATTTAACAATAATCATTTGATAAAAAGTAACTTCAATACATGAAAAATGATATGATGTTCTTTGCTAGGGAAAATAATAAATTTCTTACTGAATGATTTGTTTCAAAAAATTAGTACGGCCTCTTAAAAAATGGTGAAACACCAAAAATGCTTCAGAATCTCAGGAATAAAAAGAAAACCCTGCTTGCAAACCATATTAAAAAATCCAGTTAATGTTCTTCAATTAGAAAATTAATTTTCTGTATTTCTGTCAGCTATTACGAAGACGTAGTTCTGTTGGATTATTAGAAATATTTATCTCCTAATACAATATAAGACATACTAACAGCTTTGACTAAAATTTAACAAAGTTAAAATATCAAAATGAAAATAACAAATCCCGGACTGTCCAATAAATGTCTCACATTATCCACTAGAAATATTTTGAATGGAAATACCAAACACAGTTTTACTGAATGTGTTCATAATACTGAATACATTTTTTTTCACAAGAAAAGTCATTTTTTTATTTGTTAGCTTCGATAGATAATTTGTAGTATTTTAAATGGAGAGACCAAATATGCTTCACAGAATTTATTGATTCCGAATATATATTCTTGTTTAATAAAAAAAAAATGTCCGCGTATTTTTTTCATCTCTAGGTTTGATAGATTATTTGTAATATTTCAGGTGTAATGAGGAGACATGTTCGAGTGCCTGGTTAATCAGGCGAAAGGAGTTGATTCTTCTTCAGCCCGTGACTCACAAAGCTATGATGGAAGGGGAGAGTCGATCTCGTCCGACCGAATCACGCTCGTACTACTTAAACAGTGATTTCGATGGCTCACGCAGCGGCGAGGGTGGCCAACGAGTCCCGAGTTATTCAAGAGAGCTCGAGGGTATGCGATTGAGTGTTAAGATACGCACGTATACTTTTTCTACGACCCAGATTTACGCTTTCGGCGCCCGGAGCCTTAAATCTTGCATTCTTAATTGGGACCATTTGATGAGCGGTCCAGAGAATGTTTCAACTTTTCTTCATAACATATCACATGTAAAACGACGATAATTGCCCACCGATTGTATTATTATATTTAATAATAATGTAGTGACTTATCAATGAAGGTTTATAAATAGTTTTGTTTATGAGACTATTCGGATGACGAGGACAGGATTTTACTCATTATCAATCTATAGTTCTGTTGAGTTTTATTTTTGTAATCAATACGTATACACAATCTACTTATTATTTCCTTATTTAGAAAAGTCATTAAACAACGGATAGAATCTAGCCAGAAAAAAATTAAGTTATTGTACTTGTATAATACAAAATATTGTATAAAAAAATTATATAAGTGTATCTCCTTTAAAAGTTTATAAAAAATTAACCTGTATATTTCTATTTTCTATAAAAAATGGAAGACACGATCGAAATTCACAGCAGTCAACTTATGTCTACAAACAGTTATTGTAATTTTAGAAGATATAGATAAGCTGACAGACCAGGACACTGAAAACATGTATTGCTATCGAAATATGCGAATGCGTTTTTTAAAATTGCAATACTTCCTCTTTTCACGTACAAATTATGCAATAAGGAAATAAAAATCTTCAAGACACAATTTCAAAAAATGTACAAGATGTCCTCGTGTTCAAAAGTCCCCCTTTCTCCGGGCGCAAGATAACAAGCCCTCGTTTAATTTACAGAACAGGGATTATCCATAGATAAACACTCTCGAGCGTTCGCTCTGGCTGCGCATTCCTATAACGTTGTTTACATGCGCGCTTATTGTTTCCAAGAAAGCCAACTGTTTACATTGCAATTAATGCATGGATCGTACGTATGACTCAAGGTCAATATCCACCAAAAAAAATTGGATCATTTAGATAACGCGATCAGGATTGTACACACAATCAATCTACAGTCTTGCTAAATTTGAATGGATTCATCGGTATATATTGATTCACAGTGAAGTTATTATTTGAACAGATTTTTTAATCCCCCAAAATGATAAAACTGCTTTAACTATTTTCCCTGTATTTATGAAACTAAAATGAATGATCAGATTAACTACATTTCTTAGGAAAAAAAAAATCAAACAAAACGTATACAATCAAACCGGAAAAGCTGTCAAATTATTGTGCAGTGTACAAAAGTAGTACGACGAAGGAAAATCTCAATTTTCAGCTTGAAGAAACAAGAAAGAAAATCGAATAAACAAGTCTACCGGATGTTGACGTGTTTAAGGTCGTCCGTTCTCCGAGCGAAAGATAACAATTCCTCCACCGATTCCCAGAACAACAGAGATTAACCATACATAAATACTCTCGAGCTTTCGCTCCGGCGGCGCATTCCTACGACGTTGTTTATAGACTTATTATTCCCGAGAAAGTGAACTGTGTACGTAGCAGTTATTGCAGGGGTCGTACTTATGATCCAAGTGCGTGGAGGAGGTGCAGTAAAGCCGAGAAACTATAGTAATAATAAGAAGCGGTATATAGGAAAGCGGCGGCCAATGCTGACCGTTGTTCGCGGACGCGTTAGCTGACGTTACAAACACAAAGGTAGAGAGGGAGTGAGAACACAACACGAAAAGTGGAAGCGACCGTTCAGCAGCACTAGCACACCATCAGAGTCGTAGTGGCCCTTGGAGGCTTGGGTCAGTCAGTAAGAACGCGTTGGCGCTCACGCGAAGACGTTCGGCCTCGGCTCGGAGACCCGAAGGTGTGTGTGCACGGTGTGATGTGTTGCTAGTTTGCTTAGCCGCGGGTTTCTCCTGCTACACCAGTTCGTCCATTCTTCGCAAGGATTTTTCTATTAACTACGTCCGCGCTACGACACAACCCGAAGAGACGATTTTTCTTATACATGCGTACCTAACAATGCACAGTGTATTAATCTAAGTGCCTCCTGTTGGCCACTTCCGGTAAGGTCGAGTTGTGAATGATTTTTTTTATCGGCGAAAATATGACGTGGGTTCCCCCAAGTTTTGAAATATTTATTAGAAATATTTTCTGTGGTCATGCTTTACTCGATATATTGATTTTGTTTTTTTGTTGTTGAAAAAGAAAAAAAACAAGAAGATTACACCCGGGTTGCTGCTTTATAAGTTTGTCTGATCTTCGCAAAGATTTTTCAATTAGCGCTCGGATAAAAGCTGAAAGGACAAACGTCGTTATACATGCATATTTGATAATGTATTTAATATGCAATGTATTTGATAGTGTATTAACTTAAGGGCCTCCTATTGAGGACTTCCGGTCACGACGAGACGTGAATAATTTTTTTTATCGGTAAAAACACGACGTAGTTTTCTCTGGTTTTGATGGATTATTAGAAATATTTTCTTCGGCCATGCTTCACTCAAAATATTTTTTTTTTTTTGTTGAAATTCGAAAAACAAAAAAAAATATTATTCTTCGCAAGGATTTTTGTATTAACTACGTCCGCGCTACGACACAACCCGAACAGACGATTTTTCTTATACATGCGTACCTAACAACGCACAGTGTATTAATCTAAGTGCCTTCTGTTGGCCACTTCCGGTAAGGTCGAGTTGTGAATGATTTTTTTTATCGGCGAAAATATGACGTGGGTTTCCCAAGTTTTGAAATATTTATTAGAAATATTATCTTTGGTCATGCTTTACTCGATATATTGATTTTGTTTTTTTTTGTTTAAAAAAAAAACAAGAAGATTACACCCGGGTTGCTGCTTTATGAGCTTGTTTGATCTTCGCAAAGATTTTTCAATTAGCGCTTGGATAAAAGCTGAAAGGACAAACGTCGTTATTATACATGCATATTTGATAATGTATTTAATATGCAATGTATTTGATAGTGTATTAACTTAAGGGCCTCCTATTGAGGACTTCCGGTCACGACGAGACGTGAATAATTTTTTTTATCGGTAAAAACACGACGTGGTTTTCTCTGGTTTTGATGGATTATTAGAAATATTTTCTTCGGCCATGCTTCACTTAAAATATTAATTTTTTTTTGTTTTTTTTTTTTTGTTGAAAACCAAAAAAACAAAAAAAAGAAGATTATTCTTCGCAAGGATTTTTGTATTAACTACGTCCGCGCTATGACACAACCCGAAGAGACGAATTTTCTTATACATGCGTACCTAACAACGCACAGTGTATTAATCTAAGTGCCTCCTGTTGGCCACTTCCGGTAAGGTCGAGTTGTGAATGATTTTTTTTATCGGCGAAAATATGACGTGGGTTTCCCCTAGTTTTGAAATATTTATTAGAAATATTATCTTTGGTCATGCTTTACTCGATATATTGATTTTGTTTTTTTGTTGTTGAAAAAAAATTAAAAAAACAAGAAGATTACAGCCGGGTTGCTGCTTTATAAGTTTGTCTGATCTTCGCAAGGATTTTTCAATTAGCGCTCGGATAAAAGCTGAAGAGACGAACGTTGTTTTACATGCGTATGTAATAATGCATAGTGTATTTATCCAAGAGCTTCCTGGGGGGACTTCCGGTAAGGACGAGACGTCGATGTCAATGATTTTTTTATCTGTAAAATGTTGCTCGTGTTATTTTTAGTTTTCATAAACTATTAGAAATACTTTCTATGCTGATGCTTCAATCGATATATTAATTTTTGTTTATTTTCTTGAAAACAACAAAAAAAAAAAGAAGATTACACCCGCGTTGCTGGTTTACTAGCTCGCCTATCCTACGCAAGGATTTTTCTATTAGCGCTTCGATAAAAGCTCAAAAAACAAACGTCGTTATACATGCATATTCAATAATGTATTTAATATGCAATGTGTTTAATAGCGTATTAACTTAAGGGCCTCCCATTGAGGACTTCCGGTAACAACGAGACGTGTATAATTTTTATTATCGGTAAAAATACGACGTGGTTTTCTCTGGTTTTGATGGATTATTAGAAATATTTTCTTTGGTCATGCTTCAGTCAAAATATTAATTTCAGTTTTCTTTTTGTTGAAAACCAAAAAACAAAACAAAAAATAAGAGGATTATTCTCGTATTGCTGCTTTATGAGTTTGTCTATTCTTCGCAAGGACTTTTCTATTCCCGCTACGATAAAAGCCGCAGAGAAAAACATGCCTACCAAATGTACAGTGTATGAATCTGAGAGCCCCCTGGGGAGACTTCCTGTAAGGACGAGATGTCGATGTGAATGATTTTTTATCAGTCGAAGTTTGCTCAGGTTCTCGCCAGTTTTGATGGATTATTAGAAATATTTTCTCTGGTCATGCTTCATTCGATATATTGATTTTGTTAAAAACAACAACAACAAAAAGAAGATTACATCCGCGTCGATAGTTCAACAGCTGGTTTATTACTGGCGAGGATTTTTTTTTAAAGAGGTTCGGTGACAACTATCGAAGTCAAATTAGTGCTAAATTTTCGAAATTGATACTTTAAAGTTTAATGCATTAGAAAACAATAGTGAAGGTTGATTTGTATTCAAGCATGTGTACTCGATCCAGTGAAAGATCGATAGTGACGAATTCGCATTAAGATTAACTGATTAACATTTATTTGTAATGAGATACATTTTCGTTCCGCTTTTTCCATATATAATCTGTAATTCTCTATCAATTTAATTGAGTAATGACTTATTCCCTTTCTTAAAAGATACTCTATATGAATTGACCGCGATGATATTTCATAGTGTTGATCGCCTAATAATTATAGCCTGTTGTTTATGAAAGTACTTTTGTTTTTGTTAAACAACAGGCTATAATTATTGAACGATCAATATTACGAAATATCTAGGCGGTCAATTCGTGAAGTATCTTCTAAGAAACAAAATGAGCTATCATTCAGTGCAATCGGTTAAGAATTACACATGGTATTTAGAAAAAACTAAACAAAAATTTGTCCCATTGAAAAAAAAAAGTTAATCGGTTAAATTTAATGCAAATTCGTCACTATTGATCTTTCACTGGATTGAGTATACATGCTTCAACACAAATCACCCTTCAATATTGTTTTTTAATGCATTAAACTTAAAAAAATCAATTTAAAAAATTTAGCACTGATTTGACTTCGATAGTCGTCACCGATCCTCCTTAATAGCGCTACGACAAAAGTAGAAAAGACGAACGTCGTTATACACGCGTATTTAACACTGCACAGTGTATTAGCCTAAGCGCCCCCTGTGAGGACTTCCGGTAAAGTCGGAACGTCAATGTGGAAGATCTTTTTTATCGATAAAAAAATGCCATAACTCCCTCCAGTTTTGATAGATTGTTATAAAAAATTTTTTGCTTATGCTTTTCTCTCAATATATCGATTTCGAGTTTTTGTGTCGTTAAAAGAAGGAGATTAAACTCACGATGGTGTTACAACGGTGTAGCAATTCTTCACAAGAATTTTTCTATCAGCTACGGCCAAAGCTAAGAGACGAACGTTGTTGAACATGAGTACTTAATTAATGCACGGTGTATTAATCCAAAAGCCCCCGGGGTGACTTCCGGTAAGGACGAGACGTCGATGTAAATAATTTTCGTATCGGTAAAAATATGTTCTGGTTCTATTCAGTTCCGATGGATTATGAAAAATATTTCCATTAGTCCTGCTTCACCCAATACATTAATTAAAAATTTGTGTGTAAAAAAAATGTTGTCACCCGCGTTGCTTTTGTATCAGCCCGTTATTCTTCAAAAACATTTTTTTAGTAGCTACGTCCCCGACAAAATTCAGCGAGCCCAAAGATAGATATACCAGATACATAATTACATGGAAATGAGTAGAAGGTTTAGAGTCATATATCAATTTTATTTTTTCTTAATCCGTTTTTATCGATTAAAATACCCTCGAATTTTTTATTCACTTAAAACGGAGATGCAAGATGAACCTTGCATATAATTTCCACATTAATTTTAATTCTTTATAAAGCTTAACATACATTTCATTAAAGCAATAATTTTAGATTAGAGGAAATATTAGAAAAATACTATATAATACATAAACACAAGGTTCGAGAAATAATAACTGTGATAAATTTTACACAAAACTCAATATCACTCCCTTCCTTCAATCGAAAATTTTTTTTGAACCTTTTCTAGCAATAATTTACAAGCTCATTGCGATTTAGGATGATTTCTGCACATGCTACGCTTTACACACGTGCAGCTCGTAAAATTAATCCTTGCCTTTCAGACTATATGTGAGATATATTATTACGAGCTTTTCAGTGCAAATATACATCGTGCGGAAAACAATTCGACTCGTAAATGTGACGAAACCGGGTTTGAACCGCCACTGGATATGTTAATCGCGATTAATTACGATGGTTACGAGCCACCATCCGAATAGCTTTGAACGTGCAATAAATCTGAGCGCAACACGGCTGAAGCAGATCACTGTTAGGATCGGGTAATTTATCGCAACAACGTTTTTACGCTGTGGTACGAAAATAATTAAAAACGAAAAAAACTGGATGGAGTAAATGGAGGGGGAAGGAAAACATTACTGGGGCCATCGTGCGAAAGCTTGGCAATCATATTGCATGCCTCACGAATTGAATATTACCGAAGCTATTTGATAATATCACGTCGCCAAAGAGATTTGTACTGTCTGGTAAAATATTTATAGCTTTGTTTTTTTTTTTTCATGGATAATAACACAAATTCTCGGTGAAAGAACATTACGCAATATTATCATTAGGGTTCTTTTGATTGGTGTTCGAATTGCAGCAATTTTGGTAAACGCATTATTTCGATCGTAAATTCTCTGAAGCTAATTATGAAATGTTTTGATTTATGAGATAATATATATGACAGTGGTTGTGTTATTTTGTTTTATTCATGTTCAGCCGGCACTTTCCCACGGTGTAATAATATTCTGCAATGCTCACATGTTTTTTAAATACTCAAGCTCAATTCAGATAGTATTTTTCTTTGTTACTTTATTTTTGTAGGTAATGGATTCACTTCGAATGAGAATTGTGGATGTTTTTATTAATTTATATCGCCTTTAAAAATTTAAGCTACAATTACAAGCTCAACACATTACTTTTTTATTACCCTTAAAACTTGTTGAAATCACATGTTGTTTTTGCAAATATTCTCAGAGCTATAAAGAGCGTAAATGAATATTTACTAGCATTTCTTTCTTTTTCAAATTTATTCAGTAAGAAAAAAATTTTAGAAGACTTGTGTCACAGTTGGTGAAATTGTTCTGACAGAAATTTTTCCCTTATTTTGCTAATTGAAAAAAAAACTTCAGTATATATCTTTCATTAAATTTCGTTTTTTTTTTTCCCCAAATTGAAACATTAATCATTTTAAATACCTGGATGTTAACCGTAACCTACGCATCTAAACTACACGCAGCTAAATAAAAATCTATGCTTTCAGTAGCTTTCTTAATTACTACTATTATTGTTATTATGAGCTTTCCCATCGATTTGTCGCAGTGATAAAATAGTCGTACTTCCTGAAAAAAGATACCGTCATGGATTAACCCTTAAGGAATTCCTCCTGTACGGTCTGACGCCGTATAAGTTTGAGGGAGAATTAACCAAAAATTACGTACAGTTCTCGATGAAATATAAATCTAAAAAAAATCGAGCGTATAGAAAATGCTGAAAAGGTTATTTTGGCATAATAATAATTCAAAAATGTTATTGACAAATTACTTAAATAAATAATAGTGCAACAAATTACCCGGCAACCTAACTTTTTTTTGTTATACAAAACATTTGTTTATTTTTCTAAATACGTATGTATTTTTACAGATTTTTTTCTGATTTTCAATTTTACACTTGGAAAAAACGTCCATTTTCAAACATCAGATGAAATTCGGAAAAAATCCACATGTATTCAGAAAAATAAAAAAATCATTTCCATATAAAAAAAAGTTAGGTTGTCGGACAATTTGTTGCACAAGTATTTATTTCAGTAATTTATTAATAACATTTTTCAATCATTATTATGCCAAATTAATCTCTTCAGCATCTTTCATATAGTTGATTTTTTTCAGATTTTTATTTCTTCGAGAACAGTTCGTAATTCTGTCTCGATTTCGCTCGAACTTATGTGATGTCAGACAAAACAGGAGGACTACCTTAAAGGGTAGCAATTTTATATGAATTCTGAATCGGCTTGTATCTCCGTTGACTCTCGTATAAAGCTGTATAGGATTTTACGAGCCAATCGTGCTGCTTATGCCGAAGGTGTTATATATGTGTACTCAAACTCGCCTCTGTCCGCGTTGATTCGTCGGGTAAACGATAGTCGTAAATCAGTTGTAGCGAGCGACTATTAGTGTACATACTTGAGAGAAGCGGCAAAGGCGCTAGTTCAGCAACGCGCCCAACTGTCCTTTGAAACCGAGGTCACTTCGACGTCCTGAATCTATTACACCAGCAACAGTAGCAAGCAGAAGCAGCACAAGTTGAAACTATACTCAGCACATGTAAAATCTAGCTTTTCGTTCTTACCCTACTAAACACTACCAAAAGGAAGTATGCGGACAGTTTTTGTTGCTTGAACACGAGTTAATCTATTGAGCGTACGGCATTCTTCTCTTGAGGCACTAGAATAAGGAATTGATCGAAAAAACAAATCGATTTAAACTTTTTTTTTCAACGTGGGTATTAGAAGGACAAGGTCAACCGACACTGATGGTTGGGCGGTCGGTGTAAGGCTCTGGCGATCCCCCGAGTTAAGCAGCATTGTTCGCGGCCATAACTTGGATGGGTGACCACTTAGCTGTGCACCGGCTGACTCATCAATCAGTGAACGGGACGTCAGTTTTTCTGCGGCCTCGGTGTATATACTTAAGTAAGTTACTTTCGTGTATACACCGGGAAGTCGAAAGGATATAAGGGCCGTCTGTTCCCCGTGCCATCGGCAAATGCGGTACAGTGTAGCTAAGTCGGCTGCGGACGCATTGGAAGTTAGGTTAGCTTAGCGAAGTGCGGGTGAGGGAGTGATAGGAAGGGAAGTTAGTAAAACTAGGTAATAAAACTAGGGAACTAGGTAAAAACCCTCGCGGGTTATACCTCGAAACTGGAACTAAAAATAATCTAAAAAAAAAAATCCAAGGATAAAGTCGGGTTTTTACATATAGGTTGCACCAGTGATGGGCGAAAAGTACTTAATTAAAGAATTTAAAAAAAAACAATAAATGTTTTTCCTCTCAATATTTATTTTCGCTTAAAATAATGTTTTTCCACTCATTCTTTATTTTTGCCTAGAATAATGAGTGGATTTCCACTCATTATCTTTTTGCGTCCAATTCATGAGTGGTTTCTCATTAGGTTTTGAATAATGCCTGGTTTTCCACTATTATTCATTTTAAGTTTAAGTGATGAATGGAAAACTACTCGTTATTTGTTTTCAATTTAAATAACGAGTGTTATTTTTTTTCAATTTAAATAACGAGTGGTTTTCCGCCAATATCGATCAAGTTTAACGACAAAAACTTGATCGATAATGAATAATTAATAGGCAATAATTAATGGTCATTAAAAATTATAAACTAATAATCAATTATTAGAGGCGTTTTTCTCGTTCTAAAAAACTACTCGTCATTGAAACCCGAAATCATCAATTAGCGGATAAAAAAATAATTATTTAAAATCAAACTAAACTCTGAGTGAAAATCTGTCCATTATTGATACCGGAAATGATAATATATGAAAAATGATTCATGATTTAAACTCGGAAAGATAATAAGTAAAAAATCACGCATTACCGGAAGTGAAAATAAATAATAAGTGAAAAATCATTCAGGATTTGAATAAAGTGTCCAAATAATTTTTCATTCGAGTATGCTCATTCCTGGTTAGTACAAGGTGGTTCAGTTTTTTTTGCTTTTATTGGAAAATATGAATTGCCAACAGACTAATTGTGAACAATCAAAAGAAATTCCTCTGCACCAGTTGATCCAACGACGTACATCGTTTCAGCCTTTCAGTGAGCTCAAAGAAACAAAAACCAAAAATTGTATTCTTAGAACAGCTATAAAACTATCGAATGAAAGGATTCTTGCTTTTAATTTTTAAAGCTGACAAAATAGTGAACCCACGGACAACTGACATTGGTATCAAAAAAATAATTCATTGCGTAACGCTGTAAAGACGGGTTTTTCGTACAATTTATGTTTTACCCCATGTAAATTCAATATACAGATTTTTTAAATATGTTGTCAACCTGTTCAGAAATTAATGTTTTGAGAAAAGCACGTTGAAAGTTCACCTTGTCAAACTGTTTTACAGAAAATTCGGAAAATTAAGGGATCAACCCTAATTAGAATTTCCAAATAATCAATTTTTTTTTTTCATTGCATTTTTCGAAAGTATCCATATTTAAAAGTATCATACTCAAATTTTATGAAGAGCCGAGCAGCCTAAGTGTACTTTTGAGCGACGTTTACTTAGCTACTTGAGCGTGCAAATTAGCACCGCAAACTTTAAACGCGTTTTTCTCAAAATGACGTTTTTGGACGGCTTGTTGATTAAATATCCGAAACTATTTAACCAACCCTTACCAAAATTTGACCACGTGTTCTTTATGACTATAGCTATAGCGCAAATTATACGAACTTTAAAATTGTAATTGTGACTATTTTTTTTTTGCAAAATACGATGAATAAAAACGTGCTTTTTCGTATTTTTTGGAAAAATAGCCGTCATTTTGTCATTTTTTTTTAATTAAAAATCGTATGATATGCGCTATAGCCGTTTACCTACTGAATCTAAAATCATTTTTTTTTTTTCAAATCATCCATTCCAGAGATTTTATCAACAACGCACACCCATCTTTTTTTGGACTTGTGCTCTCCCCCATTTTTCTGTACGAAAACTGAGTAAAATGGATATAAAATTTTTTTTTGTATATTGTAATAGTGTATTCTTTAGGCCTAACACTTTTTATATCCATATTTATGATTTATACCGGCCAAAAAAATTCATGAAAATAGCCTTTTTTTGCCCGTCTAATAAAGACCCCTTAACGGAAATAAATATCCCCGTTACTTCTACATTATACGGTAGACATTTAAAAACAAGTACACTGTATCGGCGAATTTTGTCGATAGACACTTTCCGGAAATTTCGAAGAATACTAGGACAAGCTGTAGATTTTTCTATTTCAATTTTACCAAAAGTAATCTAATCGTTTGTTATTAAAAGTGGATATACATGTCATGAAACATCTGGTCATACAATATATGTTATAAAATATTCTCTGTCCGAATTTGAAGGGAATCATACGAATGGATTATTTGACCGCACTTTATTTAAATAATAAGGAGATTTCTGATTATCATTATTTTTTTCCCTTTAAAAAAATAAAACTTTCCAAGATTAAGTCCTGATTGTCTGTAAAATCTCAAACTTGCCATCCCAATACTCAAGCTAGATAAAAATATCAAAAAATAAAAATCGCGAAAAGCCCTATGCATATGCAGAACTCTTAATTAAAATTGCACCTCTACAGTATATTTCCATTTATTGCAGATACGAGATATTTAAATAAGAAGTAAAATGTCAGAGGATGCGGAAGGAAACCTTTTGACGTCTGGAAATCGATAAGGATAGCGAGCGGAAAATTGGAAGCAGCGAAAATTGGAATTTGAGGATATAGTCTGCAATTTGTTGGCGGCTACTTGGGATATATTCGATGAGCCGTTCTGTCGGCTTATGAGAGCGTGAATAGAGAATGTGGACGCGGAAAAGATAGCTACCAACGCAGACACGAATACCCGAGTAGTAAGTATATTGTGGAAATATATAAAGGTATACATATGTATATGTACATATGTATGTATGTATGAACGTACGTTGTGGCAATTAGCTAGCGGTTATTATAGCAGAGCAACACGCTCAATTATACGACTGGGAGAGTCTCGGTTACGCGCAAACTTACTAATTGTAAGTGCTGAGGTTTATTCTCTTTTCTACCTTTAATAAATGTCAAGATTTTGCCGTGGAGATACGTGGACAATTTTTTGCGCCAACGTTTAGCGCAGGAAATTTGAAGATAATTTTCGTAATTGATGCTGTACGTGAGCGAAAAAATGGTTAGTCCCAACATCTGATTACAGTTTCAGTGGGATTAATTTAATTAAAAAAATTATATTAGAGAGATTATATTTTTTATGCA
Organism: Tromatobia lineatoria; assembly: GCA_949699805.1. Taxonomy (NCBI): domain Eukaryota; kingdom Metazoa; phylum Arthropoda; class Insecta; order Hymenoptera; family Ichneumonidae; genus Tromatobia; species Tromatobia lineatoria. The sequence continues at coordinate 2,487,009 of OX453044.1, forward strand.
TTAGAATGTATTGAATAAATCTATTTTTGTGCTCAGCTTGTCCGTTTACCCTTTTAGTAACTGATCCTTTATTTGTTTTTTTTTTCTGGCATTGCAGTACAATTTATAAATGAAAATAAAATAAATAAATAATAAATAAATTTTCTTAAACTCACTAAACTTGACGAAATGGATGATATTTTATTCACTATATAACATAATTTTACCGATTATAAATATCGAATACTTTTTAATGTATTCATTAAATTGTAATAATTTGCCGTTTTTTCATCGACTGCAATGTACTGCATTTTTTCAATTACAATAATTAATATTTATCAAATTATTCAGACGCACAAAAAACTGTTAGTAATATAATGGCTAAATTTAATTTTGATAAAAGATAATAACAGTATTGTAAAAATATTTGATTGTTTTATTTATTGTATTTAAAGAATACTCAATTCTCAGAATTAATCAGTTTTACGCAATGTAGTAATTTTTCCTTTTACTGCATTATCTTTGTATTGAGTAAAAGTTATATTTAAACTCCGGACTACAGCTTCCTTATCGTTTCTGGTTATCGTGGTACGCCTTCGTCAACACCAAAGGTCTTTATTTTAATTTAATTTCGTTTTGTTTTTCCAAACACTCATTTTATTACATTTAATGAAAGAATAGTATGATGTCAAGAAATAATCTTTTAGACGGTGTGTTAATTAGGAGTTTTACCGCAATTACCGCAGTGAGATAGGCCAACTAAGTAAACCCTGCTAAATCGAGTAATTCTGACGGTGTCGATCATCGACGCGTTAATGAACGAGCTTTTGGCTCGTTAAAAAAAGTGCTGGCTTTTTTCTGAAGAATTTGTTTTATTTTTTTTGCGAGGAACCTGACGTCGTTGATTTTTTTTCGTTCCTTTATTTTTTGTAACTAATGGATTCACTTTAAACAAAAATTTCTGATTTATTCGGTGAATAAATGACCACAAAGCCTTGTGAGAAGAAAAATAACCCATTGCGAATTAAAATCGAATAATAGTTGTAGAATATTTACAAATTCAAGATATAACAAAATCTACCGCATCGTTATCAATTCTCGTTATCGAGGCACGCATTCGTCAACGCCAAACTATTTTTAATCCAAATTTTGTCTGTTCTTCCATTATTAAATAAAAAGTTGATGTTAAGGAAGAATCTTTCAAACGGCGCGTTGATTCGGACCTTTCCCACAATCGCCGCAGTGAGATAGACCGTCTAGATAAAACCCGCTAAATTCAATAAGTATGACGGTGTCTGTCATTGACTCTTTTATGAATAACCCTCGGTAAACAAATGTTGTCCTTTTTCTGTATCGAAACACAAAAAAAATGACACTCAAGGAGGCATATTCAAAGACTTGGAGACAAAGACTTTTAGTTATTTTTATGAATAAATTCTCACAACATCTTGTGAGAAAAAAAATAAACTATTGCGGATTGAAATCAAATAATAGTTGTAGAATATTTGGCAAATAACGATGTAACAAAATCTACCGCTCCGTGATCGTGGCACGCATTAGTCAACACCAGAGGTCTTTCTTTTTATTTAATTTTATTCTGTTTTTCCAGACATCGATTTTATTAAATCATAATATGATCATGTCAAGAAAAAATCTTTAAAACGGCGTGTTAATTAGGAGCTTTCCCGCAATCGCCGCAGTGAGATAGGCCGAATAGATAAAACCCGCTGAATCGAAGAGTCTAACAGTGTTTGTCATTAACTCTTTATCGAACAAGCTCTTGTCTCTTTTTTTTAAAAATGTTGCTCTTTTTCTCAATCGAAATAGCGAATAAAATGATACTCAAAGATACATATTTAAATAATTTGTTTAACTTATATTGCGACGAACCTGAAGACGTTGATTTTTTCTTCTGTTCCGTTATTTTCTGTAAGTAATGAATACATTTTGAACAAAAATTTGCGATTTTTCTGGGTAATAAATTTCCACAAAGTCGTGTGAAACAAACAATGAACCATTGCGAGTTTAAATCGAATAATAGTTGTAGAATATTTGGCAAATAACGATGTAACAAAATCTACCGCTCCGTTATCGTGGCACGCATTAGTCAACACCAGAGGTCTTTTTCTTAATTTAATTTTTTTCTGTTTTTCCAGACATTAATTTTATTAAATCATAATATGATCATGTCAAGAAAAAATCTTTAAAACGGCGTGTTAATTAGGAGCTTTCCCGCAATCGCCGCAGTGAGATAGGCCGAATAGATAAAACCCGCTGAATCGAAGAGTCTAACAGTGTTTGTCATTAACTCTTTATCGACCAAGCTCTTGTCTCTTTTTTTAAAAAATGTTGCTCTTTTTCTCAATCGAAATAGCGAATAAAATGATACTCAAAGTTACATATTTAAATAATTTCTTTTACTTATATTGCGACGAACCTGAAGACGTTGATTTTTTTCTTCTGTTCCGTTATTTTCTGTAATTAATGAATACATTTTGAACAAAAATTTGCGATTTTTCTGGGTAATAAATTTCTACAAAGTCGTGTGAAACGAACAATGAACCACTGCGAGTTGAAATCGAATAATAGTTGTAGAATATTTGGCAAATAATGATGTAACAAAATCTACCGCTCCGTTATCGTGGCACGCATTAGTCAACACCAGAGATTTTTCTCTTAATTTAATTTTTTTCTGTTTTTCCAGACATTGATTTCATTAAGTCATAATATGATCATGTCAAGAAAAAATCTTTAAAACGGCGTGTTAATTAGGAGCTTTCCCGCAATGGCCGCAGTGGAATAGGCCGAGTAGATAAAACCCGCTGAATCGAAGAGTCTAACAGTGTTTGCCATTAACTCTTTATCGAACAAGCTCTTGTCTCTTTTAAAAAAAATGTTGCTCTTTTTCTCAATCGAAATAGCGAATAAAATGATACCCAAAGTTACATATTTAAATAATTTATCTTACTTATATTGCGACGAAACTGAAGACGTTGATTTTTTCTTCTGTTCCGTTATTTTCTGTAAGTAATAAATATATTTTGAACAAAAGTTTGCGATTTTTCTGGGTAACAAATTTCCACAAAGTCGTATGAAACGAATAATAAACCATTGCGAGTTGAAATCGAATAATAGTTGTAGAATATTTGGCAAATAACGATGTAACAAAATCTACCGCTCCGTTATCGTGGCACGCATTATAGTCAACACCAGAGGTCTTTTTCTTAATTTAATTTTTTCTGTTTTTCCAGACATTAATTTTATTAAATCATAATTTGATCATGTCAAGAAAAAATCTTTGAAACGGCGTGTTAATTAGGAGCTTTCCCGCAATGGCCGCAGTGAGATAGGCCGAGTAGATAAAACCTGCTGAATCGAATAACTCTGACGGCGTCTGACCACTACGGGCGGCTACCACTGTCCGAGTGTTCGCTGGCTCGTTCTGCCCGAATTACCGTGACGAGGAGAGCAGCGCAGCAGTTTGTTGTGGAATCGCGTACGTAGAGTACAGCTCGTGCATTGCGTGCATATGTTAAGGTTCGCGAAAGCGTAGAAAGAAAAGAAAAAAAATTGCGGAACTCACAGTAGCAGGAACAACGGTAGCTCGCAGTGACTCGATGTCGGAATTGCGTTGGTACCGTAGACATCCATATACTTGCCTGCTGAAATGGTCGCCACAGGACTCCAGAACTTTACAGTGCTTATTACGATAGTCTTTCTCCTGCACTCTCGAATATAATGACTAATAATTAGTAACTGAGACGCACAATCCTCTTGTTTAAATAACTGTTGGAATATTCAAGGCTGCAGTAATTTGATCGTTGATAATACGTTAATTACTGACTGCCTATAATTCCAATTATTCCTCAATGAAATTTTAGCATAAATTGCGAATTCATTCACGTCTGCATCTCAAATAGATAAAAATAAAGGTTCCATGAAGACGAGCATGCGGAGATTTTTTAGGCAAAAAATATTTATATTGTTTATATAGTTTATAAACAATTATTACCCGCAGTCACGTCATTTTCATTTCTCATATGTTGAATTGACATTTGGAGTTTTTTATGTTAGGAATAATTTTTGTGCTAACAAAATATTCAACAGTGCAAACGTATTTTCATTTACTTTTTGAAGAATGTACAATGTATATGATAATCACTTGCAATTACCGAACAAGTGGAGACCGCAATTCTCATAAATTTAGTAGTCGGATATTCATTTATAATACGGTATTCATTAGAATAACTTTCTATAGCGTCAATGATTAAGATACTATGTCGATAAAGTTTTATCGATATTTATCACAACTTAGAAAGTCGTAATTGGTTTCTAATTCTTCGTATAAACATAGTCGAAGAAAATGTGTTTAAATAATTGGACTGGTGTTGTAAACAGTCAGTAAAATTCTTTTACTATTGCTAATAAAAATTTCTCGCTTATTAATTTTCATAATCGATATTTCATAACAGAAGCGAGCAGTCATTGTAAATAAATATTTAGGCTTTTGAATAACGAATAGAAATTCATTCATACTAATATTTTACAAGTTCTATTTTATCAACCGGTTCAGGAGTATATTCACTGTTTAATGCATAAAGTACACATCCCTATTTTTTTGTTTAAGATAAATAATCTGTGCAATTGTAACTGCAGATAATTGCCGCAAAATGATAACTATTAGGTCGATCCTACAATCAGAGTTATAACCACGCAATGTTTCCGAATTCACTTGTATTTGTTTATTCATGATATAGATAAAGATTCAACAATCATTTTTATTTAGAATATCCAAGCATATAACTAAAAAATATATATAAAGGTATAAATACATTGTGTTGAAATAATAATAACTTAATTTTCCTGCAAAAAGTCATTAACAAATGCTACGGAAACCAGAATCATAAACAGCGTAGTCATTCATTTTCCATTTTCTTTGAAGCCTCCTGCACAGAAAAGTTTTATTCTCTGTTTCTAATAAATTGTCAATAAAATGTTCTGCCTTATTACAAGAATATCATAAACTTATGTTTCAACAATTTATAATACAAATAGGCAAACAGAGTAACAATTGGAATTCGGCTTAACATAAAATAAATGTTTAAAAAAGTAATTGATGGAGTTTTACTTTAATTTAAATTCAAAGTACTGAAGGGAACTCATTATCTTCTGCATATTTTTGTAGATACGACGATAAAGAGTGAGACGATATAGGAAAAGGACGTGACGAAGAAGTTGAAGAGTGGCAGTAGTGCAAGCAGCTATTGGTCAGCCGAATGAGGAATCATTGACCATTGGGAGTTGGCATATGCAGCTGGAGCATCGCTGCAGCTCGCCCCTCGAGGATGAGACGGGTAGACAGAGAAAGAAGTGATGCCGGTGGAGGAAGAGGCTTTCGAGTGCTGGATCCTGGAGGCAGTGGACGTTACCTGGAACCTCTTACTCCACCGCCTCCTCCGAGGGCACCGGAGCCTTACAAGGTCGCACCACCGTCCTCGTCTCTCGGTCGTGCTCACAGACGCTCCAGTTTCGTGATAATTGCGGAAACGAGGCCGGCGACACCGAGCTCGAGAAGTCCCTCGCCTACACTCCTCGCCACCGGCAGAGTCTCGCCTTTTCGAGGTCGTGGCTTCAAGGGACCACTGCCGCACGCGCAGTCAAGACCACAGAGCCCGGAAAATCATCAACAGGGACGTCGACACGGTCGCTTTGATAGAAGAAGTAAGGAATCCTTATTATATTAAGAATAATAATTTATAATTTCCGAATGAACATATGAATACCGATATATTATACGGGACATTTAAAGAGATCAAGCCTTTAATGGGAAAGATATTTTCCTGTGGAAAACAATGGACGCTTTTCTGAATGTATGATTTTAAAACGTTTAAAGAATGTGGTTTTGGAACTTGTTTTATTGATTCGCGGAGGAATTCAAAGTCATTGACTCTTTAATGAACACCTTGGCCTTTAGGAAAGAAAATTTCCTGAAATATGTATATCCAGGATAAAAATTGTCGGATTGGTTTTTTTTATGAATACGAAAAAGGGCTTTTTATTTGTACGTGTAGTTTTTTTCTTTTATCAAATAGGAATTTTGGATGTATTACTAATGGAAATGTACAGATTGTCAAAATTTTTGGAAAAGTTTCGGGTCAGATTTGGTTGTTATCACAAATGTAACAAATATTATGCGTCGACGGTTGAAGGGTTAAAGCAGTAGTTTTTCAAAGGATGATGTGGTAAGGATATTACTTTAAGAAAAAAAAAATGTTCCTTGTAATCTACAACTTTCACAATTACGACGATTAATCATTATGTATGGCAAAAAGTGAAATTGCTGCTTTCATTCTTACCTTTGCTTCAAAATTGATTGCAAATAAATACAACTTCATCATTGGAAGAATTTATATTTGCATATTTTTATTTGTATATTTATTAACCTTGTTCACAATTTCTTTATTAGGAAAGAGAAATTCAACTTGCACACTTATAAATTAACGAACGAGAAAGTTATTTCGTTCAGTAATTTCCAAACGTATTTTCATTAAATGTAATAAATTAGAGATAATTTATTTCTCCAAATGATGAGTTTATGCAGTCAGTAGAACATTGCTCAGTGTGATAATTAGAGAAACATTAATTACACAATTAAAACAATAACGACACTTGTAAAGCAGTGCCATAAACTGCAATGCTCTTTTCTATTTCGGTCAACACTCTCAAAAGTTGTTTAAAATTTAATTTAATTAGAGAAAACTCTTTGCTACAAGTATTATTTTATTTCATCAGGCAATCACGATTCAATGCGTTAGTTACAGAAATATTTTGATACAAATACCATAAACTTCGATACTTTTTTTTATTTTAGTCAGAATCCTCAAAACTCGTATTAACATTCAATTTAACTGCAGAACAATATATTTTGCGAGCAGTTATTTTATTTAGTGAGTTAAATACGGCTCAATATTCTAGTTACGAGAATATTCGTTTTATAATTTGCACAATCAATACATTGTTGTTTCAATGTTTGTCTTTCAATTATTTTGCAGCGTCGGTGTCACAGCAGAGTAGTCCAAAGCGTAGTTTGATACCTCAACCAACAAGACGAAGATCTGTGTCCCTCACAAAAAACAATGAACGAAAGCCATCGCCAAAATTCGGTAGACGGGCGCCAGTGGCGAGAAAAAATTCGAATTCCGGCATAAATGGAGGTGGAAATATATCCCGAAGGCAGTCGTTGCGAGCCCCGGATCTCTCACCGATCCAGGGAACACCAACGAAGCCAGTGGACGCGAGCGGTCGAGTCAGAGGCGGAAATTCTCTCAACACCAGAGTTTCTCCCATAAAATCACGAAACACTCTAACAGTGCCCAAAAATGTTGGAACCACAAGAAGAACGAGCCAGGACAGATCTCCGAGCAAAGGTTTGGCAAAGACGAAGAGATTCGTGGAGGAAAAAAAGACAAACGGAGAAAACGGCTCCCCCACGAAAATTCCCATGCGAAGAGGTTCCATAATCAACAAAAATGGTTCCACGCAGTCGTTGTCCACAAGTAGAAACCCCGGGAGGCCAGGAAAGCCGGGAAAACCCGGTGAGAGAGTAACGAAAGGTAAAAATGACTCCAAGCAAGATTCCAGCTCGAAACCCAACGAAAATCGTAGTCTTCGGCCTCCAGGAACTCGCGAGGATCGTAAAGACGATAAAAACGATATCATCGACCCGCCAGGTTCGAGATTCATCGAAATGACCTCGTCTCCCGAGCCAAAAAAGCGCGAGGAAGATCTGGGACTCATAGATCTCCTTAAACAATCCTCAGGAGCCACTGGAACGTCCAGCGTGGTCAATACAACGACTACAACGGCTGTTCAGCCTCTCCAAATAGAAGCTGTGGGTATTTTGCTGGAAAACGATCGAACGAGAACAGCAGAGACGAATATCAACAAAAATTCGACCCCTTTGCCTTCTCCGGCTAGTCGGGACCTTTCGCCGTCTCCTGGTCTTTCTCCAGCAGTTACAAGCGAAACTTCGTCGCTGCCAAAGACGCCCAAAGCATCAAATACCCATCACGAGTCCAGCGGAAGTGGAAAAAAGCCAGAGAGTCGAGAAAACGATGTCGGAAGTGCAGCGAATACTCCAGCGACGAACAACGCGTCGCAGAAAAATGCTAGCAAGGTAAACGCGACCGAAGAATCAATGCAACACTCAAATCCTTCCAGCAACAAGAAGGAAACCAATGCCGCTCTCAATTCAAAAGAGAAAACTAACAAGGAGCACGGAAGTCTCGTTGGCGCCACTGGCACATCGAAAAAAAGTCTTCTTACCAAAAACGGTCCTCAGGAAAGCAGCCGTAGCGAAATGAGAGTTCCATCCGCAAACCCCGGATCTCGAGTCAATAATAGCAATAACAATAGTAATAATATCAGCGGCGAGAGGAAAGAAATTGGAAAGGAAACGAACGCTGTACAGGAGAACGTCGCGGCTCCTGGTAAAATGTTAAGTGGGAAAATAGCTGATGGTGCTACGACTTTGACTTCCGGTCACCGGAAATCTGATAGCAAGGGCAGCATGAGAAGCTCGTCCAGTAATGGGCCGGGAAATGGCGATGCGGGCAAAAGGACTCAAAATAGAAACGTCGGTGCTGTGAATACTGGAAAAATTGAATCTTCCGCGAATCCCGCAGTGCTACGCGCCACTGGCAATGGAGAAGACGGCAAATTTCGGGCGAATAACGGTAGCGAAACTTCGTTGAAATCCTCGAACGGATTGTCGACCGGGTCAGTTGATAGCATTAGATCCACAGACACCGGGGTCAGTGTTAATACCGTGAGGGGCGTGTCTTCTGCTAGGGAGAAAAAGGGCATGCACATGATGAAAAAGTCCGAGGAGATTGAGACTCTCAGCGGGAACTTAATGCATCTTGAGAGGAACGGCGACCCTGCGTGAGTATTATTTAAATTTACATCCCTTGGCCTTTCGATATTTATTGTGGTGACGCAACTGAAAAGTCGGTTAACACGGCATTTTTTTGTGGGAGATACGGACATTTGTTTGCGTTTTTTTGGGCCTTGGAGACTAATTAATGGCAACAAACTGATTATCATTTCTGAAATCCACATAAGGAACGAACATCCTTTGTTAATTTTTTTAGTTATGAGTTAGGCGTGAATCGTTCAAAGGATTCAATACTTATGAAGTTTTGCATATTTAAGAAATGCCTTTCCATATTTTCAATGCACCCAGGTTTAGAATCAGAGGAGGAAATGTTTTACAAAAATAAAGTAAAAGTGATTGAATGGATATTAACGAGAAAGTGCGACAATTTTATAATTGCTTTAATTTAGTTACTAATTATGAACTGCCGAATGCAATAATTGTTCATAAATGGAGAAACATTTAAAATAGTTTCGTATTGAATCTGGCAGATGATTTACGCGGCTTGCAAAGTATCATGTATGTTTATTTGATTTATCACTGAAATTTCGACAAACTTTGATTGACACGACACAAAAAAAACGATGCAGAGTAGAACCTTTTACATCCTAATCATTTTCAACCGAACTTGCTTCTATGACGAAGGAAGAGTTGTTGAACACAATGCCTATAGAACGAAAAAAAATTGTAAAATAATGAGGCAGCAATATTGAAGTTCCTAAGCTGCAACATTGAAAAAACACCATATTAATATTTCTAAGTGTAAAAAATTTAATTCGTTGACCCATTAACATCGACCAACTAGTTTCGTGTCTATAAAACATTTGTGAATCAGTAAACAGAACTAGATTTCTCGGAAACACAAATATTTTCTTTTATGATGATAAGTATATTTCTATTTCCGTTGTACAAGGGTACAATAAAAAAATTCCGTCGTAAGACTGTAATGAAAGCGCCGTACAAACTAAGCATGAGAGTCGCGTCTCTCAGCTGGTCGCAAGTAGGGGAGGAAAACAAGAGTGCGATGACCAGCAGCGCAGTGTGCAGAAAGTAAGTTGCTTCTAAAGAAGCAACGATCATACGATCGTTCGGTGCAAGTGACGAGCTGCACAAAAGCTGCATCAAATACTGCGCAAAAGTTGCATCTATGAAGACGCAAAAAATGAGGAATAGAATACCCTACAATTTTGATAAGAGCTGCGAAATAACGAGGCAGCGATACACAAGTTTCTAAGCTTGCACAACGGCGCAAGTTAACATAGCAAAAATGCCATATCAACATTACCCCGTGTAAGAAATGTTATTTTTCGGTCTATTAACTTCGACCAACTATTTTCATTTCTACAATACAGTTGTGAAGCGGTGAACAGTATTCGCCTTTCCGGAAACTCAATTAATTTCTAGGGAAGCCCAGACTGCGAAGTATATGATGAGATTGTTATTTCCAATGTGAGCATGTACATTAAAAAAAATTCCGGTGTAAAACTGTAATGTAAGCACCGTATGAACGAAGCCTGAGAGTCGGGTCTCTCAGCTGGTCGCAAGTAGGGAAGGAAAACAAGAGTGCGATGATCAGCAGCGCAGTGTGCAGAAAGTAAGTTGCTCGGTTGCTTCTAAAGACTCATACGGTCGTTTGGTTCAAGTGACTAGCTGCACAAAAATTGCATCGAACACTGCGCAAAAGTTGCATCTATAAAGACGCAAAAAATGAGGAATACAATACCCTACAATTTTGATAAAAGCTGCGAAATAACGAGGCAGCGATACACAAGTTTCTAAGCTTGCACAACGGTGCGAGTTAACATAGCAAAAATGCCATATCAACATTACCCCGTGTAAGAAATGTTATTTTTCGGTCTATTAACATCGACCAACTAGTTTCATTTCTATAATACAGTTGTGAAGCGGTGAACAGTATTCGCCTTCCCGGAAACTCAATTAATTTCTAGGGAAGCCCAGACTGCGAAGTATATGATGAGATTGTTATTTCCAATGTGAACATGCACATTAAAAAAAATTCCGGTGTAAAACTGTAATGTAAGCACCGTATGAACGAAGCCTGAGAGTCGTGTCTCTCAGCTGGTCGCAAGTAGGGGAGGAAAACAAGAGTGCGATGACCAGCAGCGCAGTGTGCAGAAAGTAAGTTGCTCGGTTGCTTCTAAAGACTCATACGATCGTTTGGTTCAAGTGACTAGCTGCACAAAAATTGCATCGAACACTGCGCAAAAGTTGCATCTATGAAGAAGCAAAAAATGAGGAAGACAATACCCTACAATTTTGATAAGAGCTGCGAAATAACGAGGCAGCGATACACAAGTTTCTAAGCTTGCACAACGCCGCAAGTTAACATAGCAAAAATGCCATATCAACATTACCCCGTGTAAGAAATGTTATTTTTCAGTCTATTAACATCGACCAACTAGTTTCATTTCTAGAATACAGTTGTAAAGCGGTGAACAGTATTCGCCTTCCCGGAAACTCAATTAATTTCTAGGGAAGCCCAGACTGCGAAGTATATGATGAGATTGTTATTTCCAATGTGAACATGTACATTAAAAAAAATTCCGGTGTAAAACTGTAATGTAAGCACCGTATGAACGAAGTCTGAGAGTCGTGTCTCTCAGCTGGTCGCAAGTAGAGAAGGAAAACAAGAGTGCGATGATCAGCAGCGCAGTATGCAGAAAGTAAGTTGCTCGGTTGCTTCTAAAGAATCATACGATCGTCGGGGCAAGTGACTAGCTGCACAAAAATTGCATCAAATACTTCCGCAAAAGTTGCATCTATGAAGAAGCAAAAAATGAGGAAGAAAATACTCTACAATTTTGATAAAAGCTGCGAAATAACGAGGCAGCGATACACAAGTTTCTAAGCTTGCACAACGGTGCGAGTTAACATAGCAAAAATGCCATATCAACATTACCCCGTGTAAGAAATGTTATTTTGCGGTCTATTAACATTGACCAACTATTTTCAATTCTACAATACAATAACAAAATTCCGTCGTAAAAAAGTTGTGAAGCGGTGAACAGTATTCGCCTTCCCGGAAACTCAATTAATTTCTAGGGAAGCCCAGACTGCGAAGTATATGATGAGATTATTATTTCCAATGTGAACATGTACATTAAAAAAAAATTCTGGTGTAAAACTGTAATGTAAGCACCGTATGAAGGAAGCCTGAGAGTCGTGTCTCTCAGCTGGTCGCAAGTAGGGGAAGAAAACAAGAGTGCGATGACCAGCAGCGCAGTATGCAGAAAGTAAGTTGCTCCGGTTGTTCCTAAAGACTCGTACGATCGTATGGATAGTGTGGCAAGCGTGACAGAATACTGCGCAAAGCGTGTTTGCCATACAAGAGTAGCTAGGATGTTAACTATAGCGTTGAGAGTGCGGTATTACTGTAGCAGAAGGTGTAACACTGGTAAGGTCCAGAGTTTGTTGACCCGTTGGCTCGTGAGAGTGCACTATAAAGCTAGAGTCTCCGGCGGCGTTCACCGGCGTCGGTTAGGAGCCATAGGCACTCGGGCGTACCTCCCAAGCCCGCGGCTCAGGACGAACATGGAGGCTTGCTTATCGATCGCGAAACCGCGATTTACATCTCGCGGCGAAGCTCTCGAGAACAGCAGGCCAGAGACCAGCTACCAGCTTTGATAAATTGGAATGCAGAATCACTCGACGGCCTTCTATATGGTAATTACCACGGGTTCTGTCTCTTTCCGTCGTTTCGACCACACGTAAATTCAGGAGGAGGGTTGATTGACGAGTCTCTCTACGAAAAGGACTGAGGAGGGATTTTTTGATGAAATAAAAAGTGGAGGAGTTGGAAATTAACTTCTTTTCTTGGATTGGAGATTAGAAGTTAATTATTTTCTCGAGATCTGGTCATTGTGGTTTAGATCATAAAGAATTTAAAAGGAGAGTTGGTTGAGGAGATTTCCTACAAAAAGGACTAGAGATTTTTTTATGAAAAAAAAGCGAATGAGATGAGAATGAATTATTATTTTTCTAATTGGAGATCAGAAGTTAATCATTTTCTCGTGATCTGGTCATTGTATGGGTTTAGATCATGGGAATTCCAAGAGGAGCGTTAATAAGTCTTTCTACGGAAAGAACTGAGAACGGATTTGTAGTGAAAAAAGAGCAGAGTACTTGAAATTGATTTTTATTTTTTTTTGGGATCAGAAATTGAAAATTAATGATTTTCTCGAGCTCTGGCCATTTTGGGGGTTTAGATCATACGAAATTCAAGAGGAAAGTTGATTGACGCGAGTTTTCTACAAAAAATACCGGGAAGGGATTTTTTTATGATAAAAAAGTGGAGGAGTTGAAACAAAATTTGTTTTTTTTTAAATTGGAGATCAGGAGTTAAATATTTTCTTTAAATCTGGTAATTGTATGGCATTAGATCATAAGAAATTCAAGTGGAGGGTTAACAAGTCTTTTTACGAAAAGTACTAAAAATAAAAAAATAGAGCAGTTGGAAGTGAATTTTTTGTTGTCATTCGAGATGGGAAATGATTTATTTTCTCCAGATCTGGCCATTTTAGGGGCTTGGGTCGTACAAAATTTAAGAAGATATTTGGTTGACGAGTCCTTTTTAAAAAAAGTAATAGGAAGGGCTTTTTTGTTGGTTATAGGAAATGGAGTATTCGGAAATTTTTTTTATTTCAGGACTCCTTTGATTAGACATCAAAAATCGATTCTTACTGTTTCGATATCTAGTCATTTTGGTCGTTTCGATCGAATGTACGGCCAAGAACAAATGTTGATCGACATGTCTTGCTGAATAGAATAATAGGGAGACATTGTTTAATTGCAAAACATGTGGGTTATCTCCGAAACTACCGGCGAAATTTAAAAACAGTGGAGGTTTTTGAAAACACAGTAGATCTGCCAATGAAAAATACTGACAAGGTATCTGCTGGTACGAAAAAAAAATTAAAAGAAAATATATGAGTGGCACATATAATTGGATGTAAAAAATCAATGCTTCCAAATTCCGTCCATTTCTGACGGAAATCCAAGGAGACAATTTACTGACGCGAGTTACTAAGAAAAATATTAGGGAGGCATTCATTGATTACAGAAACGTAAGGTATAAACAAATTATTTTTTTAACCTTCTCATCTGACTGGACGTCAAAAATTATTAATCACCTTAAACTATGTTCCCCTCCTGACGTTTCAACACGTAAATCAGCGAGAGTCGACAACTAACGGTTCTCACGGATTTCACAAAATTATGATGAAGGTATTTCTTCGTATAAGCTGAGTCTGGAACTTCAAAATCAACTTTTTATTATCCCTCATACAATCTAAGGTCACCGTGCGTAATTACCTTGAATTAAATATCAATCTGCAATTCTTTATCTTCAATTTGCAGAAATGTACGAAAAAGAAGTGAACCTTTCATCCACAAGAAACAAAGTTTAAGAGCAAAAAAACTTTTTTAATTTTTTTGGGCACCAAGACAGTTGAAGGCGAATATTCGATAATTACCTCCATTTTCGTTCCTTTTCGTTCATTTCACTACTTGGAATCTCGCAGGAAGATTCCATTGACATCTTTTAATTCAAAAAATACCATTGACATCTTTTAATTTAAAAAATACCTTTGACATGTTTTAAGCGTAAAAAAAGCTGACAATTCGAACAGTCACGTTGCTTCCCCGTTGATTTCTAGCTTTCATGAAAATTCTTTTTTTTCTAATTATTATGTTCAGCTTTACAGTAAGGGAAGCTTTGTTGTGTGATTAATTACGTTTATTACTGACTTCTAACCAACTTCAACTCTATACTAAGCTATATCTTCAATAATTTATTATGAATTTGTTTAGTCAGGTCTTCATTGAATTCTATTCGCCATTGCACGTAACTCAAATCATTTTAATGACTCGTTGATCCTTCAACATTTATTAATATCTCGGTTGATTGTATTATCTCACATGTATAAACAAATATAGCGAATAATTCATTCGTTAATGAATATTTCTATAATACCGAGGCATTTACTGGGTAAGGAAACGATGAATGAATTCGAGGTGATTGAATATGTTAGGTCCGATGAACTAAGAAGAAATTACATGATCGCATTCTATAAGTTCACCATGATTGGTCACGAGGGGTCGAGATGACTGCAGGCACAACGATAATTAGATATTTGTTAGATAATCATATTTGATTGATAATATAATTAAACTAACCAGAGTTTTGTCGCCGTCTCATAGACGAAATGTTGAGTGAAAAGTGGGATCTAATCCTCAACAATAGTGTGAATTCGGAATGGGTAGCGTTATCATGATTCTTTTGTATTTAAAACAGTAAATAAGCTGCACTGCCAAAAAGACTTGAAATTTAATGTATTTAGGCTTATGAAATTTACATATTTTGTAATTGAAACTCCGATTCAAGATCAATAAGAATCGTGATAAATTGTGATACAATTTATGATCGTACTAGAACGGGAATACAAATTTTTTAGGGAATTCAAAAAAATTCAACTCCAAAAAAATTTGAATGGTACCAATTATTAATCTGCAATGATCCATTCGTAGATCAAATTTGAGCTCAATATTTAAAAAAATTACAAAGTTATAGCATGCTGAGTAATCTTGGGAAAAATTTAGAATGTCATAATTTTAGAACCACTCAGTGGAATCGTGCCAAATTTAAACTTAGCCTTTGTTTACCCAAACTATACATGTGTAACAAATTCCAAAGCGATATCTTTAAAATTGCACATACACGCGTACAGGCATTTTGTACAAATAATTTTTCTCGACGTTTTGGAGCATTTTTAGGTTCCTGAGATCAAAATTCGGAAAAAAAAATGTTCACGCAACGAAAGCGTCTCTTACGAGGAAGCGAAAATGATTAGGAGTTGAATACAAGATTATTTGCGGTCACATTCTATTGAAGGCCAGATATTAGTTTACTTGGCGTCAAGTGGAGTCGAATTCTCAGACAGCGTATTATTACTTAGTAGAATAAGACCTGAAACGACTTGAAAAAATGTTGGAGAGGGCGTGACGCGTGTCGCTCGTGCTTGATCGCTGGACAACCCTAAAATCGACATAGCGAAGCACAGAAAGAGTTCACATAAGCGGAGCCTAGTCTGTATGGTCGCGTGCGGCCAAGGTCACCGAATAGTCACACTGACGTATTTCACTTGGGTGTACTACTCGACTAGTGAGTAACTTTGTCGGTTGACCGAGCTCGCTCTTCTGTTGGAACGTTTCACCTCGTCGATTCGATACTTTAGAAGTTGATTTAGCGTTCGTAGAGTCGGAAGATCAATTGGGGAAAGAAATCAACAATAAAGGATCTAGAATAGCTTGAACAGCATTCATTGCGAAGATCGGGAAGCATTAATGCCAGTTATTCAAAGAATAAGACACGTACTTATCAGTAATTACAGATAGTAAAAGCTTTATTCAAATCGGGGGTCTTTCAACATAAATAGTTTGTTCACAAACGAGCACAGATTTTTTTTTTGTCATTTCTTGTTATTTTTATTAGGGAAACAAGACAAGTGGTTTATTGGCAATGCCGTTTTTATTTTAGAAATTTTTTTCTTGTCACTTTTGCTACATCAAATTTTTAATCAAATTATATAATTTGAAAATTCTGATATTAAAGTTTAATCTGAAATTTGAATTATCGATTACTTGAGAGGGGTTGAATTTGGAACATAAGTGGAACATAATTGGTCCGTCGTTGATTGTTGTTTTTTTGTCACAATGTTAATTAACAAAATAAAAAACTTTGTGAATGGTGTAACTTTCGTGAAGTGGACGATATTTTGTTGGATAGTCATAGTCATAAGTGGAGGCACATTCAATCATCGTTGGTAATGAATTTCGCTTAAATCGGAAAGCGTTTGGGTTTAATGAATTTTTGACATTTCCATAAAATGTACGACATTGGATCGACTTTTGCAAAATATTAACTGGCGAGCCCAATTTTTGTACACGAACGATCGGTAGAAGCAAAGTAATTATTTATTCAAAACAAGGGTGCAAAGTAAAACCTTGTATATTACTCCCTTATTGTTGATAACTTTCCACAAAACATCCTCTATGAGAAAGCCAAAATTGATGAACATACTTTCTCATAAATATAGATTTTTTAAAATTTGGAAATAATAAAAAAGCACTATGCAAGGTTCTACTTCGTTTTACTATAGAAAAATAGAAATATTCCGCCGTTTTTCTGCAAATTGAAAGAATTACATTTTTTTACACTACACACTTTTTTGAAGAAACCAGTAGACCAAATGTTCTCAAATAATTCTCAGTTGTGTGAAAGATATCCTTTTGACAGAAGTGAAGCGTTTTCAAATGAGGTACAATTGGTGGAATAACATAAACTTGAATTCAGATTTAAATAAATAATTTCTAAAATAATATACAACTTGACCATTGAAAAAAAATGAATGAACAGCTACACACATACAGTTTTAGATACTGTTTTTGGTTTACCTATTCTTTTATAAAAATGTATAACGTCATAAAAACTTTTTTTCAAATGATAGTAGATATCCCGTAATAGCGAGAAACATTTCCACCTGGGAAAAAATGCTTAATATAACGTGCAAACAATCTAGATTATTCATATAAAATCGGAACCTGAACCAGAAAGGTATTCAACAATGAATATCACATGAATAAAATGAACCATTACACAAATTACAAATTCACGAGTGTGAAATCCGATCTGCCTTCCAATCCCAAAATAATGAATCAATAAATTAGACACTCACAGTGATAAATTGAATGAAAATTGATTGAGTTAAAATTAGGAAATTATGGACAGAATAAAGACATTGATTGGACATTTTTGCTGGTGCTCATTGGCACTTCCACAGCCAATCAAACACTCATTATTATTATTGACAGACACGCTAACAAAAATACGGCGAAAAATGATTAGTCATAATTCTATTGACCACAGGAAACATTTCTGATGTTCGTGGAATAATTACTTTTTTTCCATCAAAGTTCACATTGCTCGAGCATTTTTTTTCTGTGTAAACTGCAATTTTGACTTGCTACTCCAGTAACATTAATTCCCAACGTCGGGTATAAATATTCCAGAAAAATTTACATATTTCGTCATGATAATATAGTAGTCATGTATGTGCTTATTCGTGCGCTCCACTCCGGATATTAAACGCATGTGGCATTTCCAGGCCTGGGCTCTGAAAAATTTCTTAGATAGCCCACACATTTTTAATTACAAAAATAATGTGCCCCTATTGGAATGCAGGGCACGATAATGTAGATTTCATGCACATTGTAATCCTCAAATTTTTTTCAACACTCACGATTTTTTCCTAAAGCCCTCAAATTTAAAACAAATACACTTATCAAAACCCTAATCATTATGGAGTTGGAACCTGAGCTGTATTTTTCAAATATAAATTTATGACAAAGTTATTTTCATAATAACTATTTCAAGAAAACTTGCGAGATTTCTTTCATATTATTTTTCATCAAAGATAATTCTGTGAAAATCACAACTATTAGGCCAATTTTGCAACAAATGGTCATTAAAGGAACAGGTGGTCTATGAAAAGGTAGAGTAAAGGATAGGAAAAAATATGATTAGTAGGGAGAAAGGATAGATGATATGCAGAATAAATTGAAAATGAGGGAGATGAGATATTCAAGCCTGTGCAAGAATACGAGAAAAAAATGCAGATTGGGCATAAGAGGGGCGAATAATGGGGACAAAAACATGAGGGGATAAAAGAAAAAAAATGTCAAGCTATTACAAGCATGGTGCACAGGAACTTTGAATTTAAGACGGGGATCATTACAAACGAGCTATAAAACGAAATTGAAGGGGCTTAAGTCTTAAGGCCGAAATTGTGCGGCTATAAAAAGAGGTAGCAATTGCAATCGTGAATGTGCACTGAAAGTAATCATTGCAAAAAACAAAATTAAATAGAACCTCGTTTCGAAAAATACGAAAAATAGAGGGAATAATGTAAATGATTTTATAGTAAACAGACTTTCGAATGAAAAGAATAAGGGAAAGTTTAGATAGGTAAAAAAATTAAATACAACACTGGAAGTACAATTGTAAATGCACAATTTATTATGAAGCTAAAATTTGAGCTGCTTATTTTCTAATACAAGTTCGTGGTCGAGTGATTTCCATCATTATTATTTCAAGAACAATTTCGAGGTTTGTTAATTAAATATAGTTTTTAATCAAAGCTGCAAATAGTTGTCGGAAAATAATAACTATGAATTTATTACAAAAAGTTATATACGTTTACAGAGCTGACAGGAAATAATCAACGAAAAAATATAGAAAAATGAAAATTACATTATATCAAGATAGAGTATAATCCTGACAAGCCTTGGATGATTTCAAGAATGGACTCCAAGAAGCCAAACTTACCCAAAGAACGAAAAAAATCCTTAAAACACTAAAATTGTTCTTCCGAGAGAATTTTTATATAACCTGTCTACATACATTTTTATATTATGTCGTCGTGAGATAAGTTCACTTGGAATATTGTATCGATGGTATTTCATCATTAATAGGAACAATTTCATCAGTGATATTTCAGCACCAATTCGATAGGTCCTCTACTTACAATAATAAAGTCAATGAGAAATAATCACAAGCTCTCAAACTCTGAAATTAGATAATTGTTTTTCGTCATATTCATCCAATAAATTATTTGGAGCTTTATAATAACTCTAGTAAAAGTTTGTAAATTTCAAAGAAATCTCAACGAGCGTGACCTCCCCGATAGCCGAGGACAACGGTCAAGCAGTTGTAGCTTTGCAGTTGAAAGTAAAACTCACGGTACGATATCGATCGATTTTAGGAGAATGTCTCAGTGGTTATGCCCGGCTATGCTGAGGTTCTGCACGGACCAGAGAGGCCAATGTGTGGCACCGACTACTACCACTTAATCCAAGAGCTTTGTATAAGTAGTATGCAAGGATGTAAAATCTTTGCGTGACCCAAGTGACGCTCCCTTCGTCCCCTTGGACTGACCAACCGCCGGCTTGGCTTACCTGCAATCTTTAAGTAGCAGAAGGACCCGCGACTACGACGATGTTCATTTGCGGCCTTTGGTTGACTCCGACCGCTTCACAGTTTCTACTAAGCGACATTAACTGGTGTACGCGAAATATTTTATCATACAATAATCCAAACAAAAGCGAAAAACAGACAGAAAAAAAAAATCTGTAGACAAAGTGTCTGTTGAATCACGCTATCACATCCAATCAAATTCCTGAACGGAAATTTACTTCTGGGTACGTAAAAAGTTCAATCTAAATTGCATTCCTCGCTCTTTCTACGTTGTGATAGCCACTCGAATTATCTTAGATTACACACAGAGCTGGGTTATTGTTAGACAGCTATGCATTTTCTGATTCAGTTTCCGCTATGAAAATTAAGGATATACGAAGATATATAATTTGTATACGTTTCGTGAAGTACGTATTGTATGTACGTATACTCTCTGAAAAATCTGATAGTCCTTACAAGTATAAATCGCGACTATCAATTTTTAGCTCATTATGGCATTATTTCTATGGTCAGATTCACATGCTTCTTCAAATTATCAAGGGGTCATTTCAAAATCAGTAATTTTCATCTACAAATATTTCACTTGTTTGACTCGGATAAAAATATATAATTTTGACTCGCTATACAGAGAATTTTTTTCATGGGGGTGAAAGTGTATGGCTATTGTGAATCATATACAATATTTATATTTATTTATTTCACATTGAAACTTCATGAACACTACATATATTTTTCAATAGGGTTGAATTGTGCAAAAGATGAATTTCACTGACACGAATGTGATTTGAGGCACAGGTAAAATTACGAGAATTCCATAGAATTTAATATGAATTTCAAGGAACCATTTTTTGAGGGAATTATGAAAACTAATTCTTAGAAAGCTTTGAAAATCTGCACAGATGCTAAAAGAATACGTCTTACGCACGATTAGGAATTATTCAAAATTATTAAACCATTATTTTTTGCCAAATTCGCAGATTGTGATAAATAAGAAGAAAATAATTAGTTCGAGAATTTATAATTCGCGACCCATAATAAAAAAATTCCTTTGCCAACTTACAAACAATTCCTTCTTTAGTGTGTCAGCAGAACATATTTTTTATATAGTAACCTGTAGCTCAACAGGTCAGATATTTATCGATAAATATCACTATGTTTGCCTATACTCTCCTCAATTAGTTACAGTAACTTTAAAACAACAGGTTCATTTTTTCAAAATTACTATTTGTCGATTTTATGTACATCGTTTTATGTATTTACAAAAAATATGATTAGTATATATGGAATATATAATTCACTATGTGAGTATATCAAGTTATATTATAATAAACATACAATATATTTTGTGGCAAAGTGTATTTCCCCTGAATATATTTCCATACACCACGATAAATGAATCGATAAACTTTCGATCAAAAAATGAATTCTAATCAACAATATAAATTATTTGAATCGGATCAAATACTATTGGAACTCCATAAAATGTCAGTTCAATTAAATACAATTGATTTGAACAAAATCCTGGCAGGTCATCATTTTCAGAAATAATAAGATATAATTTGAAGAAATACTTTTATTTAATAACCATCCGAATACAATTAAATTAAATAATATAAAATAAACCCACTAAACCGATTTCTCTTCGATTATATTGCTTTTCCATGTAGATACACAAATGGAGCTACCGTTCATAAATTTAGTGACTTGTATTCGAGAATTTGGAGCGTTTGAGGCCAGACGAGATTTTAGAGCTTTTCGCGCGAGGTAGAAGTGTCAGGTTTATAGTGTTACCGGCTATATATATGCAAATCGATGGAGAGGATCGAATAATTATCGCAGATTTGATGCGCGTTCGCCAATGCTGTGCTCCGGAGGTCGAGAGAGCGCGATTTAACGATTAATCGCGCAGGGTAATTGCACCTCGGGTATATATACGAGCCGCACCGCTGGCTCGTCCCTCGGAGTGTATTAACGACAACCGATCGCCTGGCGAATATCGATCGATCGACGAGGTCGGCTATTCCACTCCCTCGAGTATCAAGCCGTTTAATAACGCTAACTACTTTGCGCTTGGCACACCCTAATATCGTTCCTTCGATTTTCCAGTGTTCTCGACATCACCGAAGCCCCCGAGGATCCTCCGCAGACTGAACAGACACGACTCGGCAGATTCAAGAAATCTCTTACGGGATTTTACGAGCGTCTTCCCAGCATGAGATGCCTCGGCTGTCGGAGAAACCAAAAGGGACATCCCTGGCCTGGAGAACGACGCAATCAACCGACTCAACAGCCAGATCTTCCAGAAAATGGCGCTAATACGAATACCGGAAATGGCAGATTTCATCGAGGGTGGACGAGTTTGAAAAATGCCTGCAGGTAATATTTAGAACAATCCACTGAAATTCGAACTGGGGCTCGACCTCTCGGACATTTTCGCTCATTTTTTATGCTGTTGTTCCATTCCTAAACAGAAAGCAGACTTTTATTATTATTTTTAGGATTCATCAGTCTTCTTTAACAAACAGTGAAAATATTCTTTAAAATATTTTACCACATTTCTGGTGTACCATATTCAATGATTATATAAAGTGATGCAGATTTTATCAGGATCAAATTCTCTTTTTTTAAATAATTGTACTATATATGGAGCTCCCATCCAGATTTGATGTGGGTCTGACTCTGACCTCCCTGATTGGACTCGTAATTTTTTAGTAGCATTGTTTCGATCCTCAAATGCACCAGATTTTTTTTTAGATTTTTACTGTTTAATTTTTTTTTCATATTTGCCAAAAGTGGCATATCGAATGTCATAATTGGAAATTCTAAACAATATTTGGTTAAATATCGAAATGTTCTAGCTTATAGCCATAAAGTGGGCAAGATTTTTTTTCTCAAAGTTTTTGAGATTTTTTGAATGAAAAAAATTGATAAAAAATAGAAAAAGAATTGATTTACTACAGGCGACTGGTTAAGCGTTTATTTATTTCGATCCAGATTTAAAAAAAAAATGTTTAGATTTTTAAGAATTGATCAGATTTTTCCGAACTGAGATCCTATTTCAGCACTATATAATCCACATTCTAGCACAAAATGTTTGACAAATATTTCTGTATCCATGAAAAAATATTCGACGAGGAATAGAACATTGTTTTCTATTCTAATTTTTCACAATTTTTTAGATCACAAACGCTCACAAGCTGTAAGACGAAAAATCTTGCCCACTTTGGCTATGAACTAGAAAATTTTGATATTCAACAAAGTATTTTTCAGAATTTTGTCAAACTTTTAAATTATGGCATCTCATATATCAATTTCAAAAAATATTTTTAAAAACATTTGCATAAAAAAAATAGAATAAAAAATCTGGTGCATTTGGTAGTCTAACCAATTCTACAAAAAAAAAAGTCTCTTCTGTGAAGAAGCAATGCGAGCCAAATCGAGGAGTTCGAGAGTCAGACTCAGGTTGAATTCAGATGGAATGATCTGTATATATTTTTCGTATGTAATTTTTTTGGAAACTGACCACCTGAGATTTTGTCCTCTCTTCTTTTTCATAGGAAATGTTTAATGTTTTATGATTATGAACTTTCTAAAACTTTTTTCTTTCGATCACTGACTTTTTTTCGACGTAAAGCACAAAAGGCCTCCGCGTGATCAGCTACAGCTCTGTAATTTTCTAAATATTTTTACACAATTATTGTCGTTAATGTGGTTAAAACCATGAACTATCATTTGGCTAAAAATGAGATAATCCTCCCCCGTACTTTCGAGTTTACGAATTTTAAAAACAATCCCATTTTTCAAGTAGAATCAGGTTTAATACACTATGTAAATGGACAAATTTATGATGAAATTTATGTGGAACGGATTTGATCACCATACAAAGTGACCAATTCATTACCAAACAAGCGATAAAACGTTATGTCGCATGCGTAGTGTTTCGATATTATGGCACTTGTTATCGCCTAACGACACCACATAACACATTCGTTAGTTGTAAAAAAGTGTTTCTGGAAAACATGAAATCGTCTGCTAACGTTAGAAAGTCCAATAATCTACCTATTTTCAAGTCAAAACCCATTAAAATTGTGTAATTCAATTGAAATAATTCGAATATAACTTGAACTCTCCATTAATATAAATGTTTCCCCGATAATATTTCTTAAAAATACTCTTACTCAAATTTTAGTTGAAATTCATAATCGAAAAACAGTAGAAATTACATTTACGTGTTTTTCTGCGGCAGATGCACGCGATTACGACAGTGCAAGTGTTGCAGACGTGCAGCACGGGTCGCGCCGGCGGAGAGTACTTCATGTTGTCCACCGGAAAGAAGATGCGGTGCACTCTGCCGAAGACTCTTCTCTTGTTGTAAATGCTGCAATAGGTCCGAAGCTCAACACACGAGGAGCATACGTGCCAAACATAGCCTAACGAGTGTCGCACCGCCACCTTTATCCGAGGTAAAAAGCTTAATAACGCAAGTGCGAAGTTTCTTCTAACCGGAAATAGCTTTGTCGATCAATAACTGATCTCCTCTTAATATTTTATTGCAGGAGCAAAGGGCAAAAATACCTGAAGTTCTCGTGGAGCACAATTCTGTAATGCGTGGGGCTATTCCCTGCCTTCCAGTGCCTCTCGCATGGTTTTGTCTCGTTTGGAACGTTCTACTTCCCGGATCAGGTAAAAAAAAAGATATCCCTACTTTAATGAAATTGCTTTCAGCGAATGGATAGAATTTTAATCAATTTTTTCTCTTTTATTTTCAGGGACCGTTTGGAGTGGATTGTTCAATTTGTGCGTCGGGCAACCGAGATTCTCGGTATCCGCGGGTCCGAGAGCAAGATTCGGAGCACTTGTGGTCAATGCCATGGTTGGGGTTGGACAGTTTTTCACAGTTTTGTTCTGTCTCGTTGGTTGGGGCTGGAGCATTTGGTGGGGCGTTACCATGATTCGTCTCGCACGTGAGTCACTAATTTATACAGGAATTATTAAATAGATACCAATTAGAAACCTCGAACAAGAATTTGAGAGAACAAATTAATAACGAAAGCTTCAAACGGCAAATCTAAGCTCAAGAAAAATTCAATATTAGACACTTTGATAAACTATAAACCGTAAAAATGGAAATTTGGAGAAATTTACTTTTTTCATTTGTACGTATTAGTTCATTTTTATATAATAAGATAAAAATGTAAATTTGTAATTAAATTACACAATTCTCCAAATTTTTCTACTTTTTTTGCTTCGAATTTAAAGAGTTATTGCGTTGAACCAAAAATGCAATATGGGCAGTTAAAGGATTAGAGATTTATATTAAGTTACTATTTTTCTTCTGATTAGTAAAAAATAG
Source organism: Tromatobia lineatoria (assembly GCA_949699805.1). Classification (NCBI taxonomy): domain Eukaryota; kingdom Metazoa; phylum Arthropoda; class Insecta; order Hymenoptera; family Ichneumonidae; genus Tromatobia; species Tromatobia lineatoria. The sequence continues at coordinate 2,512,326 of OX453044.1, forward strand.
GCGGAATTCGGTATTTCATTTATCGGTCGTCTGCAAAGCTCGACAATCTGTCGGTTCACCGGTTACGAGTGGAAAACGGAATGTTTCATAAACTAACTGAAATTCTTAGTTAATAAACAGATGGTTAGTCAAATGGTGCCCTGTGAATTGGTACAAGAATAATTTTATCACATCAACTGACTATTTTCTGCCCCAATCGTAGCCGTTTGGTCAGTTTATCCGAGTGAGAGTTTTATTAATTTCCATAACCAATTTCAAGAATTATCCTAGAGTCATACTCTTAATTTTTTGCCTTCCGTTCGGATGCCTTTGGACTCCGCAGTATTATAACTCTAAGGTTTCGACAAGTAAAAATCCTTATTCAATTTAATTTTTTTATGTTCCATTCAAGAAAATTAGATTCTACAAACGCAGCAGTGATAATTATAAATTCTAATAGCCAATTACAATATAAAGCTAAATGAAATTTTTTATTCTTTCGCTATCGTCCTCGTGATTGGCCAAAAAAAATTGGCGGAGAAATTGCTGTTAGGATTGGTCGTTTAGCCGACCAGTTGTTAGAAATATCGTCATTTTCCAATCTAATCAAGTACTGCGTATATTAAATTTTGACATTATGGTTTGAATTATGCGATACAATACCTGCAAAGTTTTTTATTAACATTACCATACTTTTTTTCATAGGAAAGTACAAGAGATTCAGGGCTTCCGAGGCAGCGAATGGTGACGCCGAAGCGCGAGGTGGGGATTCAACGGGTCTGCCGCCCGGAGTTCCGAGTCAAGCACTGAGAGGAATGGAACGTGCGCGTTAATATCCTCTCGATGCGTATCTTCACGACCTCCATTCGTACCAAAATGAGCTTACGTTCAATAAAAAAAAAAAAAAAAAAAAAGGAAAAAAAAGAAGAGAAAAGAATGCGCAGCGGAGTCTCTTGAAAGCATATATTCGCTTTCAATGAAAGCATCTATATTGGTATTCCGAGCCAAGCGTTATTAGGGAATCCCATCGTTGCACCATCGACGATATTGGAAAGCTGTATAGCTATTATTATCCTACATGTACTCGCTTGCCGGGGAAAATTAGCTCTTTTTTATTTTCCTCTCTTTCTCTATTAGATAATCGCGGCGAATGCAACGATGCAATTCTCTCGTAACGCACTTTATATTTTTACACATTCACCTTGTACGGATATGTATACAATGCAATTATATAATAGGATACTTACGATAGTTCTTTGAATAAACGAACGACGGAAAAAAAACGAAAGTGAACGTTGTGCAGCTTTCGAGACGAAATTCGTCTGAAAATTCTTACCTGACTTTCCCTGCCCATGGAAATGGAACATACGAATGATAGATCTATTGTATGTATCTTAGATATACCGAATATAATTTTCGAAATTCTCTATCTTCAATGTATTCGGGATATACAGTTTTTATAGTGGTTTCACAAGATACATACGAAATATGGGCAAGCGTAATATATATTTGCAATTTAGCCGAAATATATTTCAAATACACTTATGAAATACAGGCTGACATATACAAAATATATAGAAGCGTAAATATTATAGAAATATGTCCAGTATATATTTTTATGCAACTCCGTGCGAGAAGTGCTTACTTCTCACACGCTTCGCTTCGCGTGCGCGGAATCGCACTTCTCGCACTAGTGAAATAAAATTATATACGAAACTCGTGGGAGAAACTTTTTCTCAGCTCGTTTCTCACCCTCGTCAGAAAAAGTTTCATCGCACTCGTATCGTAATATACTATTAATATACATAAGCCGATGGAGGAATATGTCTAATATATTGGATTCATACGAAATATATGCGAGGCGGAAATACATCTAAAAATCAAAATTTCTGCTATGAAAATCGATGGAAAATTCAATAGGCTTTTTATATTTTTCCATGAACATCCGAAATACAATGTTAAAGTACGTCGAAAAAATCTCCGAAATGTTTTTCGATAAATTCCAAGAAGGCTAAGCAAATACCTGAGTTCCCTGCAAAAATTTCCTCGAGACGGGTGCGGTAAAAGATAAAAAAAGTCCCTCGTGCCTTACTCGAAGTGAAGTCACCCTAATCGAAAAAAAGTCGTAAAAATTCTTTAACAGCGATTTGTTTGGTGCAAGGAGTTTGCACGTCACCCTGCAGTGGTTCTTTTTTTAAAATACTTTCTCGACCGAGTGAATTAGCCCATTGAGCCTTGAACTCGCGTGAAGTGAAGAGTAGGCGACTTTTGCGTTGACCAAGTTGTTATCGGTTGTTATCGGTTGTACAGCAGTTTCCTGCTGTACAACCGATGTTCGATTATCGGAGATCCGGTCGCCGAGATCACGAACTACTGCTTTGTATTTTCTTACGTTTAGCTAGTATGTGCTACAAGTAATGCGCTGGGTAAAATGATTCCATGAACAGCGTTATTTCGTCAAGTCACTTGTAACTGCAAAATTATGCGGTTGCCTCGTGACTTTCAACAGCAGCCGCGGTGAGCATCGATCGTCTACTTCCTCTCTCAGCTCACCAAGCTTCTATTTCAAGCTCTTTTTATCAGATTTCCTTATTTTCAAGTGAAACTACGAAGGACAGAGGGCCTTACGTTATTCAAGGGCAGATGAAACGACAAAATTGAACTGCATCGTATAATAAATTTGTCTTAATGATATCAATCATTCAATTGTCTATTTTTATTTTCAGATTTGCCCGGTTATATCTAAGCATCGTCAGGAATTCACGATCCAGCAAATCTTTGGGTGGTTTTGTCCACAGAATAATGTAAATCTGCAGAGACGACTCAGATTATCGAAGCGATCTGATGAAAGTTTTATCGTACTAAGTTTGTTGTCTGCGGAGCAGTTTTTGTGTTTTTATGATTGGATATACCATCGATGTTCATCAGAAGTTGAAAGTATAATCGGTTCACAAAGGAAAGGTGAACAAACGGTGAACTTATATTTTTCAATTTGTCGTTGATGCTGTTGTCGCAAGTGTGAACGGTAGTGGAGGTTATTCGGCTATTGGCGACCAGCAAAGTTTCAGACCTATTTTTCTTTTTACTTTTAAACGTTTCGGCCCTGATTAGGGTCCTCTTCAGTATTTTATTTCCTATAATTTTACAAAGTTTTTATTTACTGACATCTTCTGCTTATTATATGTTAGTTTTATGTTATTTATAATTATTTTGGAGTTTTCACATTATTTCATTTATAATTTGTTTTTTTCTATTGTCAGAAATCATATATAAAATAATACAAAAACTCCGAAATAATTATGAATAACATAAAAATAACATATAATAGGCAGAAGATGTCGGTAAATGAAAACTTTATAAAATTATATTTTTCAATATTGTGATCTTCAGTTCCATTTCATTCGCACATGAATTTTCCAGGTAACAGAAGATAAACATTTTTTAAATGTTGCCAGTTTCGCAAAAAAACGGGTCATAAATATAAACGTCAATAATAGAATTTCATTATGTTATTTTAATTTCATTTCATTGAAAGATGTTTTTCAAAATGTTATTAATTTTGGACACAAAAAGAATATTGAACGTCTCTGTGTGTATGAGACCACTTTGTTATTTCTATCCCATGCTAAAGATCTATAATTTCTTGCCTCACTTGAATTGTTTCAAGCACCTTTGACAGCTAAATGAGATGAGTATCCTAATTAGGAACCGAAAAAGGAAACATCTCACTCCTAGTGTGTAAAATCATAGGGATGATCAAATACATTTTTAACATTGCCTGTTGGTAACCGGTCATCCCATTAGCTATTAATAGAGCAGTGAAAGAAGCGACCGTGCTAAAATTATCTCTCAACATAGCATTTGCAAAACGGGATATTTTATTTTTTATTGCAATTTTTTTAACCACAAATACTTTCACGAAGCGTTTCTTCAAAATCTCTGAACTTAAGAAATAATAGCTTCATGAATAATAAGCTTCATTTTAAGAGCATCAAAACTCTGCAATATAAAAAAATGGTGGTAAATAAAATAGTTCTAGATCTTTCAATCCATAAAACGGTATGTTGAAGTATAATGTAAAATTAACAAACGTTGTATTAGCCACGTTGTGAAACAGGTATGTTTAATATAAAAGTACTGCGATATTATGTACCAAATTTCGTATACCAATTTATTTATAAAAAAACTTTCGATAAACATATACAACTTGAACATTTTCTTCTTTTTAATACTTGGCGTCGCGACGCTACCGCGTCTCTTGATTAATTTCCTGAAAATTTGTTACTGGGCTGTGTCACCGACGACTCTGCAAATAGAAGCAATAAATGCAAATCCCAACTTATATGAAGAAACGCTTGAGCCAGTAGCCAAAGATGTTTGTTTGTCTAGTTACTGCTTCGATAATCCGACGTCTCAATGAACGGCCAAATATATTCGACAATATTTACGAAACTATGTCACTCCGCTCTGTTTACAGGTAGATATCTGCTACTGCGCCTAGTGCATGACTCATGTTTGCATAAATAGCACAAAGCTGAATAAACAATGGATCGTGTAGGCTTCACCGAGCTGAAGGCTTAACGCTGCACTGCGCATTATTAATCGCCTATCCAACTGAATTCCTTTAACAATTTAAGCAGCCGATGGCGATACCAATAATTTAATCGCGAGGAAAATCTATTCGGCTGGCGGATAATGTGTGGCCAAAAAGAAAATGACTTACCAGACATCTTTCTTCTTTTTAATAAAAAAATCGGTCGATGCACTTGTTGCTCGCCAGCTTCAAATTATGGAGTGTTTAATGGGTTAATAATACCGGAGGCATTTGTCGATAGATTCACGCGACGGAAAAAGTTTTTTTTTGCTACTAGTAAAAAACAGGCAAAACTTTTTCACTGAAAACTTGCATCCAAATGCGCGCCGATTCGCTGGACTAAGATAAATCATTATTAATAAATTAAAATCTGTGGATGAGATGTTTCGGCAAAGGACGGTTTGCGATATTTTGATCCAACTTTCCGTTTTTACCCTGATCAGGGCCTCTTCAGAAATGTTTCATTTCATATTTATATATGTACAAAAAAATATAAAATAATATTGTGTAAAAAAATATATAAATAATATAGTTTTCCGATGATCGCTGTTTTTTTCGGGTTTTTGGGGTTTCGTTGTTTCTATTTATATACTATCCATATTTTACGAACTTACCAGAGTTGAGTTTGTGACCTCTCGTATAAATATTTGGTTCTTTAAGATGTTCTTCAACAAAATAAGTTTTGTATATTTTTTTTGGAGTTGTGAGTATTTGGATAAGCTCAACACGGACGTACATAAACTCATAATTATCGCATCGTTTCCATTACCATAATACACAATTAACAATATTAATTAACCTTTGAAAATGTCAAAAACATGTTTGTATTCCGGCAAAAAAAACGCTTGAAAATACTTGAATTTTATATATTTAACGGAACTTCCATTTATTATTTATATAAAAGTAGGTTCGGTGATCGAAATTAGGTGGTTTACCTTAACCGAATTTCCTACTTATTTTCTGAAAGGTATTTCAAACCGAATTTCTCATTACTGATTCCATCGGTTAATTAAGCGTTTCAATGAGTTAATTCGATCTTATATTCGATAATAGCAGAGATCGGTGCAATTAACTCGCGCCGTTGACTCTGCCAGATCCATTGCTTAAGGCTAACAATACGATTATATCCAGTCGAGTGTCACATCCAGTATAAGCTAAGTGAATGCATCGATAAAATGCCTTTTTTATAGCCGTAACGAGTGATGCATTTCGTGAGTATTATCGACGGAATTCTCGTTTATTCAGAAACGACGTGCATGATGGATGGAATGTGTTTCATAGGCCAGTTGGCACCCGTCGGGATTTATATCTATAAATACATCATAGGCAAATAACGGTACTTTGCAAAGGCATTCCTGTTGAAAAGATTCGATGGAAACGGACCAAAATTTTTGAAAAATTGAATATAGAATTCCATGTGAATATATGTATTTTTTTGTCCGTTTGTATCAATTTCTATACGATATTTTCAACGGGGATTCCAGTGAGCCCAAAGTACTCAGCTGTAATACGTTAGCCCAGGATTTTTTTGGCTTTATTGAGTCAGAGTTCCCAGGAGGCACATTTGCTACGCTTCGCAAACCCCACAAGCTCCAACACTCCTTTTGTACCATGTACAGTTAAATTCCCATAAAAAAAGATTTTTCAGAAACAAATATACATTTATTGGAATTTTTTTTCATGAAACTGTATATTAAACTTGATATTCAATTATCTAGTGATATCGCAATACCTTTGTTTTACACTGTAGGTGTGTATTACATTTAATTCACGCGGTATCTATAAAAAAAACTTTATACTTTATAATCATATTTATATAAATTATGTGTATGGAATTAATTATATTTATGAAGATAACCGACAGCTGAAGATGCGCGGTCGGTGTGCGGCTTCGGCGATCCCCAGAGTTAAGCAGCATTCTTTGCGGCCATAACTTGGATGGGTGACCGCTTAGCCGGGCACTGGTTTGCGCGCCAACTGCTGAGCGGGAGGCAGTTTTTCTGAGTATCTAATGTATCCTCATACAGTAGAAATTCAGTAAAAATAAAGCCGTCTGTATCGGCCAGGTTTTCTGCATTTTCCCTGTGCCCTCGTGTAAATGCGATACAGTAGTGCATTAGGATGAGTGGCTGCGGACAACACTTTAAGGGATCTCGAGGAATGAAATGGGGAATAAAGGGGAGGGGAGAGTAAAAGCCGATTGGCGTACTTGAGGAACAACCAACAGAAAAATAAAATATTTATGAAATTATATAAATTATATGCGTATTTTGGTTACTTACGAAACTGAGTTTCATTTCTTTTTATCGGTTGATTACGAAACAATCCAATTCTCTTCATTTTTTAGCGTTGTACTTTTTTAATTATTGGATAATTTTTATTTCCATTTCGTTTTATGTTTTTTTTTTAATATAGTTTTAAAAAATGACACTTATATTTAAATTTACACCATTCGACTCCACATTAAATAACGAAGATTTATGTTTGCAGTGGAAACCTTCACATCTAACCCGATGCAAAAATACGTAATTTATGGAAGACCCAATCATAGTCGTCGGAATATCTGTCCTTTTTAACTGCGCCAATGCGGACACTCGGATTGTCCCCACTACTGGACTTTTTAAGATAACAGAAGCTAAGAAAGGTTTTAGCGTATTTAAACCATACTATTCTTTATAGACAGAATATTGGAATTAGGAAACGCACGGGGTTCATACGTACCCCACATAATCCTTATAGTGCAACAACTTCTTCAGGGTTAATCTCGTTCGAAATTTTCTTCTTTTTTTCACCATACTTACCGATTTGTCTTCCGAACTTACATTGCCATTTGCGAATGGTATTGTAAGGTTAAAAAATCGAAACTCCGTCAAAATAATGCGCACGTTCGTGCGCAGGCTTCGCTGTTGCCCCGTGTAACGTCATTATGAGACCAGGAAGTGAGAGCAAAATTCCTTATGGCGGGAGATCTTAAAAATAGGATTAAGTTGGGCCGCGAAATTACAAATTAGCACTTTAGGAAAATTCCGAAAATAATTCCTGGGATAAACCAAGGAAAAACCCGATGAACAAAAAATCACCTTCAATGGGAATTTTCCTGGGGTTTTTTAAAAATGGTGTTGTTTCCACGGATGTTTTTCCGCCTATCACTTTAGGGAAAGTTGACTGTAACGATATCTCTTTTTTTTTTACGAGCGACGGCATGTGCGATTGATGATAGGGCGAAAACTGTCTCGTTTTTGCCCGGGTATACAGGATTTAAAAAGCGAAATAAGGAGCACCGCCCAATTACGAATTAGTACTTTAGAAAAATCATGGGGAAAAAAATTCCTGGAAAAAAAACCCTGCAAACGGAAAATCATTTTTCAAGGGATTTTTTTCGGGGTTTTCTTCACCGGTGTTTTTTCCACGGACGTTTTTTCGCCTACTACTTACGGGAGAATTGACTGTAACGACATCTTCGTTTTAATACGAGCGAAGTCATGTGCGATTGATGATAGGGCGAAAACTGTCGAGTTTTCGCCCGAGTATATAGTATCTAGTATGCATGCGGGTTACAGTAACAAGTATATAGTATATGGTGTGGGTGTCAATGAATCGAGTCGAGTCGAGCTTGAATATATCGAGTATTATGTTTTTTTTTTTTCATTTTAATTTTTTCTTAATGATGTGGCTCCATAATATGTCAATATGCACAAGTAATATTGTTATTATAATAGTAGGTAGTATAGTATAGTGTTTACAGTGTATGTATGTGTGATAATATTGTTATTATAACAGTAGTAGTATAGTATAGTGTTTACAGTGTATGTATGTGTGTTAAGGTCGTAAACCTTTTTGCCTCACCTCTACAGTATAGTCGTTATACTATAAACTTAAGTGCCTTAGATGTTTAGGTCTAAAGAGTAAGACTACGTATGTTTGTATTCCGTTTTTTTCCTTTTTTCGTACTTTTTTTTTTCTTTTTTTGTTTGTTTTTTGTTGTTGTTATAACTAGAAAATATAACAGTAGCCTAGCATGTCTTTTTCTTGCGGCGCTCTTGTTATCAGTGTGATGTTTTATCCACTTTTAATTGCGTAATCGCCAACGCTCTCTGTCTGCTTCGTTGTTCACTTAAAATGCACAAGCGTAGTAAAGAAGCGCTGGCGATACACAAACGCAAGCATCCCCATACTCTAAAGTGTATATCGAGAATTCCTCAGTCGGAATTGGTGTACAGTATTCGCTATATATAATGTATATTTCGTTTGTGGGTAATTGGGTGTATGCAGAGAAGCCAAAACGAGGTGGAATCGCAGAATTAATCAACTAATTGATGACCATTCGTTTCTTTTAATTTCATTATCGGCTTATAATTTATTACAAAAGTATCAATTAAACGATGGCGTTGAATCAAATAATGATTAATTAACCTCCTCATTATCATTATTACTAATTCTGCAAATACCTCGATTTGACACCCGCGTGGATGTTAGTGTATATGTGGCTGTGTATACGTATACATGGATTCGTGTACAGTGAACTTTGTTCAACTCGTCACTTTCACGATTTTAGTCCAATCTTCGGTTGCGTTATATGAAAATTTATTTACTTTTTAAATGTATTTTCTTGCCGTTTCGCGTATTGATGACAGGTGAATTTATTCAAATTTTAAACTTGCATTTATCTCGTTCGTGACCAACTTGGTTTTATTCTGCCATTTCAAATGATTTCGACGAGACCAAAATTGTAAGCATTTCATTACCATCAAATTCACTCTATTTGTGCATTTTTTTATTTATAAGTAATTTGATATCAAGTGTATTTTTCAACTACCATATAAGTAAAAAAATATATAAATCTTTTTTATAAAACAAAAACAAGGTTTGTACTTAAGAATTCAGTTAAAAATGCCACTCAAATTAAAGTAATGGACCACCGTGTATATTTTTGTGACATTTTTTACCGAATCTATGTAGAAAAATATTTTTTCATCTGTTTTAAATAAAATATTTAATGAATTTCTTACCTATATGCTAGGATATTCTGAATAAATAACGAATATCAAATGACTTATGGAATGAATAGGCAAAAAGTTTATCTCGAAAGTAATAAAATGTTCACAGCTCTGAATGTGATTGCAGGCTTAACGTTTGCGCCGGATTCAATAGGAGATAGTGACGAGAAATTTCTCTCTCAATCTTTTCTCCGTGAGAATTGAGAAAAAGTAAAAAGTGAGCTACTGAAAGGTGTCGAGTTTAAGAAACTTCACTGTAATTGAAGTAATGTGCTGTCGTGTTCAGTGTTGTTTGACGAATTCGGAGCAAAGTATACGAAGACGTTATTATCATCAACGTACAAAACTCCTTACATGCGAAATTCGGTGTTGTTTGTATTTCGGGCGAGAAATCTGTGTCATGATCGATAGATGATAAACTATGCGACGCGTGGGTGGCATATACCGTCAAAATATATATATTTGTTACGTTGTGAGCGCATCGATGATAAGCGCTTCTCGTGGGTCAATTACAAGTTATAATATTCCGGGTCCTGTGCCTATCGTCGGGATGCACGCTGAGCGTGATACTTTTTCGTAGAGAGAGAATCATCGAAGGTCGTAAATGTTCGCACGCCGAAACGACCGAAACTCTGAGTGGTAGTAGTTAACGAGCGAAAGAAAAAAAAATATATAGCTATTAGAAAAAGAAACAAAACTCATAAACGCAATAATAGTTAGGCTCGCAGACCATTATCTTATACTATGATATCGTAGCGGACGCAGTGCGAGTGCGAGTTTCAAAAACCCGCAATAGTCTTACAAAAATCTATATCTGGTAGCAGCAAACTACAAAAAGAAGCTGGATCCGGTTGTCAATGGGGGTAACAATCGAGAGGCTGATTTCAATTTTTTTATATTTCATACTTAGTTCCTAAACCAGTAGATATACATTATTATTATGTCCTGTTTTTATTTTTATTTTCTTTTTTTTTTTCCTTTTTTTCACGTGTGTTTTTCTTATTATTTTTTGGCAAATCCGAAAAAACTGATTCCAAAATAGGAACGGATCATTGTGCGAACTATGTATACAGGGTGCAATTTGTGAGACACGCGTTCGAATATGTTTTTATTATTTTTTCTTTTTCTCTCGTTTTTTTTTCATCCTCTTCTATTCGTCTCTCTTACTCTCGCATTCTTTCTCGATCATTCTATATATCTCTCTCGCTCTCTCTCTCTCTCTCGCAATATCTCACTTTCTCACGTATCGTTTAAATTCTTCATCAGTTCTCGTCTAAACGGTGGTACATACACTTGGTAGGGTGCTCAGGACTGCTAGGCACAGATAATTGACTCGCAAATAACTCTTCAAACAACATTAGAGCGTACGACATACAGTACATTATATATATATGTAAATATATGTATAAAATGTATATGGGTCTGCGTATAAATACATAGACAAACACATATGCACTCTAAACACATATAGAGATTTATATATATATATTAGTTTTTAAGAGTTAACCATTATTAGTGTATATATATATATAGGTGTAACCTTGTATGTTCGTGTATGTATGTTTGTGTGGGTGTGAAAATTTCGTGTCGCTGTACCGGATATAGCTCTATATATGCCAATAAAATACATATAGATATATCGATCGACCGGGCGGATTAGCAGGTCATTCACGAAGGTACGACGAATAGGCAAAGTATTTGTCCTGAAGCGTCTCTCCGCCGCAACGTTTTTACGTTAAATACACGAGTGAGAGAGTACAGAATAATAATATTGGCATTGTATATTGTCGGTTAGTTCAGCGAGTGACCCGCGAGTCGCTGGCATACCGGTCGTCGGAGAGTCGCGTGTAATCAGTGTGATAATTGTATACAGTCAACAAATCTTATTACATCTAATTTGTCTTTTGACGCAGCGATGGGAAGACAGAGCGCAGAGACCCTTCTGGTCCAGGTAATAAGGGTAGTTTTGGGAATGGACAGGACAGGATAAAGGAGAAGGAAAGAGGTTTTATTTTTTCATTTTTTTTCTTCATTTTCGACGGTATAAACGCGTGTTTCGTATAATAATTTCGTTAATTTATCGTTTCTAATTAAATAATTTTTTGGCCGTTATCTTCGCCAATCAACAGCTATTTGTCCTTTGGCCCGTGGCCGTCGAAAAGGGATGAGATTTAGGGGTGGAAGAGGAGGGGGGAGCGCAGATATTATAATGCTACGAACGTTGATATGACACATGGTAGTTAGGGATGCCGACAACCTGATATGTGGAGCAGGTATGTCACCGGTAATACTTGGGATCTTGCTAAAGGCTACTGCGTTTCGGCTTGTCTCGTTACGTCGTCCGAGTAAGTATGTTTATTTATAAATTGCACGCGAATGCCCGGAGGATTGAGGCGGAGAAGGGGGTTGAGCTTTTCGAAGCTGCGAGTACTCGAAGACACAACGCGATAGTCTCGAGAGAGGATAGCAATTATTTCTCGTGGCGTTCGGCCAACCGGGTAAAAGAGAGCGAGCCGTTCGCCTTTTATCGTTGTATTATTCGCGAGCTCGCGAGAATGTAACTGAAAAAAAAAAAAACGTTCTTCGGTGTAGTTGGCAATAAAATTAGAGGATACGAAAGGTGGACGGTGGTCAGCGAGACATACCGAAACGCATCGGCAGTATTACCCCTTAGCAAATACTAACATTTAGTATTTATAATTAATAATTAATTAATAATCGATAATAATAATAACGATATGTATCTACGGCCTACCTAACTACAAACATTAATCTAGTGCCTTAAACGCAATGTCCACTTCGATATACTAATAATAATAATAATAATAATATAAGTTTGTGATTTTTTCAAAATCCAGACATTCGTTCGATTTTTTGTTTGTTTGTTTTTTTAAAACGATAATGTTATTAATAATTGAAATGTCAATTAATAAATTGTATCTCCTCGTGTTCAGTTGCAAATATATACATACAGTTGGGATATGTATTAGTAAAATTTTTATTCCTCTCTTCTTAAACGAATAATCTTCTTCCTCCTCTTCTTCGTTATTTTTTCTCTTCCTTTCACTCTCTTTTTAAGAATTAATTATCGACACATAGTAGTAGAATTTTTTTCTTTACAACCTCGAGTTTGGTGTTTAGGTGTAATGTTTTTTGTTAACCTTCTTTTCTCTCTATATCTCGTAGTCATTTATGTGTTTCACAGTACAGCTTATAACCGACTTTTGCGATAAAGTCGACGCTGCTCGTTCCTACTACGATTGCGATTTGATTTTGTACACATTTTCACGACTCGCATCGGCAGACGAAGCTTTTGATATTCACTCGTGGTTCGCGGTGCCACGAAATAAAAAAAATTCGCATAACTTTCGTCTACCGGTGCGAGACGTAACACCTTTTACTTTATTACAATTATATTTACCCTTATGCACTTAATTGTCCAGCACGATGAACACGCGCATCTTAAATTCCTCCTTCGGGGAAAAAAAGCGATATTATTTTCTTGCTATTTTGTTTGTTTTTCTTTCGTTCTGAGTCCCTTACTCCCGAGCTGAATCGAACAATTTGCTTCGCTCCCTTAAATCTGTAACGTACTTATTTCCTTCTGTCTCAATTACGAGAAACTGCGGCTAGAAGGTATTTCGTACCTAGTCTAAATCGTCTATAGACGCGCTCGCGTCTTAATGTCTTTCTATCATAAGACTACTCGTTAGGGAGAGCAAAATGCAAGTTCACTGTTGTTTTTATTAAGCAAGCGTACGCGTAACGACGAATTTCGAACATACGAGACATCACGTTAATCTGCGTTTATCCCTACACTTTATCAATTGATTCAATTAACCGTTAATGATAATTATGAAGAATGACAACATCGCGCTTCTAGTCTTTATTTTTGTGGTAGTTGTTGTTGTTTCTGTTGTTGCTGTTGTTTTCACTCAAGGAGTTCGACTCTTCGGGATTATTATTATCGTATTTAGTACAGAGAGGGTTGAGTGAGTAAGTGAATGAGTGAGTGAGTGTTCGTTGTAATACACGCTATACACGATTTCATAAGTTTATACCGCGAGTGTACAATGTACAAGTAATGTATCAGAAAATAAGCGACAGTCTGGCGTGCGTGTTTTTTGTTTGTTTTTTTTTTGTTTAATTAACTTTTCGTTTAAATATATATTTTATTATATATATGCGCATCATAAAGACGTACCTAATGTACATTGCACACACGTTGGAGAGCGTGCTCTGATCAGGAGGGTATCGTTGAATTGACAATGCGAGCTTGAGTTGCTGTTGTTGGAAAAATTCTCTCGTTCAGGAACCGCGCGTCTGTCTCTCGGTTGCATACCGTTTGGTGTGTCTCTCTGTGTGTATGCGTGTCTCGTGTGTTAGTAGTCGGTGAGCAATAAATAATAAACCACGAGAATAGAGGAATAACGAATAAATTAAAACAATTATTAACAAACCAACTTAAGGGCGAATGATATTTTCCTTGTGTTTTTTTTCTCTTGCATTTCTCTTTGAGTCTGACTCATGCTAGCCGACAGATGATTTCGCTCAGGATTTTTCGAAGTGGTCGAAGGAACACATTGTAAGTACACGAAAAGTCTCTGGATGATACATTCATATATATAACGCGTATATATATAGCTGAAAATCCGTAATCCAATGCGACGATACTCTCCTTGATTGAATTCCCGTACTCCTCGTTATCATCATCATCTTCTCCACACATATATATATCTACAAGTACTTTAATCGTAATATGATATGGTTATGCGGCCTAACTTGCTTATGCCCTACCGGTCTCTTAACGCCTTTTATTTTATCCCTCAGCGTCTGTTTTTTTTGTATATTTCAACAGTTTACTTCTCCTTTTTGTCCAGTATTGAACTGCTACTAAGTGAAGATTCGAGAGGAGTCACTCATTTCGAAATTATGCATCTACTATGTGTGTCTCTCTATTGCTAGACGAAACGTAGCTTCATATTAATGTTTTTTTATGAGAATAATAACAAAGAAGACAATAGATAAATTCAATGAAATCGTGAAAATGTGATGTGTGAACGAGCCACGGGAAAAAAAAACGAAGAAAAAAATCAACCGTAACTGCGTAATGCAGACGGTTTAAAACAGTGAAATCTTTGAAACAGAAACTAAAGTCAGATTAATCAACAAGAATTTCCTCTGGCTCGACGGCGTTTCGAGAATCGAAACAATGGTTTTTAAGGGAAATCGCCTATGACATTTAATGAATACTTAGGCTGTATGATTTCATTTCGCGTACCAATTTTCTATATAACGTCGTATATCTCACGCGAATGATAAATTGTCAGTAAAACTGCTTATGTACATTAAAACACGATGGGTGTGTGTAGTTAGTGTAGTAGCTTTTTTTTCTGATTTCCCGTTTGTCACGCGTGAATAAAACGGCGCGCAGGAGGCGACAGCGAGATATAGTCGTGGATCCTCACGCGCTTCGTGCGACGAGCTCCTAAACGGTGTACACACTTATCCTCTATACGTATCGTAACAAATATTGCCTCGAATATAAACTTTTGTGTATTCTCGTATTTTTTAAATATTTTTTTTTATCAGTTACTCATCTTTTCCTTATTTAAAATGTTAAACTCCATTTGTTAGGTCTGCCTCTCGCGATGAATGGACAAAAATGTTTGGCGGATATTTTCACGCTCGTCGAAGGGTTTAATGCCCTCGTATTATTTGTGAGTTTCCTTCTTCTTCAATATCTTATACGTTACGTATGGCCGAGTGTCAGGTTTTCTCTATATTTATAAGTAGTCATTTGGTTCGCTTCAAAATTGTTATTTGTGTTATTACGTGTTTTTTTTTTCTCTTCGGAGATCTAAAACCTTTCTTATAAAAACATCCCTCGGCCCGACAAAATATTGCCGAGGGACACTAATATATTGTTTCGTCAATGTCATCGTTATTAGTTTTTGTTTGTTTTTTTCATATATAAAATTCAATTCACAGTTCCCGTTCCGATCAGAATTTAATCTCGCGACCTTCGTGTTCGTTTCATTACAGTTTTATCTTGATTCGTCCGAAACCCTGAACACCACAGCTTCAGGGACAGCCTTTGGGGATGAGTTGGGAGTGGATAGACGATTTTTCTTTCGTTTTTATCGCTCTTACAAATAGCAGTCTAGTGTATCAGTTTTTTTTGCTTCTCTTTCTCTCGTTCTTTCGTCAATTAAATTAGGAATCGCGACAAGCTTTGGCACAGACAACCTCTTCACTCGCTCGACGCCAAACGAGAATATATAGATGCTTTTTGTCCGTAGCAACGAGTAAATACATCAAACCGGGCGTAGCCTTTGGCCTTGAACGTCAGAAGCCCGCGGACAAGCACAATACAATATTAGCGACGATTGTTACATGCCAGATATAAAAAACGTCTCGTGTAAGAAGCATCTGCCATAAAGCTCGTCGCGAAACGCACACGCGTGCGTTGAATAGCCTTTGCAGTAGTATTGAAAAATATAGTTAGAGTTGTTGCTGCACACGGCTTGATATATAATGATACCCATATATATATATACATGTATATATATATATACTGGTCGAGAGACCTTCTCGGCAGTAAGACTCGGCAGAAATTACGTTCTGTTCAAATAAAATAATCGTGTTATTGGCTGTCGTTCTTATTTCGTTTCTTTGCCGAATCCGCGCGCCGATAAGTGCGCCGAATTCTTTGAACACGAGTCACGTTAAGCAACGTCTTCCGGAAAAGATTCTCAATACGCACGCTCATTAATCGCAAGCAAAAGAAGAAAGACTTTTCCCTCAAAGTCTCTGTTACACAGATCTGAAACACGTTCGTTGTTTCATCATTCCCTCACGCTGGGTACCATAAAAAAACAAAAAAAAAAAAAAACATTTTGCATGCTCAGTTGATATGTATTCGCAATAAATGAAACGAGACAGGAACGTTCGCTCGGATGCCAACTCCATCTGATTCACGTACTGCTATGTATAAGTGACCGAAAAAGATATTTCCAAGTCCCCAGCTTTTTCGTCCCCCGTGATTTTCCGAATAGCTGTGAAGTCGCCACGCGCTTTCTTCTTTCCGTGACGTTTTCTTTCGCGGTTCGCGGAGATTATTCATTGGTCCTGTCGATTCGCCATTCACGAATCTCCGTTTTCCCTTCTGATCCTTGTATTCTATACTACAATCCTTTACTATCTCGGTGTGTTGCTGCTTTTATTGTTGTTCGTGTAGATCTTTCCGCGCTCATTTGCTTCTGTCTTGTGTCGTGCTGTTGTTTTTTTTGTTGTTGTTCTTGTTGTTGCTGCTGCTGCTGCTGCTGCTCCGTGGACATACATCGCAATTATTTGAGGCGTGTACGTCGACGATATTGATAATCAGTAGGGCCAGAAGGTCGAGAGCTGAGGCGGAGGCGGAGGCGGCGGTACGGTGGGATATAACGCCGGTGCGGCGATTAGGAGACACGCAGGTGGTAGAGGAGGAGGCACGGGAGGTAATACCGGGGACAGTGCTAACGCCGCGGCCGCGGCTGCTGCGACTGCTGCTGCCGCTGGATGAAGGGCTCGATTGGATGGTGGTGCGCCCGTTCCCGTTGTTGCGGCGCATAATGAGTGCAGGGCGAGAGGTGGCCGCTGACGATGACGCCGACCCTGGACCTCACCGTTCTATTCCGAATCCTGCTGCATTTTAGCGTGGCCATTACCGGGGGAGTTACTGCCTGCCCCGCTACCGGCGCTTGGTGGAAAGTTGGCCGGTATTGTGCGCGACGACGAGAAACACAGCTTCATGATGTAGGGGAACTTGCCGTCTGAAACGAAGCCACCTTTTTGTTTCTCTGTCTCTCGGCGTGTATCGCGAATACATCCTCAAGCAAAAGTTTGATTCGAGGTATTTGAGAGAGAGAGGAAAATCGGTGCATTTTTAATTGTACACTGCGAAAAATATTTGCAAGTTTTATATACTCTAGATGAATTTGATGTACTGTATATTTACTGAGCTTGGACAGAAAATTCAATTTGATATGCAAAAAATTTAATAACTTCGTGTGAGCATTGTAAAATTAACTTATATTGAAAAGAAACGATTTTTATAACGTATTTAGTATATCGTGCATCAATCAATACGACTTTAGTAATGAATTCAACAGAACTGCTTATCAATTTTACGTTTTATTCTTGTAGTAAATTGAATGTGCCCGTTTTTGTGAGAAAACTTCCTGCACGTGTGTAGTTATTTTACCTCAAATATTTTTAATAGTAGACGAATGTATTCCAAATGAAAGTTGAATCACATCAAAAACCTGATTTGTATGACGTATTAATACGATTTTTGTAACGAAATTAGCAGAACTGTGCGTGAATTTTACGTTCTACTCGTATAATAAATCTAATAAATCTTCTTCTGTAAAAGAGCTTCCTGCACATGCGTAGTAATTTTGTCTTTAATATTTTTAACAGTGTATTATAAATATCGATTTTCCATTATTATGTTGATATGGAGATTAATTATTTTGAGATACTGAGTTATTTGTTTTTGGGGAACTTTTTTGTGATGATATTAATTTGTTAATGTTTCCAAATAATTTTTAGATCATTTTCCTTGTTCTCTATTTTTTATGACACAACAATAAAGAATCGGAAAGCAAATTTTAGTTTTGAATAAATAAACGACTATTTTTAAACAATCTTTATAAATTCTCTAAAATGAGGTGTTAAAAAAATGGCTTGGATAATCATTCAAATTCAGATTCAAGAAAACCATTTAAGTTGTTTTATAAACGAAAAAATAAAGTCTCCCAGAAATTTGCAAAATTAATGTACTATTTCGAGTTTTCCTTTTCTTACAATACCTTTTCACTTTTCGGTCTTTCTATTAACCAGGATGAATTATTTAATTATTTTCATCATGATTTTTTTTTTCTCGGACTGTGATGGTATCGTGTACTAAAAAAAATCTCATCAAATCCCACTTTTGGCTGCGAATGTATTCGTGATATATCATTAATTCTGTTGGATGGCGAGAGGTGTACACTGTATAGAGTGATTCACCGTCTCTCTATAAATTATCCAAGAGTGCCACGGCGACGAGAGAAATATTTGCGCCAGCTGCGACGGTGCGACTAGTCTACGGCGATTTCAATTAACATCGCAATAAATATATAAAAAGTCGGGCAAAAAACTGCCTCGATACAATATTCTACTTTTGTTACTTACTGCTGTTCTCGATTGCGGTGTGATTGCACTCCATTATCGCCTCTACCGCGACACCGACGCTGCTGAACTCGATGAGACCGGACGACGACCTTTCGGACTTAAGGGGGAAAAGCTTGACGGCCAAAGGTGCCTCGATTCCGTGCTCTACGAAAACGCAGTTAATCGTGTCTTCTGTTAGATCTGGAGGTGTGTTGAAGAAGTGCACGATCTTCGATGGTCCCTGTATTCTGTTTTTGTTGGCCATCGATGGATTGAGGAACCTTCGAGATCACAGAGAACAATTACCCAACATAAATATGGATTTTATAGGACGTTTTGAAAATTTGTGGAAACAATTGATTGCTAGCTCACGAAGATAAACCGCTATATATTCGGTTACGTATCAATGTGCAGAGGATCAATTGAGTTGAGATTTAGACGTGAGCTCACGGAATAGAATGATAATGCTACGATAGATTTTATCGGGGCTTTCTCTAAAAGCTTTCGATAAAGCTCCCGTTCGCACAGAGAAGGACTTTACGAGGACTAAGGATCCACGGTTTCAGAATAGACATAAGCGTCTACGTGACGCCATTTCTTTTTTAAAAATGTGCAGTGTTTCTGTTACGCAAGAAGCAACCACAAGAGGATTTTATAATTGTTTGCTTGAGAATTTAACGCTGCATCTCAAATAAGCGAATGATAAACGGTTGACAATATAAGTTTTTTTAAATTTTACGCGGAATTTAATATATACTATAAATATTACTGATTAACTTCACAAACTGAATATGCAAGTTTGTATAAATTGTTTGACAGTCTATCTCGAATAATTATAATCCTCGAGATTCAAAACAAATCTTTCTTTGATGCTGCGATAAAAAGTACACAAAGTAATACGGAATAGATATTTTTTCGTTTCTTACTAAATAAGACCCCGAAATTAAAAAAAAACTCCAGAATAAAAAAGAAGTTCGAAACAATTATTTTATATGATCAAATATACAATGAAATATCTAGAATCATTAAAAACATCGATTGCCAATATCGATCGAGTTTTCAGTATGACGCAATATCACAACATTTAGATATAATTTTTAATTGGCATTTAATTGGAAATATTTGTATATCTTCAAACAATACTGATCATCATTATGCAACTAGCATTTCTAAATAATTAATATTTTCCGCGCACATCGAGAAAGATTGAAAAATATAAGGACACTGGCATCCATTCTTGATATCGCTAAATTTAAAGCCCTATAAAGTCCTTTTATAGATCGCCAGGGAAACTATCGGGGGCTTTCATAAAGTAGCAATACTCTCGTTCTTTTGATTCTTATAAACTCCTATATGAAGTGTATCGTAACATTAAGTAGATAAAGATATCACAAAGTCGCATCGAAAACATTGATGCGACATTAAACGAACTGAAGAAGGACTTTGATGGAGTGCTGATGATCGAATAATCTTAAATTGTTTTGTGTTGTAATCATCTATTTTTCAATATCATAATTAATAAATCGCCATCCGTTCCATAAACATTTTTAAAAAAACGAATACAAAAAAATGTCCACTTAATAGGGTCGCCACCGATTTGTTAAATTGTAAGTGACTTTACTATGATAACGAATCAACATTGCTACAAAAGGTGAATTCATCTGCTATTAACAAATTATATTCTCATTTTTACAGATGTAGCAGAGGACTGTAAACTTTGTTTTCAAAATTGCTTGATATTTCGATACAAAAAGAAATTATTAAGCCTTTATCGATTGATTCCGCAGAACTCAATATTGGCCGTTTACCCGAAAAAATCCCGCACACTTGAAAACAAAAATGAATTAAATGAACGCCGTGTGTTCATTATCATCAATGTAATCATCCATCAAAGTTGTCCTGACGAAGTACGTTGAGAGAAATTCACGACGCGCTTTTTGAGGACACTCTGCTCTATTTTACAAATATACCAGAAGGGCTCTTACGCTTTCAGGACACTTTGAGAGCACTTTGCCCCTATTTACAAATTCACCAAAATTTCTAAAAAGGTAATTGAGCTTTTTGAGGAGACAACTCAATTTTACATATTTCCCAGAAGGATCGTTACGCTTTTTGACGATACTTGGCAGTTGATAAAGTGCCCTCCAAAAATGTTATCACATAAAAATGGAGTGTCTCGCTACATTATTTCCAACTCCGCAAAAGCATTCAAAGGCAAAATTGAAATGAAAATTCTTGATAAAATAGTGCATCGAAGTGAATGTTTTTTTTCTTTAACTCCTTGACGCCCTTTGCCGACATATAAGTCGAGGAATCTTGGCGTGTCTACCTTTGAAGCTCGGGTACGTCGCGTCAAACGAACGCCTCGTTTTCTTTCGCCCTCACCTGTTGTTCTTGCTGCCAGTGAAGTCTTTGAAACTCGCCGTTTTGTCGGGTAGTATGTAGGGATTAGTCACGTCAGCAAGAAACGCCTGTTTCGAGAAGCCCAACTGTAATTTTCCTTCGGCGCCGATGGATACGTTGTTCAAGTTTTGCAAGCATCTTTCAACCGCGATGCCGTCACCCATCTGAATCATGGCGCATCCTTCTTTCGTCTTCAAGAACTTAACCTGTGAAAGATTTTTCCTTGTTTTTTTTTCCGTTTGACAAAACGCAGGAACGTGATGGTTTATATAAAGGAAAGCAAACTCGCTCGGTCTCGAGTCACTCTAATTTCCATAACATTTACGAGGCTTTGCAGAGTGAGCTTCAGAGATTGTACCGGGTGCTAAACTACTGTGTATGCGCTTCTAGCCGCACTATATGTGTTAAGAACAAGAGTTTATGTACTTTGGGGCGAAGAGGTTTCTCCTGAGCGAGAGAGACAAGTGCCCCGGACTCTACAGTCATGTTTGATGTCTGTGTGCCTGTGTATTTGTAGTGTATACCTTAGTGACGTTGCCGTAGAGACAGAACAAGTTGAAGAGCTTGTCGGTGTTGACTTTGTCGGCCTGGAGGCCGTATACCATCATGACCGAGCCTTGTGTATTGGAAGGTGGTGTCTGACCGAGAGTCGGCGCGTAACCCGGACGAGGAGGCGTTGGGTGTAATGGTTCGCGACCGGCGAAGTCGTTCTTAATCCCATACCTCTCGACGTACGTCTCGGCGTACGTTGTCGGCCCGTTGAAGTTGTCCTCGTAACGATCGTGGCCAGCACCGGGCGGGAATCCAACTTGGGGAGTTGATCCTGAACATAAGACCGATTACATCCATTAGAAAGTTGTCTCTCCCTATTTTTTCCTGATGTTTACAGTCGCGGAGTCGTGCAGAGAGAAAATTGAGTCTTCGCTGACGCTCGCGGTTCGGAGTCAGTGGGAAGCACCGAGGGTGACGGTAATTTCGCACTGGACGACTATATAAAACTATAAAGTGGGCTCGTAAAGACTCGAGCTACAGAGAGAGAGAGAGACAATTTACTACCAAGCAGCAGAATCGAGGGAGTTGACATAAAGGGACGGAACAAAAGGTATACATATAAATTCTAAGAGTAGGAATTGCCACACAATGGGATTAACTTGTGCATTCTTGAGCTGTGCAATTCATTTTTTAGATTCAGAGGCTATTTTAGAATTTTAATTAGGCTTTTCTTTGTTTGACGGTTTTTCGTAGTTTAATTCAAGGAAGGTACTTTCTAGGATTGAAGGTCTCTTGTTTTGAGCTTTAAGAGCATCCTGGAACAAAGGTTAACTTGTGCATTCTTAAGCAATGCAACGGGTTTTTTAATTCCGAGATTATTTTTGAATTTATAATTAGACTTTTTACTGTTTGACGTCAGTTTTATTCGAGGGAAATACTTTGTAGTATTGAAGGCCTCTTATTGTAAGCTTAAGATTATGCATCGCAAAACAATTGGGTTAACTTGTGCATTCGTAAGCAATGCAATATGCTTTTTAATTCGGAGAATATATTTGAATGTATAATGAGTTTTTTAAATTTATTTTAAGCGTGTTCAATTTACGGGCGATACTTTATAGTATTAAACATTGAAAATTGTAAATCCTGCGAGTAGGTTTTGTGACATAATGAGATTACCGCTTGTATTTGTTAGCTGGCTTATAAATTTGAGGCATTTAACACGGATCATGCATTTTCGTTGGAAATTATTTAAATTGCAGTTTGATGGTGGAATATTATATATGAAATCAAAGAAACGAATGAGCGAATGGGACACAATATAAAATATAAATCCTCAGCGTAGACACAATGAGATAAACAGGATCAATTTCGGGGTCCTTAAAGGGTACTTCTATATTATAGCCAGCTTGGGAATTTAGGGATTTAATGCTACACATTCCGTTTCCATAGGCTTTAAATTTGAGTGCGATACTTTCCACTGTTGGCTACCGGAGTAAATATAATGACGTGGCGTCCCAATGCTTTTCAAAACTTTAAAGGCTTCCGTTCACCTAAGTAGCAATTGAACCTGCTTTGACCTTGTATTTCCCCATTCTGAACGCATCATTATCAAATATCTTTGCAATAAAAAGTCTCACGTTTCTCGGAATGGAATGCAAACGAGGGTGAAAGTTTTAAATCAAATGTAACTGCGGGTGCTTTAAGAAAAATTCTCGTTTTCAGCGGGAACACCACAATGAAAAGTACTAAGACCTTTCATTTATTCATAAATAAACCGAATTATTTTGAAAATATTGATAAGAGAATAATAAAATACTAGAAGGCGGTTTTTAATGTTACACGAACCACAAACATTAAGGTAAATATTCCAGTCGCCAAAAAATAATCGATCACTGTCACCGATAAAATAAATTTTGCTATAGTTAAATACACATTGTCTATTATTAGTATACGGATCGATGACCAAGATATATTCTTCCAAATTTAAATGATTGCACAACTGCAGTGCTGTTGACTAATAATAAAAACATACAATGGATTGACGACGACTTTTAACTCAAATATTTAAAATAGAGAAAAACTTTCAATTGCATAATAGTGAAAGCAACAAAATTTGTGGTTGAGAGTTACGGATTTCAATCAACTAAATGGTCCATACTTAGGAACGCGAATTGATTTGATTCAATTGCTGATATTCCTTCAAGAATATGTCACTTATTTAGCTGCTGGTATTACAAAAAAAGCAGTTGCGTCTCGGCGCCAAATATGAAAAAAGTCTAATAAAATTACAGCGTTGTTACGACCTGATAGAAGGAAGATCACAGTATCTCGAGATCTGAGAATATTTTGTACAGAAGAAAAAAATTATTCATCCGCATAATAAAAATTAATGTTTAATTACAAATTTTACGAAACAATGTATATTAATTGTTATTTACTTTACCAAAATGTATACGTATACGAAATTCAATAGACATTTATAAAGTAATATTGCAGTATTTCTATATTCATTGTGACTTTTTTAACGTGTTTAACATACCACTCACGAATTTAATTGTATACTAAGTTTTTTATTCCAGTTTATGCATAAAAACGTCAGACAAAAAAGCATTCATTTCCATAACAAACATTTATACAGTATAAATGCCATATTCTATATTGTAAATTTCATCAACTTTTCCACCAGTATCCGATGCCGAACTGAGATTTTTTGAAAACTTCATGCCTAGTACTTTTCTTTCATAAACTGAAATTTTATAAAACATGACTCCTTTGGGTACCTACAAAAGTTATCATCTTTCGCCACAGGGCATTTTTGTTGGATGGATCAACCGTGGGTATTTTTTGCCGTAATACCAGCAGGAAAAAATGAGATATTCTTGAAAAAATATAAGCATTTTTATCTCACTCACTTTCCTTAATAAAGGTTCTTCTCTTAGTGTGAATTTTGAATAATTTTCAGCCTCTATGATGTTTACTTACCATAAGGTTGGGGCGCAGCCCCGTATCTTGGCTCAGCGAGAAGTGGAGCTGGTCTTCCGTTACCGGTTGAGTCATTTTTTTGGGCGCTCGGCACTGCAACAGATGAAATATATCTTTTGATCAGCAAGATCTACGATCTCATAGGAATAGCCCCTCACTTTTTTCTCTCGACTTGCTCCCTATCTGTGCACACAACTCTTTTCCCTTTAGTCTTTCGCTCACTCGCATACCATCCACGTATTCGCTTCCTCCCGGATATTGATCCGACGAAGAGTACAGTACAGGGTAGTGCACTCCCGCCGCCACCGGAAGCGCACAATACATTTGTACTCGCGCGTGCAGCTCTGGCGTTTCCATCTCTCTCTCGCCCTTTATCTCGCTTTCTCACCGTGCTCACATACCGCCCTTTCACGACTTTGCTTTCACCCTGCTATCTCTCACCGACGCTTTACGCCAGCCTCTACCGACGTGCGAAATTATCGCGCCCTCTACCTTCACTCCACTTTCTGCCCTATCTCGATGCACAATCGAAGCGTCTGGATTGTGAAAACGCACGATGGAAAGGAGAGCCAGAGAAATTCTCTCGATTCACTGCTACCTGTCCGCTTCGTCCCTACGAGTAATCGAGAGATATTTCACAATAGTCTTGCAACATATTTTATAAACATAGATATGCGTGGAGTTTATCCCTCCTCGTAAAAGGAAACTTTATAACGAAATAAAAACGGCTCATAAAAGGAAAAATCCGTGGTATTTACGGATATTTTAAATTCATTTGTTATGTATTTGAATATACATAATAAATGGATATACAAATACATGATAAATAGATATAGCTTCATTAAATGTTGAATGATATTATGCAAACCAACTTTTTCCATTTTTATACAAAAATTTCTTAAATTGTGAAATTTCGAAAAAAAAGAAGGGAAATTATCGCACCCTTTCACTTCACGTTCTTTCCTATCTCGATACACGATCGAAACGTTTGAATTATGAAAAAGACCCGTTAAAAGATGAGCCCGAAAAATTATCTTAACATTCTGTGGTCTATTCGCTTCGTCCCTATGAATAATCAAAAGTCATTTTACAATCGCGTTTCAAAATATTCCATAAATAGAGATATGTGTGAAACTTATTCGTTATTATGAGAGGGAGTATTATTTATGAGTAGTCTGCATGTATATCTATTTTTATTAAATATCTACATCCATGTTTATCGGTGCATTTATAACATTTTAATGTTAGATGATACCATGCTGTAAACAACCCTTTTGCATTCTTAATGAGAGATGTTTAACAGTTTTAATGATTAGTTTGAGATTATGGAAAAATCGATTAACCGGTTTCTATGCGCGTCAGGAGAATTTAATTTTATTCTTAGAATTGAACTTAACATGTATATCAATTAAACAATTATAAAACGCTTGACAAAAAAAAATTTCTTATTGAATGTCAGTCGAAACTTTCACCGCTGATTACGAATACAAAATCGCTTCAAAATCTAAATGGCTTAATATCATTAAGGTCGCTCGTAACGAATTGTAAATAAAAATATCGCAATTCACTAAAACAAAGTCAATATTGTAAGCGAAGCACCAAAAACTGATTTAAATTTAATGAACTCAATTATTTGTAACCACGCGAATTTAGAATTAAATGCCAACTTGTCGAAAATCAATTCAAATTGAAATGAAATAGCTGCTTGGAACATAATTGCACTTAATAAAATCTAAATTTTTACCTACGACTATTCTGTAGAAATAAACTCGGTGAACATCATCACTATCTCCAAGAAAAAAAAAAAAGGAAAAACAGTTCTTCAAAATAATTCGCGTGCTCCAAAAAACCGACAAGAGCGCAAAACTTAAACACCGAAATTCCAATGACAAGTAAAAATTACAAAATGAAATGGTTGAGAAAAAAATCCACTGTAAACTATACGATAACATAACGATTGAAGTCAAGCTCTTACACAAAAAAAGTTTTATACATAAATTTTATGATTTTAATTTAAGGGTCTATATCATTAATTTTCTTTGGATAAACCTTAAGGTTACATAAAGGTCAGCATAATTATCTCAAGTGGCAGCCTATAATTTTCCCTCGTCAGAATTATAGTGGAAATGAAGTCGAAGAAAATATAAAAAAAACTGCACCTAGCTCGAAAAACACGGAAGTTACACCCTTTGAAATTAAAAATATCCCAGCCTGCATCATCATTACCTAAGAAGTGCCACGTGTAACTTGCAAGGTCGGATTATAAAGCCAAAGTGGGATCCTACAACGATTTCATAAACCAAACTCACTAATCCAGAGCCCGAAGTTATGAAAGCAAACATTCTCAAACCATGAAATAATGAAAACCCTAAAAAAAAAAAAAAAAAAAAAAAAAACCTTAACGAAAATTCAATGCTTGCACCCTAATTAGAGGTAGAAACTGCAGATTTCTCCAGCGCTTTATCTCAAGCAAAGTATTCCGAAGTATTCTGAATAACAGTTTTCGGTATCACAGTAAATTGAGTATCTCTGCGACTTTTATTTATTATAGAGTTTGCCTCAATTTTTCCTCAACGGTTAACAGTATTTTATCCTTATTATTATTATTACTATTATTATTTTCCAGCGAAAGCTGAGACCCCAGGTAATATTTATAGCGAGTGCAGCTCACTCGGTGGGCAACAGGGCCAAAGAAATAAAGAGCCACGCCGGTAAAATGTAGAAGTAGAGGCACAAGCAGCAGTAGCAGCAGTGGCTTGCATCACGAGTGGTGAGATGTACAGTTCTCGCTGAATCGACCACGAAGTTGTGGGTTGAAGGGGCGGCGACGCACGAGCGGAACGGCACGACCGGCGCAGCCCCCATAGTATCTATACTCGCTATAGTATGTATAGGCTTTCTCCGCTCCTTCTCCTCCTTCTCTCCGTTTATCTCATCGCGCATTTGTATAAGAGAATGAGTTACCAGAATTAGGTACATCTACAACGATTTCCCTGACGGAAGTAGCGCGACGATTACGTCTGAACGAAGTTATGGGAACGTAGAGTGACAAAAAAAAACGAGCGTAAGAGAGAAAGGGGTTTGAGGTGAGGTGAAGAAGCTCGAATAGTCAACGAAACTCATCCACTCGTTATGATTTCATCGTCGAATGTTTATCAGTGGCTGGGTGCAGAATTTCAGAAACTGCACGAAAGGAAAGCTGAGGGGAGGGGCCAGAGGTCGAAGGAAGTAGGATGAGACACGCTGATAACTCGAGGTACGAACGAGGATGAGATGCACCCTAATTATCATGGCAATTAGTAATTATCGCGTACCTGAAACTCGAATCGCGAATCGGCCGTCGAGGCAAGGGACTTCCTGCTGCTTCTCTTGGAGGAGGAGGAGGGAGAGCGAGAGAAGGAGACTGCGAGAGAGCGTTGATTAGAGGCCGGCGGCAAGAGCGCAGAAGCCAACGTTAATCACCCCCTCTGCGAAAACCCCTCGTCTACCGCTCCCTATTTCTCGCTCTCTCCTCCTTCCTCTCCTCTAAACATGACTAGCGCCATCTCTTCCTCTTCCTGTTCCTCGCTCGCGCTCTCTCTCTCTTTCTCTCTATCATCCTGCCCAAGCCTCTCGGACGTGTCGGTGAAATTTCAGCCGGCGTTACTGTACGGACGGGAGAAAGGAGTGGGGAGAGGGGAGAGGGAGGAGAAGGGGGAAGGGATGGTGGAGAAAACGACCGACTCGAAGCTCACCGACGGGTTTTGGCGGAGGAGGGTAGCTCGATTAAACCGGGTAACGCCACTGGTCGGCGGTGACGAGAAGAGCTGCTGGTACTACTGCTACTACTACTGCTACTACTACTGCTACTACTACTACTACTACTATTAGTACTACTGCTGTTGCTCCTGGTTGTGCTGTTGCTGCATCTGCAGGAGTCGTAGATTTGCTTCGATCGATTTTCTTCATCAAATTTGCGGGCGACACTCCGATAGCGTTATACTGTACGCGTTTTTAAAAATCGGGAGAAATTGTCGATTGGGAAATATGATGGAAAACGCAGCTAAATAAAAAAATTGACGAAGCGATACAAACGAGCCAATCAATCCTAAGTCGGGGCAACTAATGATCGTGTAATATTTTGACCGCATGCAAAAGAAAAGTTGATTCGAATGGAATTTTAAAAATATGCCATTCTCGACTCGAGAATTTTGGATGTTCATGAAACGTTGTTAGGAAAATAAATTGACAAAGCGATCCCATCTAGACAATTGATTTAGGTCCTTGGAACTGATGATAATATTTTAACCGCATGCAGATGAAGAGTTTAGTGAAATCACATTTTTCAAATTCAAAGCTATGCGCAATATGGTTGTTTGAGATTGAGTTTTGTATTTTGTAAATTGAAGTTTTATTTTGGTTTAGTTTGCAACTGTTTCTGGATTTTCCAGTTATATTTTATCATTTTTACTAGAACTGTGGAAAGATTATTGACTATACAATCTAGAAATTTAGCCTAAGTTTTTGATACTTGTATAAGCTTTTTAACGCATGCAGAAGAAAAGTTTATTTAAATAGAATTTTTTGAATTTGAGCCCCGATTCAGTAATTCTGTTTCTTAATTATTAAATCTCGTATTTTATGAATTGAAGTTTGATTTTGGTTAAATTTTTAGCAGTCAATAATCGCGAAAGCATCTTTGTTATTATATTCTTTTCATTTTTACTCGAACATTACTACGAAAAAAAGTTTAACAAAGCGATATGTACAATCTCGAAAATTAATCCAAGATCTTTGTAACTAATCGCATAACCTTTTTGCCGCAATATTTCCCCATTCTCACCGGAATATTACTATAAACAAATATTCAAAAAACGATACAATCAAAGTTGATTCAAATATAATCATTTTGAAAAATGTTACCCTGATTGTTAGATATTCATCGATGAGTAGCACCGATTTTCCCTGCCTCATTCCGCTTAAAAATTATGTAGATAGTAACGTCGCTTTTTCAAATAACAACGCGTGTATAATAACTTTGCTTCCTTTCTATAAGTCCAACATACTTCCAATACCTATCAATATAATCCATTTCTTATTGTCTATATTCGAGTTAAACTATCTGAAAAAAGTTAACATTTCGTCAACGTTGACACAAAGATTCGATAGAATCGAGCTATATATTATTAAAATAATCCGCGATACAATTTCATATCGTACATTATTTCGATGACAATTATCATTAATATATATAACTAACTATTATATAATAATATCTTGCTGGGATTGGACACATTCGATACATAAATACTTGTTGACAGTCGTAAAACATCTCATTTATTTCGTTTCTTTATGCACAATACTGACTTACCGTTTGGCGATGTCAAACTTGAACAAACGTACGCACGGCCGCGTGTGTTCCGTAAGCATTGTCTCCGGAGCGATGATAATCGAGAGCCGTAGACCTGCCTAAGCCTCGCACTCACCAGCCCTGAACTTGTCCCGACAGTGAGAATCCGTCATCATCACCCCTCAAGTCACACAACGAGAGATGGCTGCATCTACACACAGACAAACATTCCAACATAACACCTCGGTTGTTTTTTTGCGTTACGTTTTTTTTCTTCTTTTTCTTTTTTTCTTTATTGTTCTGACAAGCAACCGGGCGTTTTCTCGCGCCATGGGCCGGCATATCGGTTCGTTCTCTCTCATCGTCACTGTCACGATCTTCGCACGGATTTGGACAAATTAATCTGCCTCGATATGTTTTTTCTTTTCTTTTCTTTTTCTTTTCTTTTCTTTATGTAAATTTATAATCCCCGATTAACTGGACAATCATTATCGTTGCGTGTGAATAAGCGAGAGGAGAATAACTAGCCGTGTGCGGTGAGATATATATTTTTTTTTCTTTCTCTTACGTTCATTGGGTAATAAAGGTCGTATGTTTTTCTGATTTCTGCGGTTTCCGGTAGCAAACAAATATGTAAGTTTTTCTTTCTTTTTATCCGACACGGTTATTTTTTGACTCAATTGTTATTCTTTTTCTTTCGAGAAAAATTTGTTGTCCGAACTTTTCTGAGGTCTGATATCTGGCGAGACAGTAGCAGTGGTCGATTGAATGTTTGTCTGTGAGTGCACTGGTAGCCCTTGCAATGGCACATTTGTGGTGAGCATATATATATCAATATATATATGGTATAGTTATATATATCATATGAACATTATTTGTAGTACTCGACGATATTTATATATATATTGAAATACATATATATAGCTCATACTCATGTAGCTCTCACGAAGTACACAATTATGGTAACCATATATATGCATATATAAATAAAATACACAATTAATTGCGTTATTTTTCATCTACATCGTGCTCTACTCATTTATAGAGATATATATAAATATATATATATGCATATATATATTTATATATATCTCTTTTTTTTCATACTATTTCGTTTCGTGGTCGATGGTTGGTGGGTGGAGGGTCCGGCAGATCTACGGCGTATGTGTGACGTATGTGAATATATATATATATATCATATATATATATATATTGTGCTATGTCTCGTTAGGCGAGCTGTTCATTGACGTTTTTTTTTTGTCGTTGTTGTTGTTGTTGTTGTTGTAGATGTTGTTGTTGTTGATGTTGTTTTTATGTATTTATAAGCCTCGCTGTTATCCTCTCGTTCTTCTACACTCTATAACATTTTCTCGTTTCCTTTCTCCCACACTCTCCCTGCAAATACCGGTCCCCGAGCCCACGAACGTGAAAAGGGACGAATTTGCTTGTTCAGCTAATTTTTTTATAACGAATATAGAGCATATATGTCATGTCGAAAATGTAATATGTGCAAAATTATATAATTTCCATGTGAAAAAATTCACAACATATATAGAAAACATATACTTAGAAAAAAAAACCCGTTTGTGAGATGCCAAAAACGAATGCTGTCATTTTGACTCTATTTATTTTTATAATTCCATAATCAACAACATGTATTTTTGGCATCTTAAACTCGATGACATTTTTTGTCCAGGATATGGACTACATTTTATGACCAAAATCTTGTATGTTTCACATACATTTTTTGCATATCTTTTTCGAGAATCAAAAAAATATTTCTTAAAATTCAAGGTATGAATGCTGAAAGCTTTTATGCAAAAGATACAATATTCAAGTGTGATGTACAATCAATATCCCGGATAAAAGTAACATTATAAACTTGTCTAAATACAAAAGTGGTGTAATTTAACGTCATTCTTCAGTAATGAATTTCTGCAGATTAATTTGTAAACCATCATCGATTTTTATAAACGTTTATCACATGATTGACTTAGTAATTACTTTGCATTAATTATATGCAGCTTTTACGGACAGGTTACCAAATTGAAACAAAAATAACGAATAAAAATTGCAATGCATCTTATATTCAAGACGAATAAAATGTAATTCGAATTTAATTAAATCTATTGAGCTGGTCATTGAATAGATGTATTTCCTCAGACACCACCTTAAAGTAATATTAAATCGAATTTTCATTGCGTTTTGTTTCATTCAATTTCAACTCCTTCTCAATTAAATTGTCCCTAGTTACCAGAGAATTAATATGCGCTTATTCATAATTCTGATCATAATATTGGCCAGTCACTGCATTTTATTATTGTAGGATAATAACTTTCAAGTACTAAGCCATAAATTTCTTATTTCATAAACTTCCGCGGACCGAATATCCGACTTAGTAGGATATTCCCCCAGTCTCCCCATCAAATGTCGTTTTCCTCGTCCACAATATCGTGAAAAGTGGATTGTCAACGAATTCGCGTTGTCAAGCCAATTTTCCGGGACAAATTAATATAATTGATGTTAACGCGACGAATTAAGGCAATTCCATTAGATGCACATGCGATGACAAGTGCTCGGTGTGTTTTTGACAGTGTGTGTGTGTATGTGTGCGTCGTGTGTGGACGCTCTTGGCTGAAATTGGTGGAAAATAGCGGCGTTTCTATGGATGGACCCAGGGCGCTTCTCGAATGATTATTCGATTAACGGCACCCATGGGAATGTCGCGTGCTGCAGACTCCAGGTATTCTCTGTGAAGCTCTCTCTCTCTCTCTCTCTCTCTCACACACTACCACTTGTGTAAGTATATATACATACATATACATATATGGTATATAGATGTGCATATATATTTGATAATATATATTCACGTATGTAAACCGCTTGTGACGAGAACAGTTCGCGAAATCCTATTTGTGTGGCCGTCGGACTCGTTGCACACCCGGCGGCGATTCAGTGCAGTGTTATATGTACGGTTTCCTATATACAGCAGCGACATCACGCGGAGTAATGGGATTGGACGACGTGGAAGAGTTCATCGGGAGCGTTCGCCGCGCGACGAGCTATCGAAACCGTATAATAGCCTTAATGCCTCTTATTTTGTCTTTGTTTTAGACTCCGGTGCTTCCTCAGAGTGTTGTATATTTATATTGATATACATGTATATCGAGTCCCCGTGTTTTTACAACGCAGGCCCTCGGTTTAGTGCTTTGTTTATGTTTCTTGCAGTTTAGTATGTTTCTCTTCCGCAATCTGACCTTGCGCTCGGTATTCTTTGTGCCGGCTGCTACATCTTGGGGGAGGGTGAGTGTGGCTGTTGAGTTAGTGCTGCTCATTTAGAGAAATAGCCGCTAGCGAATCTTTTGTCTTGTTTTGCTTTTGTATTATAGGTCTTTTCACGGAATTGATGTCGCGATCAGGTTTGTTGTTGTCGAGCGATGTTGTGTCAGTTATTTCTGAGGCTGGTAGGTGACGTATTATCATTGTTATTATTTTCAGTGAGGTATTCAGAGGGTTTTGGCGATAAGTATGAAAAATATGAAACCGCATATAGATGCATTTTTTTCAAGATTCCATTTCCTGCCCCCTTTTTTCATCTTAGAATTGTGTAGGGCATTAGAGTTCGGCTCGTGTCGTGGTAAAGTCTTCTGATCTTCCATTTTTCAAATTCTTGTTATAGTTTTTATTATCTAATTATATATTTCCAGAAATACATCTCAATATTGTGTGAAAAAGCATAAAAGTTGTCTATTTTTATTACATCGTGCACCACTGTTGGGATTCATTATGCTTTTGTATGATTCGTTGTTCAGTGTTGTATTTTTTCTGTATTACATTTTTTTTTTTGCTGTTATTGAACGATGTTTTTGGTTGTGGCGATGGTCGTAATTTCTGAACCTAGTGAGTAGCGTATTATTATCATTAGTATTTTTAGTGCTACGCTTATAAGATTTGTTTTTTTGTTGTTGTTTTGGATTACATATTGTTTTAATGTTGCGATTTTGATGGTTGTGTCGATGTTGATCGTTTCTGAACCTAGTGAGTGGTGAATTATCATTATAATTAATATACTTATCAGTATTATTATTATGTTATTATTGGCCGTACGTTGTGTACGGTACGAATCACGTTGGCTGTATTTATTATGTATATATATATATATATATATATATAAATATGTAGGTCTTGTATGTAAGTCGAACGATGCTCTGTGGTGGCGGCTGTGCGGTATGCTCAACCAGTGTATGATGTGCCTCGCTCGGTGCGCTATACTCGCTACCGGTGTAAGATATGCCAGCAATATACAATGGTGGTGGGTTTCTACATGGCCTCCCTTCCCTCTGCCAAACTCGTATGTTTCCACATACGAGAAATATGGCGCCGTGTGCTCGCAATTGTGCATTTATACATATATGTACTAAACGTATATAGGCTATTACTGTTACGTGTATATACGTACGTTATTCAACTACAGTATACAGAGCACTTCAATATGTGAGCTAGAAAATGGTTGCGGATGTAATTGCATATGAATATTACGGATGTGGAATAATTGTGATTGTTTGCGCGTGGTGGAAAGGCTGAAGAAAATATCCTCCCCTAAATATGGTATTCTTATATCAATAAAAAAATGTAACATATGAAAAAATATATAACTTTTATGTAAAGAATTTATGACACGTATAGGAAATATATATTTTTGTAAAATGGACGCGAATAAGAAGGAAATTTTCTTGCGAATGCTAAAAGGAAATGCCTCGATTGTC
Organism: Tromatobia lineatoria; assembly: GCA_949699805.1. Classification (NCBI taxonomy): domain Eukaryota; kingdom Metazoa; phylum Arthropoda; class Insecta; order Hymenoptera; family Ichneumonidae; genus Tromatobia; species Tromatobia lineatoria. The sequence goes on from OX453044.1 coordinate 2,547,066, forward strand.
CTTCTGTTTGTGGTTCTTCCAAATCCATATTTCTTATCATTTTCAATTCTGCATTTTTTTTTTTCACGAAGGACATAGACTATTATTGTTTTGTGTATATAAATATGTTATTTAACTACAGCAAATTGTAATATGTAAGCTGGGAAATGAGTATGGATACTCATATGAATATTGTAGATTTGGAATAATTCTGACGGTTTGCACGTCTTGAAAAAGGTGAAGAAATTATTTCACCAGCATTTTTTAGTCCTGGAGTGATAATATGTCGTCTAAATTAATCGCAACTGAAGACAGAATGTATTGATTGTATTGTTAGTATGAAATTCAATTTAAAATTAAACCACGGTAAATTCTATAATGAGTTTCAAAAAACGTGCGCAAATTTTTTAAATTTATAGCGCTCTAATCTCCTTCGTAGTAGATTTTGGAATTTGTCAAATAAAACGAACAAAAACTAGTTTCTATGACAAAGCAACAACAAAAAATGTGAATTCTACAATTTATTTTGTAATTATTAAAAAAAAAAAAGCGAGAACCAGCTGAAAAAAGTAGTGTTTACATGCACTTTTTCATAATTTCGCTATTAACGAGTTGTAAGAACCATTTATTCAGTTATCGTGAATGCATAAATGAGTTGTAACAATTATTTATTCAGTGACCGTGAATGCATGAATGAGTTGATGAACTGCGCGAAAAAAAAGTTTTTACAAAGTGATCATACCAACTACTTCATATTCTCATTGTGCGGTTTCGTTTAGTTTATCAATCTTTTGATTTAGAAAATCATGTTCCATTATAATATATTACAATGAATTTTGTGATTAGCCATAGAAATTGTGGATGTCATTCTCTAATTTGGTTCCGTAATAGCTCCTGATAATTCCCTGAATGAACAATTGTCGACTAAAATCTTAACGAGTTTAGTGACGAAGACGTTTTGGGGAGGTGAATATACAGTGTTAATAATTTGACTAAAGTGGACATTAGAGAATAGAGTGTTAAGATGTACCTTGAGATTCTGGATAAACCTGAGTATGCAGACGATACTCTGTCTACCCTGTAAATTTGACCCACATTTTCTCTTATGGTACAGACAAACTACAGTGTACATATAATATATGTACCTAATGTACACGTTATTACCACTAGACCCGAGTATGTCGTTATTTTATGGTTGGAGTGACGGTTTGCAAGGGGTTTGGCAAAGGGAGTGTGGGAATATTAATTACATTCGTCGTTAATCACCACGAGAGGCAGAGAGAACTACTTTGAGAGTATAAAGCTCTTTCACAGGAAGATTCATCTCGCCTTCTCTCTTGTATATACCGCCTCGAGGGCTTTTCTTATACACTAGGCAGGTTAAATATTTGTCAACGAGAAGAGGTGGAATTCATTGTAAGTCAAACGCAGAAACGTAATAATAAACACCACCACATATAAACATACATACTTACAAACATCAAGTATTAATATATGAGGCATTCCATGTCGACTCGGCAAATGTTTGACCCTAATCTGTTCCATAATTTTTCATACTATTGTACCCAATGAAAAAAAAAACAAAAAATTCTGACAAATTATAATTTCGGCCCCAATGTAAAAATCTGCATTTGTTTTCAGGAATCAACTATCAGATAACTTAAATTTCAAGTCTAATTAGAAAGTGGGCATTGACTATCTTCGAATTTTTCCGGAATTCGATGAATTTCAAAATCTTGATAAGAATAGAAAGATAATCCTTGAATAAGATTTAAAATGTCAGTTATTTGGTACTTCATGCTTGACAGGTTTCAGATTTTTTTCATTGGAACCAAAATACGGATGTTTCATTAAAAACCTTAAAGAAAATTGATTCACAAAAAAAGGAATAATTTTGCATTTTTTTTTCTGAAGGTACAATAACATCGAAAATAATTAAGCAGATCGAAAAGGGTCAGGGTTAAACATATAACGAGTTGGCCTGGGTAACCTCATATACATATATATACATTTATATACTTGATGTTTGTATCCGAAAGTCATGCGAAATTGATGCAATACTATATTGACACAACAGAGTGGAGGGCTTCGTCTGTAAAGCTCGAGAAAACTCCAAGGAAACAACTCGAGAAGTTACAAATTATTTCCTGGGGGTTCCCCTCGAGAGAAGTTTAGAGAAACATAAATAACGGTCCGCGTCTTTCAAGACATTCGTTAAGAAAACACACGTTACTCTTCAGGGAAAATCGTAAAGCTCGCATTTATTCGAATTGAAGTTGTGTTGCTGGTTAATTGTTTGGTTTTCGAGGTAGAAATGCCGCGCTGCATGTGTACCTCGAGGGCGTGTGCGTTGCATGCTACTACGAGATTGTAACGTGCTACGGGAGTCGGATCACGAAATAGATTTTAACGAGCTATTCCCTCGCATTCGGTCAATCGATCTTTCTATCCTTGTTGGCGAATGTGATCGAGGATGGGAACTCGTAACGGTAAATGATTGCCGGGTATAAATGTACATACGTATATGTATGTATATATGTTTGTAATGGATATCGACATTGCATTCTCTAGGACTTTGTAACAAGGATGCTGTAACATCGGTAGCAGCTCTCGTCGTTTTCCATTGCGCCGGGATTTACATATAGACACGGCAATTTATATACTTCCGGTATACAAGAGGTCGCGCGTGAAATAGTGAAAGAAAAAAGAACTAATCTCGCCCCGGGGCATTTTGTTACTAATAGTGCAATGAGTTGTGCTGTACGAGAGGATTGATAGAAAAATGGGCAGGCATTTAATATGACGGTAATAATTAAGAATTTTGTAGTTGATTGATCGTTATTGGCAATTTATTAAGTAGCTTGAGTTTTAATTAGACTTTTGAAATTGATGAAATAAGGTTTTTTTTTACTATGACAATTTGTCAACGACATCTGAGTTGATGTTCTAAAGGTCTTTCAAACAATATTTTTTGTTATTCAAATAATTTTACTGAATAATTTTTTCAGTATCTCCAAAAACGTTGATTTTTTTCCTGCTAAATTAATGAAACTTCTATTGGGCAATGGATGTGTAATGGATCCTTAAAAATGGTTATTAAATTATTAAGATTTTTGTATGGCCATTAATCGGCCGGAAGTATAATTGAAAAGAATAAATATCAAACAAATTCGTTTGAACCTCATGATCCTCATTAATTTAATGTACAGAAATTTTTGTACTGGCAAACCGAGCTTTTATTCCAAGGATCTCGACAATTACGGTAACGCACTTTCTGTTTTTGACATAACCACCATTTTTTCTCTGTAATGAGGAGCATTACGAGGTCTTGAATCAGATATCTGAGAAGCTAGGATCAGGGAAAATAGCTTATGAAAAAAAAAGAGGAATGGAGTGAAGGGTATGCGGTCGCTTTCAATTATCGGTTCAACTACAGCGCGAGTTAACAGAAGCAGCAGAAGGGGATGAAGATTTCTCCGAGTTCTCTGCTTCCTGGCGTCGATATCAGCAGAAATACGAGGTAGCGAGTGGCGCCTTATCTGCCTTCTCGCTCTTGTCGTCGTCGTAGACACGAGAACACACAAGAGAGAATCGAGGAGAGAGACTTCATCGTGTGCGGTGGTTCAATTTCCTTCGCTCAATTTCCTTGACGTTCTCGCGAGCTTGAATCGAGTCTACGCGATATCGGGCGGGGTAAAGAGATGGCAATCGTTATCGGTGGACGTCTGCAGGAAGAGGAAAGGCGGGGGAATAAGGGGCACGTTTCCCAGCTTCGCTCTCAAGGTTCGATCAAAAACGAGGCAGAATCCTCAAGAAGAAAATCACAAGGGCGCAATATACTTGCAACTGATTGATTGGGGTAGAACATACCCCACCAGCTACAATTATTCTTATATTCAATCACTCCATTTTAAATCGGACAATGATATAAATATAGACAGAACATTTATCTCCCGATTATAAAAATATCTCGTTACCGTTGCCACTGTTGTGTAGGATATACAGGGCATTCTATGTCAAAAGGTCCATCCAGACTCAATTTCCAAGCCCAGATTTTTTTCAAGTCCCCTAAACCCGGATTTTCTCACTGTCACTTTTACCCTGCTGAAATATTGACAGTAATTAAAGGGCCCTGAGTCACCTACAAATCAGTCATAAGAAAAACAATTATGTAAATGATAATCTTGTTTAAAAAAATGTAACATTTAAACCTCATTAAGTACATACCAAGTGTTAAAATTCTCCGATTTTGTAAAGATATATAGTGCAATAAAATGGTGTGAAAAAAAAATTAAATTGTAAACCTATCGTAGCTTCCGAATATTAAACCGGTAAACGAATATTAGTGTTCGATGTCTTATTGCATCTGTCGAAGAGTGCATTCTAGAATAAATGTAGCAACCCTGGATGTAGTGGAAATTGGATTTACTGTTGCCAAATATTTAGTGGGTTTTTAATAGAGAAAGATTAATTTACACAATTAAAATTATAGCTTCGTTAAAAAGACCTCAAACAAAATTTTTACACTGATTCTAGGACGCATTGTTTCGCTGATGATGAAATAACACATTCTACACTAAAATTTGTTCACTGATTTGATCTCGAAGCTACAGCAGGTTGAAAATTTTACTTTCTTCCTCGCACCATCTTAGTGCACTGGATGTTTTTGCAAAATTGCAGGATTATAATACTACGTATGTATTTAATAATGTTTAAATGTGGACATTTGTAAAAAAAGGGTAACTCAAACCCCTTAACAATGTTTTTCATTGAATCAATTTCCACGAGTGATATCTCAATTGGATGGAATTGTCCATAATTTGTTGGGATACGTGAATTTTAAAACGCAAAAGAAATATGTAGACGTAAATTTTATAATTTTACAAAAAAAGTATAAAAGTAGTTGTATAATTCAATTACAAATAAAAAGTAAAAATCATCTTTATAACGAATTCTTTCTAAAAAATTGAAAATACCGATATTGTAATCAATTTACAAAACAAAATGTAGCCAACTAATTTACAATAGTTGAAAGTAATTTTAACAATAAACTGACGCCAAATTAAAAAAAAAATCAAAGTTCTCATTATCTGCTGCATGAAAGCCTAAAAAAAAATCATTCACTTTTAAGCAACCGTGAAAAACGTTGGTTAAACTGAAACAGCGGGATAATTGGACGAGATATAAGAAAAAATTTACAAAGTATATAAGAAAGAAGAAAAAAAGAATCGACAAAGATCACAGTGAAAGAATAATAGCCGAAGGATCCGAAGATGACCTTATGATTAATAGCGCGGCGAAGCGAGCTTTGACTTTTCTGGCGGAGAGAAAGATGAACGAGACCCGCAGGAAAAAAAAGCAACCGACACGTCTCGTGAAGATAGGTCAGTGTTTCGACGCTTGTGTGCCTCAACCTTCCGCTTTTCTTGCCGAGAGAAAATAAATGTATAAGGGCAGCTTGATATATATATATATATATATATGTATGTGTGTGTTTGTGGATTGCGTATCTTCGTGTGTTCGGCTACTTATTTTTATCCGACGGTGTTAGGCCGCCCGAATGCGAAGGAGAAGCTTCTGGGGTCGACGACTATAGCGCGTCACTTTGCAACTCACTACTGTGACGCGATTGCCGATGCTTTCAGCTCTGACTCTCTCCCTCTTTCTCCCAAAGCTGCGAACAAGAGATATATGAACTGACGTCACATATGGGAGCACTCGCAACATTTTATTTGCGTCTGCTACTCTGACGTTTGTCCTCGCACTTTTCGGAACATCGTGCATGAAATCGAATGACCGAGAGTGGCATAAAAAACCTTTTGTAATGCATAATGCTAGTTTCGACGAGTCTAGACCGTTGGCTCTGCCTGTCAATCGTGTCCTGCGAAGTGCAAAGGTCAATCGACACAATGTTCCGTGATTTAATCACGGCAGAAACACTGAATATTTTATGTACCGATTTTAGAAACAAATTGAGAGGCGACAAAAAAACGAGGCGAATAACAAGAGTAACTCGAGCTCTTTTAGTGGGGCGCAGTAAACTCGATATCACGGTGGCTTGAAAGCTGTTTTAGTAATATTATATTCATCTGCAGAAAGAAAACGTTTTCGCTCTTATATTAATGTAGCTTAGAATATAATATTACTGGAAACACTCTGGTAGAGAGATTTCTTGGGCAAAAGAATTTGGTTCTGTGAAACGTGAGATGGTGATTATGAACGTGTGCATAAGAACACGAAATGTTATGGAAACATCCGCTTTTGTAAATTCTTTTACTTTCCCATTTGGATCTGCGTGTTGCCTTGTTTCATGAAATAACTGGTATGAATGCTATGACTGTATTATTTCTAACTGTGCATAAAACTTAACTTTCCGCCATTAGTGATTTTTTTCTTTAATTAGTGAAATTCTAATTTATTGTAAAAAAAAATTATTCCTCGTAGCTTATCTAGAATTTCAGCGCTATTTTATTTTTGGTCGATTAAAAAGATCATTTTCAATCTTTTTTCTGATGAAGGTTTTGATGAAGGATGATATTATAGGGAATCCGTAAACAATTGATACATAGTCTTGCCAAGTTTGGTTTTCTATTGTTAAAAAATATTGATAAAAATTGAGTTATTATTATCTAAACAAAGCGACGCTAATAATGCATTTGCTCGATTCACTTCAAATTTTCATGAATGTAACCGGATGACCGAGCAAAGCTTCCTCAACGCTTTCCATTATGCAAAAAGGTTTTCTATCCAGACCTGAAAATTAATAGCAACACTTATTCATACAGGAAGCTCAGCGAATTAGGGAAGCAATGAGAGAACAATATGCGAATAATATTTTCGCAGTCAATTGGAATATCGTAACATGACTCAATTATCGTTATTAAATTTTTCTTTCTGTTAAAAAAATTAGCATTACACAAAATTTTGGAATCCCTCCATTTTCCCATAAGAAAGTACTTCAATTCAAAAAAATTAATTCAAATCATTCTAGAACATAAAAAAAATCTTATCTAATAATTTCTCTGCAGGCTTAAAATTCGTTTTATCCTACATTTAATCATTTAAATATTACTCGAACTAAAATAAAATCGTCTTCAAAAAGAACTTCTAAAGAAATCACAAATCGCGGTAGCGACTCGACGCCAAGTGAATATAGCTATTTGCACGAGTTTAGAACAAATTACGAACCCGAAGGCTCAGAATCGTGTATCGGTTGTTTACAAATACCTCTATCACAATATAAGTGTGCCTCGGAATGTTGTTGAATGAATGATACTTTTTTTTCCAACGCCCTCTTTATTTTATCGTGTTTCCCGAGCCAATTCCAATACGACCTAAACATACACAACGAAGCTAAGTAAGTACTTTACCAGTACTACCAATTTCCACAGTGTAAAGAGATCGCGTTACGCGAGAGATACGATCTGATCGAATGTTTTTACGGTAAAGCGAGCAACCGAGCGAAGCGAACGCCGCTGCGCTTGTATCAGCCGTATTATGTATGTGGCGCTAACCGCATATTCTGAGAGGGACGTAATATAACCGTTACCGAGTTATCGCGAATGCTCCGCGCACCATTAAGAGTCGTGTAATACCGAGCAGTGAACCTCAAGAATAACGATCCCGGCCCTTCAGTCCTTCCTCTCTGACTCTCTCCCGGTCACGTCAAGAGCCCACTCGTTGCTATATTCTGCATATTCGAAGCTATCTGACGCGTTTGCGAAATTTAACTGAAGCAACGAGCCGTTACGAGGTTTCAGGTTGGGCTAGGCCACGCGGTAACAGCACCAGACACCGGCAGGGCAATTGCGGTATTACCACGTGTATGGTATAACGATCTATGAATACATAGGTATATTGCATGACTACATAGGTATATTGCACGTGGATAATACTATAGACGCCTGTATAGCGCTCTCTTCAGGGACAGTGCATATTACTCTTAACCGTGGCAGAGACATTACCGCGTATCGAGTCAGCTAAAAGAGAATATTCCGATTTTTTTATCCTCAAGACATAGTATTTTATATATTGACATTTTTTTTAAATCATGGAGAATGGACCGATTTTGAAAAATTACAGGACCTGTTGAAGGGGAATTTCGTTGTTACATTCCATGTGTAGGAATGGAGCATTCAAAAAGAAAATCATGATTTGAGGATTGAACCGAAGTTACGGAATCACATGATTTGAAATAAAACATTTTAGTGAGAAATAACCGTTATAATTATTATACCATAATATTGGACTGCAGAACTTATAAAAAGAGATGTTCAAAATATTCAATCATAGGTAAGAAAATTTGTTAAAAAATAGCTTCGTCAGTGAATATTACTCTTTTTGTAGCCGAGATATCAACTGCGGATCGAGATGTGGATGGAAGAAGAGGAAAAACGACAATCAGAGGGAGAGAATTTTTATTCGGAAAACATAATATTTTCTGTATGGAAACAAGAAATTGAAAAAAAAAACATTCATGAGAATTGTAAAATCACAAAAATGTTTGAAGTATGATTTTGTAGTTTCATTCGTAAACATGAAACATCATATTTTTCGACAAAATTTTGATAAGAATTTCAAATTTGAAAGAACTAATGATTGGTTTTGTGAAAAATTTGGCAATTGAATATAAAAGTACTAAAACTTTACTTTTTATATTTGTATATGAAATCTAAACATGCAAGTTTATACATAAAAATCTAAGCTCTAATGCCTAGAATTTATATTTATGTTCATTGGCAGAACCGCCTGAAGTAAATTTATCCAGATCTAAGTAGACTGAGTCTAGATTTCCGTTGCGATCGCAAAGTCTACATTCCAGAGCGCAAACGTCGTCGCAGTCCGCGTATTAAATACAGACGTTCCTTTGATAGCGAACTTACATAATAATCTTTTTATGCAAGTCGTCCAACAGGGAAAAAAAAATTCAAAAAATTAATATGTATTTGTCGAAAGTTTTTATGTATAAACCGGAATATTAAATCTAATATTCAATTATATAGGAACATTACAGTACTTTTATATCTAACATGAACATAAAAACAAGTACTTTTCGAATTAGTTAGAAAAAAAAAATTTCGTCGTTACTATACCCATTATTATTTTTTATAATACCCATAAACATTTTTATCAAGAAAATAAATATACTTTTTTTGGAAGTGTTTATGCATTAACCTTACATCATACTTAATATACAAGTATGATGTAAGGTTAATGCATAAACACTTCCAAAAAAAGTATATTTATTTTCTTGATAAAAATGTTTACAGTGAATGTAAAAATTGTTATACACTTGGTTGTTGAGGCGAAATCAGACTTTTTTAGTACAACTTATTGACATTGGGACACGCGTACTGTCTGCATTTCTAACACTGGCTGAATCCAGTTTATGAATTAATAAATTATATATGTAGATTATCGAATGGATTTGTTGTGTCATATCCTGACATTCCTCTAAGTCTAATGACTAGTGTTGCCCACGTCTTTCTTGAGAAGTGGCTCGACGTCAACATTTAAAACTACTTTAAAACTTTCAACGCCCTTTTCTTGAAATCAGATTTTTATCGAGACGTCACAAAAGAATATCATTAAATGAATTTAGAAAAAAATGTATGCATCCATAACACAATCATTTGAATTTCTCGTGCAGAAAATAGCGCTTGGTTGAAGTAAAATCTCTGTACAGTCGCTTGAAGTGATTTGGAATCAAAGTCAAATCGAGCGAATGTAGGAAATACTTAAGATCATGGATTTTCCTTTTAGGCTACCAACATTTACTATTATTGCTGCGATCAAAATAAATGTATTATATATTTCCTCCTTCAATGCCTTTCAATTACCGCAATCGAAGATCCCAGAGGATAGTAATATTCTTTTTCGTATTTCAAGTGAAATCTTTTAATGACACAATAATATATAATCTAATTCGAATGCTGGTTATTGAATCCCCAATTAGATTGGTCATCGATCTCAGATTTCTATAATCGTAATTAGCGGCGTTATCCACTTTAATCACACAATTCAATTATATGATTGCCAAGAAAGTTAAATCGAATTTAAGCAAAATGTATTAATGAAACAAGTCAATGTTTCGAATGTGAAGAGACCATTCACATCACATTATCCACAATCGGTAATTGCATAAAAATAAGTATCCGCAATTAATTAAATCATTCATGATATCGATCAAAGAATTAATAAAATAATGAAGTCTTTTCGAGTATTAAATTCAACTTACAATATACTTTACTGAACGTTCTCTACGCACGAATTGACAATTCCATTTTTTAAGAAAAATAAGTGTTCGATAAATAAAAAATCTTAAAAATATTTCAAGCCATCATTACGTGTCCCACTTAAACTTAACATCGCCCGCACTTGGAGTGAATATGAAAATCACTTCTCTGCATTTATTTGCAAGTCATTCGCTAGACAATCCGTGAACTATTGAACCAATCGATGCATCGCTACATCCGCTTCAGCAACGATGTACGTTGACAAGGAGTGAAAAGTCAAACGAAAGCAGCGGGAAAAGTGGTAGAATCTGGCATGTAGTTGAGGCTTCCACAGCTGCTTACGACTGAAAATCTGTCTCCTCCTTCAAGTGGGATTCTGGTCGACAAAAGCAGAAGCAGCAGAAGAAGAGATAAGAGGAAGCACCGAATATGTGACGCGAGTGACTAGCGTGGGTTTCGTGCGGGTTTAGCGTGTCGATTCGCGCCTCGACGACTTGACTGACTGGCCAGCCTGTCTCAAATCTCCCGTGAAAAGCTCGAGCCTCCGTCGCATCGCTGCCGAGCGCATCCTCCTCCGATTTTCCACCTATATGTATATATACCTCCATCCAACCTCTTCTCATCTTCATGGTAATCTTCCCTTCGCGTTGCATCGCTCGCCTACCGATGCGATTCAAAGTGGCAAATGGCAAATGGCAAATGGCAAATATATACACCGACGAGTGGAGCGAGCAGCAAAACGACAGGAGTTGAAAGCTCCTACGAGCAGACACTTTCACACGACAAAAACGTTTCTAGACGCTCAGGAATCTAATACAAAGACGGGTAACAATATACGAACAACCGAAAATACCGGAGATGCGGGATGCCGTCAAAGTAACTCGGACCCTCGGACTTAAATGGCCTCGCCTATTTGCACTGACATATTAATTAATGCCTCTTCGGTGCATAAATGAGAAGAAAGGGAAATTTTTATTTATTTTTTTATCTGTAACTAAATAGCGCAATTTCCCCTTTCTTCTCATTTATGCACCTCTTCGGTGCATAAACGAGAAGAAAGGGAAAAATTAGTTTTTTTTTATCTGTAACTAAATAGCGTAAGCAATTTGAAGACGGTTGTTCGCAATTTGATCAATAAGATTTTTTAATAAAGTGACAATAATCATTTCTCAATAAATGATAAGATAAACATTTTCAATTTACTAGAAACAAAAATTCTCCAATAATCTAGCAATTAACATTTTTCAACAGATTATTATGTATAATAACCTGCAGTGGTGGTATAAAGATGTTCTTAACTTTTCAATAAAGACAACAAAATTGAACGTGTTTCTTAACAAATATGTAGCTGTATTGAAAAATGCCGTTTTTCTTGAATATTCTTAAGCCAGGTTTTCATTTAATGCATCGTTCGCTTACGAATGCATCGTTGAGACATTCGAAGTGACAAATGGAAAATAGCAAATGTATACACCGATGAACGGAGCGAGCAGCACAACGACAGGAGTTAAAAGCTCCTACGAGCAGACACTTTCACAAGACGAAAATGTTCTAGACGCTGAGGAATCTAAGACGAAGAGGAGTAACAATATACGAACAACCGAAAATACCGGAGATGCCGTAAAAGTAACTCGGAGCCTTAGATTTAAATGGTCTCGCCCATTTTCACCGACATATTAATTACTGCCTTTTCGGTGCGTCGATGAAAACAGATGGTAAAGTCGGCCTTACATATTTAAATTAATATGAAAAATAAAAAATTCTGAACAAATGTGAGTCATTTTTATCAAAAATAAAATTTCAGTGATATTTGGTTCAAAAACAAGTCTTGGTAATTATTCAAAACTTGTCATTTTCCAAACGGGTTTATAAATAAGGGCGGAAACGAAGAACACATATATATATTCTCATTATTGAAAGTGAAAAAATTTGAAGACGTTTCGTTGCAATTCGACAAATAAGATTTTCAATAGATTGAAGAAAAACGATTCTTTCATGAGAGAAGAACTAACATTTTTTAATACATTGTTATTTATAATAATCTGCAGTGCTCGTATAAAAATATTTTAACTCTTTTATTTAGACAAAAAAAATCATTTACGTTATTTAAAAAAAAAAATAATATCTATAAAAAGTATTCAGGTATTTAAAAAAATTATTAAACTGGTTTGTTTATCCACTGCATCATTTACCTACGAATGCATCGTTGAGAGAACCAAGCGGAAAAAACCATAGGAGTTGAAAGCAGCAATGAGGATTTCGTTTGATACAACAAAAAACATTCCGGAGGCTGAGGAATCTATTACGAATACAGGTAGAAATACGTAAAGAACCGAAAATACAATGCCTTAATGCGTCTCGCCCATTTTCCCTGATTAATTAATTAATCCCTCGTGGAATGTGCGCTTGTGTATATCCACCGAGAAGTGTATTAACGTCCGCTTTTGTGTTTTTTTATTATTTCGCATCAATTGTTGCTTTGTCCTAGACTAATCTGGCAAACGTCCACGACAAACAAGCCACAAGTCAACGAGACAGTGAGGCTTTCCGACTGGCAAGAGATTGAGGGGGAGGAGGAAAACAAGGGAAAAGAGTAGAGCAAGACGTTCGAGCTACTTGTGTATTTCTTTCTGTACTAACGATGCTATGGTCGGAAAAACCGGGGTTCCTTGATACATGAGGATTGCCAAACGAATTAGCTACACTTTCTTGTTTTTTTCAGTTTTTCTTAGAGAAAGCCTCATTATAATGAACGTTTTCTTTCGAGAGTTTTATGGTAGAATAATTAAAATTCTTTAAGATGTCGAGAATAATTGTTTGGAAAATAAAATTTTGTATAAATGTGCGCGACTATTATTACCATTTATTATTTAATTAATAATAAAGTGTTGATAAATTACCACTATAACTTTACAAAGCGAACAACCATGCTTTATTCTATTCTTTAATTATAATTTGATAATAATAAACTACAGTGTTTATGGATCTGATTTTTAATTATTTGGAACTGCAGTAAAAGTATTTGCAGTTTGCTGCATTAGCTGGTCAACTGATGCGATTAGGTATTTTTGGTTACCTTTTATGCGTGCGGATTTCTTACGCGTGGCAAATAAATTCGTCAATTAATAATGAGATGAGAAATAAAAATACCGAGTGTAATTAAACGCTCGTACTGTGCTGTGAACAAATTCATTATAGAAATTGAAATTTTTTTTACCGTAGGATTTAAGCATATATAAGTAAATATTAATGTTTAGCTTAATGTTTATTCAAACGTTACGTTGAAAAAATCATGTTTATTATTTTTTTAAACTGTAATATCACATTGAGAAAAAAAATTGTTAGAACCAACAAAACGTGCGCTTGCGGGCGGCGAAATAAATATTTGTTTGATCGAAAGAAATATTTAATTGTTCGAAGCGTGATACTATTAATAGATGTTTCGATCAACATTGCCAAATATTTTGTCCAATCGACAAAATATGCTTTTCGCTGCCGGCAATCGCACGTTTTGTTGGTTTTAACGATTTTCTTTCTCATTGTACTGTGTAGTTGTAAATAAAGTTCAATATACCGCTTTATATATGAAAAATTCGTTGAATGTATATTATGTTTGTACACTTTGTCACTTTCACACTCGTAGCACTATCAGTCAAGATCAGATTTGAAACAAAATAGTTAAATAAAATAAATGTTCTTTCACAGTTAATCCAAAGTAAACCATTAAAATTAATTTACTTTTTCAGTCAAATTAAAGGAAATTATTGCTATTAATGTACTGCATATTAAGGGTGCATCGCACTGAGATATCAAATGAAGTATCTCAGTTTATGCATAATAACTTCTGGCACCTGTACATTGAATTTCGAGTTGATTTTTTATAGCGAGGAACACGTGTTACCGGGAGAAGACGAGCAACGACGACTCTGATGAAGAAGGACGGACGAAAATGCGTGCGATGGCAAGAAACTAATTAACTGAAGAGTGAGAGGCAGGTTCCGGTTGAGTATGGTACAGGTTCGATTTCATATGACAGCTGCTATTGCTGTTAGTTTTACTGCAACTGACTTGACCTGACACGGATGCTCGGAGAAGAGTGCAGGAAAGGAAGGATGAGAAGAGAGAGCATTGGAGGACAGAATGTCACTGCTTGACGCGTAATTGGAACGCGAGATTCAAATTCCTTAACGGAGACATTACGACAGTTCGTGTCGCCGCCATTTCGCTTCTGCTCTGAAAAGCGAACAAAAAAAAAAAAAAACGGAGAGGATGCGAAAAGAGGGTAATTAGATGCGGAAACTAGTAGAACGAATAATTTTTACTAAACGGTGTCTTTTTTTTCCAAATATTCACCAAAATAAATGTTTACGGAAAAATCTACTAAACCAAAGATTCACTAAAAAAAAAAAAAAAAAAATTTTTTATTTTAGAACTGCAAGGCGATCTCAATGATTTCTTAAACTACCCGTGGACTAAAATAGAAGATTCAAAATTTAGTTTTTTACGCCTCGAGTATAAAAAAAGCAAATTTTAGTTCCACAGCTTTCGGTTTGTGGAAAAGATGATGGTGAGCAAGGTTTGTTTTCATACGGGGACGAAATGTATACAAATTTACTGTTCACCAAAATAAATATTTACGGAAAAATCTACTAAACCAAAGATTTATTTATTTTTTAAATGTTTTTATTTTAGAACTGCAAGGCGATCTCAATGATTTCTTAAACTACCCGTGGACTTAAATAGAAGATTCAAAATTGAGTTTTTTACGCCTCGAGTATAAAAAAAGCAAATTTTAGTTCCACAGCTTTCGGTTTGTGGAAAAGATGATGGTGAGCAAGGTTTGTTTTCATACGGGGACGAAATGTATACAAATTTACTCATTTAGATGCAAAAGAAGCTCGGAGCTTTCATAACTAGAAAAAAATGATACTGTCTGTCGGTTGGAATTGTACTTTGCAGTGTGATTGCATAATTTATATCGTATAATGAAAGGAAGAATGTATATCAAGTTCAATAATAATATTGGCTGTGACATATAACATTCAAATTCAAATTTTCCTCTCACAATATTTTTGCTAACGCTTAGAGAGGATGTAACAGGAGGAAAACTCCGATAATGTTCACCAGTATGCCAACAAAAAAGTGTTCTTGCTATTTCGGCTTTAGAAAAAAATCGATTTGATATCAAACCTCATAGAAATTTATAGAGGTGAAGTATATACAAAAAATATAAAAGTCTCCGAAGCATAAAATATATGTTATGTATAGATTTTTCGAACACGGTTATATACTCATATGTATTACATTTTATGTGGAATATAATAGCAATATACAAAATGTGTCGAGAGAATATTGAACAGATATTTCATGCACCATAACCTTCGTTCCATATTTCACATACTTTTTTGCATATATTTAACTTACATAAATTTCAGGAGTAAAAAGAAAACGTGGACTAAAAGATATGGTCGATGAACCATCGTTAACTCTCAACCCAGGGAAAATGCGTTATTCATTTCTATAAAGTGGAAACTAATAATTTTTAGTCCATGCATTTAATTTTTATATTAGAAAACAGTTTTATCAACTATAAAAAATGGTTCTAATAGCGTTTGCATGAACTATCAATTCATAAATAATATAATATGAACGAAAAATATATATTTTACATAAAATACTAGCACGAAATTAACACTTAATTTAGAAAAACCATCATTCTGTTCATTATGTGAAATTTTTAAGAATACTTAATTTTTCATACAGCCGGAAAAAAAATAATAAAAAATGGGCATTCACCTTGGAATCCTCTACATATATATAGCAATAAAGTAGTTCTTGAAATAAGACAAGGTGAAAATCAATGGAAATTATTTATTCAACTAATCTAATTATGCTTTTTCTTGGTTCATTTGTCCCATTTTCCTTATTCTCGAATTTATAATTTAATAATGAGATATGTTAAGAACATACTTATCAATATAACGATGTTTTTGGTAGAGGATCATTCAAACTTCGGATACTTATGATTAATATTTTGTATTGTCGAAATTGTATTATTTCCGCTTGACATTGATGTGCGGATAATTAACGAACATATAAACGTCACTTTTGTCATCAGTACAAAATGTATTCGCTTATTGCACAGTAATTTGTGCATATCCGTGTTTTCTCTGTCACTGCATGTTACAATATATGCATAAATTGTATAAAATAATATATTAACTATATAAACTTCAAATCCTCTAATGATTGTATTATACTGCCAATGAATTTGCAAGTTTGACTTATCGTCAAGCTAAAAAATATTGATAAACAAGTGAAAATGAATTTCTTCTTTCTACATCTCACTATTTTTGTTATTCACAAAATTTACGAAAAAAATCCGGTCGTGCGATAGAAAATGTTATAAGCTCTCTCCCAATGTAAATTAAATCGGATCAAGAGATTATTCGGCTTTATTTGTTTTGATAGTACAGTCGCACTTTTTTTAACACAATAATAACTGCGTTGCTTACCAATATTGTTTTATTACAAAAAAAACACAAGCTTGCTTTTTCTATGTATCAATTCCGTATAAAATCTGGACCTCGTCATCCCTTCACTATCAGAAAAAAAAATTGGAAATCGACTTACTTTTTAGGCTCTAAACTTACGCTCACCTAAATCCTAATCTAAAATTACGTGCCTACTTCTCGAAAGCTTAATTCCGTGCACGGTAGCCATTTGCAATGTCATCGAGTTACCGAGTTTTCATTTTCAAAAATGGAACTTGTATTTTTCCGACTTTTCACCTTTTTCGTGATTTGCCATATAGCAAATAAGCATCCGGTCGTGCAATAAAAAATGATATAATCTAAGCTTTGTCCAAATGTGTAGTAAAATCGAGTTTTTTTTTAGTAATACAACGGCACTTTTATTCATTTATTTATTTATTTATTGTTTACCAATATTTTTCATTTGAAAAAAAAAATTAAACTTGGAAATTCTCTGTATTAATTGTGTGTAATATC
This sequence comes from Tromatobia lineatoria, assembly GCA_949699805.1. NCBI lineage: Eukaryota > Metazoa > Arthropoda > Insecta > Hymenoptera > Ichneumonidae > Tromatobia > Tromatobia lineatoria. The sequence goes on from OX453044.1 coordinate 2,564,290, forward strand.
CCAAATTCCTCATCTCAATACTTTCATAAAAATTTTTTTTCTAACCGACCTGTTTTTCAGCCCCAAGTAAACCCTTCGATTATTATAAATATCGAGCTTCGAGAGGTGACTGTTTCACGAAAGTCGTGAGTTAGTTGCGTGAACGATAGCCGTGTGTAATGTCATCGAGTTATCGGCTCGCTACAACACTCTGCGGTTCGGTAGTATCATAATATATTAATATTAGGAGCGAAGGACATGGATAGAGGGAGTGAGAGAATGTGTATGCGGTTAATCAGTGAATGTGTATAGTCAAGAGGATCGATCACGTTGTGGCTGTTCTCTCGGGTATCCTGCTTGCCGCTGACGAGAGTCCACGACCGGACGTGTCCTGGTTCAAACTTGGAATCCGAAATTACACCTTCGACCTATCTCGCGTGTTCGCGGTATCAGTCCGAGTTAATCGTGCTGATGGTATTGGTGTGTTGCTGATGGATTACGAGAATAGATCAACGATATTTTGGGAACGCAGTTGAGGATAGAAAGCGAGTAATCGGCTTCCGCAATACAACCGTATACATGCATAATACGTTTGTTCGTCGATAAATTATATTCAGGAAGTTGCCACAAATATGAAATAGCATCAAATATGCAGCATTTTGGGCTTAGAATAATCGATCTATGCACCACAACGCTACCGTGCATATTTAAAGCTCATTAATATTTATTGATTTTCGTCTTCAGTTGAGGTGGAAGAATATGTTTCGAAAATACAGTTGAAAACTAATTCTTTTTTAATTATAAGTAGATTTCCAGGGAGATGTAGCGGTAACCGCGAAATTAATTATGCTTCAGATGTTAACGCTTTTTGAGAAACTTTTATAGTCTATTGTCTGTGTTCTGAGCATAGAAAAATATAATTAGTATTTTGTAATTAAATTTTAAACTCATTTATATCAGAATTTTGGAAGGGCTGTAATATTAACTATTTAAATTCCGTCGTAGTATCTTTTCAGTCTTAGAAGGATAGATATTTTCAAAGCCATGTTGTGATCGAAATACATCCTGCATTTTTATTCCATGAAAGAATAATGCATTTGCGCGTAAGAGTAAAAAAAGTGAATTTTCACAAATATTCTACGGTTTCTTCAAGTTTAACTAAATAAAATTGCGAGGTTTTTCCACATTACTTGGAGTGAAATACGAATTGAAAAGAAATACCGTTTCAATTACAAAGATACGAAGAAGCTATTTATGATATTTATCATTTGGGTACAGAGCTAATTAAATCCGTTCTACGTGACATCGTCACAACAGCGACAACAAATACTCGGCAGTTCTACAGGATAAATTTTTGATTAAGCAATCAAAATAACAATTTATTCTACAGGGAGAAGGTTTTTTGGTTAATTTTTCCAGTCATGCACATTCGCCATTAGTGTTTTTGTTACTATTATACAAGGGCAGCCGCGAGTGTTGTGTGTACGTGTAGAAAAGCTAACCGACGTCGCGACGAAAATTCCATGAGAGAATTTGCTCAAATAATGAAAAAAAATATATTTAAAAAATCGCGGTACTTCGAATAAACGAGAAGAGGTGAAGTATGCGACGTAATACAAGGAAACTTGAAATTTAGCGAAAACTCACTCAGAGCTGGCGTCGTGTAGTCCCAGCTTTCAGAATCATTCTTGTAGACGTTGAGCTTCGTCGGCTGAAACAGACGGGATCAATTAATAAACAAAAAAGTACATTTACCAGTCTTTATATATACATATATATATTTTTTTTCTTTTCATACACGGTACAGAACAAAAATAGTCAAGTATTTAAGGAACTGGAGCGGCGTAAGTACAAAGGGAAGAGGGATAATATTTTTCCAGGCTTTCTCAGTCGTGAGCGAGAATAACGCAAGCTCTAACAACACGTGTGAAGCAAAAGAGAAACTCGAGCGAAAAACAGTCGGTTTGGTTGTAAAGTCGAAAGAAGGATTTCCAAGAGTAAAGTCAAGAAAAATTCCACGTTTAACCGGCGAAGAATTTTTATCCGGTCTTTTTATACTCTGAGCATTCATCGGGTCGAGGACTCCGCGCGAAATTTCTCCACCAAGAAAAACAACCACCAAAGCGTCTTCCGATACATTTGTCGTTTCATTTTACGGTCCCTCTTATACTCGGACACGACGGATAAATATAAAAGCAAGAAATACGAATCGCAGGTGTAAAGCAGAAGGTTCAACGTTCCCATTTCATTTGCCCGAAACTATCCTATCAATGTTTAGCGAAATAAAACAAACAAGAACGTATATTGTCGATAAACGCTGCGGCGGAGAAACCGGGAAGATACTTACTATCTTTTCCTTGTTCCTTTTTTTCATAAAAATGCGCTAGAGAAGTTTGTAGAATTTAATTAAACTCATAAGACACGGTAAAATGATATGCGAGGAGAAGAAGAAGGCGCAAGGTACGACTCTTCTAGTTTACAGAGTCACGAGTGTGTACAGCAGCGTTGTATAAGCCTCTGGGAGTCTAAGCAGTGTGGAGTGTGTGCCAGAGGTCGACATTTTGCCTAGCCGACGGCGTTTTTCTCCCAGTTAAATAGGAAAGGTAACGATAACGAATATGCTTGTCGGGAGAGAGAAAAAGGGATAAAAAAAACTAGCTAGAGACAGCGCAAAAAGAGATGAGCGTGTAAGGAGAAGCTGTAATGTCGAAGCACAGAGCAGAGACTGCATATGACACACCACCGGAAGACCCACAAGTCTTAATCTTTTGCCGGGTAGTCGAAACGGGTGAAGAACGTCACGGAGGCAGGCAAACAGATCACGAGGGCACTCAAGGGTTGCCCAGCACCCTCTCGAGTGTACGGTATAATGTCGAGGATTAATTTAAGCTGCAACTGGATCACATGTACGTGTATACATCGCCAGGAGTGACGATAATGCACTTTGAACTCTGGATGCATCTTTCAATTATGTATACAACAGTATTACTACCGGGTGACATAGACGAGTCTATAGGAATATTCCCCGGAGACAAGTTAGGTACTTGGGCTGGAGAAACGTCACTCGGCTATTTGCTATCTCTCTCTCTCTCTAGTTTCTCTCCATGAGGAGAATTATTGGGCATTGCGATAGATCAATGAAACCCTCGAAATTATTCAAAGAGCGTTTATGGTAAAAGTATCGTTTTTGACCATGTTAGTACCGTGTATGGCCATCAACTTGACGGTTTTCCGATCATGCATATTGCAGTAACGTTGTTGGCTAGAAATGGTAGTAAACATGGCAAGAAAAATGAGTTGGTCACACATAAAAAGTGATTGCATGACTCACTTTCCGTTAGACCACACAACGTCTCGTTTGTAAGTGGGGACAACCACTTATTCGTTGTCTCAACTTACAAAATGCGTATGAGATAAAAAAGTTAAAATTGATCATCTATGCGCAGCATCCATTGTTTGTGAACATTGAATCTTAATGAAATGTGATAATGTTTATTATCTGAATTCGGTAGGTAATGAGTGCACTGAGAGAAATAGATGTTATTGAAAAGCAGAAATATATTACCCAGTAGCATATTAGATATTTCGTATAGGGATCGCACTCTTCATTGTAAAGGTAAGTATCCAAGATAATGCAGGAACAATCCCATATTGTAAACATGATATCACATATAGTACGTAATGAAATCTGGATAGGAACTAGTACTATCAACATTTTTACTATAGTAGATAATTAAAATCTTACTATCTATTTTTCTCTGTGTGGCAAAAGTAGCTAATATTAATTTCGACCGTTTTATGTAATCACTGTGAAAAAAAGTAAAGGATCTGCGTACAGAGTAGAAATATGCAGTTCACTTCGCTGGTAGTTTATATTTCATATCCAATAGCAAATACATTGCAGTATAAGAGAAAGTGCTCATTTTGATATAATACACGAGAATCTGTAGGCATATTTCTACAGATGCGTTGGGTGGAGATTATGCTGCCGGATAAACGTCACTCGCCTCTTCGCTCTTTTTCTCTCTCTATCCCTATTTCTCTCCCGTTTCTCTCCCTAAGGAATATTATTGGATATTGCGATAGATCAATGGAACCCTCGAAATTATTCATAGCAACGTTTAGGGTAGAAGTACCGTTTTTGGCCATCTCAGGACCGTATGTGGAGATCAACTTGATGGATTTCTGGTCATAGCTATTGCAATGATGATGATGATGACTACCAATTCTGCCGAAGAGCTTTGAATGTAATTGATTAAACAGTCAGGGATTTTAAGCACTTTGTATTCAATGTAAAGTTTGCTTTAATTCATGTAAAATAACGTTATTTAGAGATTTGAATTAGGGCACTGAGAGATAAATATAGTAAGATAGTAGATCCTACTGTACCAATATAATTCCCAGGAGGAACGATTATATCGATTGTACTGGATACCATGTCTTTGATTAGTTGAGCTATAATTATTTTTGGAGCTATTATTTTTTGTCATTGTCATAACTATAAAATATAACCGTATCGTAGGTACTATATACTGTATGGTGAATGTACAGTATTGTTTCTTCAACAATGTATTTTTCTCTTAGTTTGTTGACATTCTTTGTTTGGTGAGAGGTGTTGTTGCAAAAATGAACAGCGAGTGCTCCAAAATTGTTGCTAGTTGAGACGAATTTGAAAAAAAAAATGGACTTAAATTTTGAGAAATCTGGATTTCGAGTTATTCTAGATTGCAATACTTTCGGATTTTACATACTTAATATGTGATGAAGAAGGGAAAATTGAGAATAGATGTGCAGCAACGATTGCGTGTGAGTATCAAATCGGGATAAAATGTAAAAATTATTATGAATGAAATAGGATCGACTAAAATATTATGAAAAAATGCAGTTCACTTTGCAGATAGTTTTCATTCAATATTAAATAGCAAATGTATTGCTGTATGAACAAAAAGATCGTATTTTCAAGTAATATAGGAGAATGTACAGGAATATTCCTACCAGACACATTAGGCAGTTTGAGTTGAGGTTACATTGCCGGAGAAACGTCATTGTGCTATTTGCTGTCTCTCGTATCTTGCCCTCAGGAGAATTATTGAGGTATTGCGATAGATCGATGGGTCCCACAAACGGTGAACCATTAGTCGAAGTGTCTCTAACTGTCGTTTGTCATATCCTGACATATAATGTTGCATAAATGGGCGGCAACGGTTTTGAAAACGTTCCCATTTGATTAAAATTGTGAAGCACTCGTGAATATTAAATTATAATTAAATGTAAAATTGGTAATAGAAAAAATGTAACGTCCAATCAGTAGCTACTACTTTCCAGAGTTATATTTACCTATGACGACAAAAAAGTTGGAGGCTCTGTGTGTAAAATAAAAATATGGTATTTTATATCTTACAGTTGGTTATTATTAAACCCTCATCAGTGAATAAATATCGGTATAATTAAGCAAAAACGATTGAAAATAAGGAAATGTCTGGATGTATGCGTCGGTTGACATGACAAATCTATGGGAATATTCTCGTGAGACAAGTTTGGTAGTTAACTGGAGAAACGTCACATTGCTATTTGCTTTCCCTCTCTCTAACTCTCCCTGAGGAGAATTATTGAGGCATTGCGATAGATCAATGGATCCCACAAACGGCGGGCCATTATGCAAAGAGCCTCCTGCAATTCAGTTACTCTCTGTCTCCGCCGTGTCTCCGTTCTCTGTTTATCGTGATGTGTACACGATAGTCAAGCTTGTGTGTAGCCTATATGCGATGCTCGGCTTATGGGTCGTTAGTAGGTGTTTAGTAGCTCGTAAATATTTCGCAAGCTCAAGGCACACCGGCAGACGACGTAGCAATCCCAGTAGTCCGAACAGCAGTGAAGGCAAGACCAAGAACTGAAGGCTGAAGGCAGCAAGCTCGAGCTCAACTCAAGCTTGGCATCGTCAAAGTGAAGACAACACGTGGCCTTAGGATTCCACTCAGGGATCCACCAGACATAGTACTGTCAACGTGCGATGCTTGCAATTCTATAGTAGAATTCCTCTCCTCGTTTTGCGGCAATGCTGAGGATTTGGAGCGTGACTTTGCTATTCTCAAATTTAGACAATGATGGCTGAAGTTCTGATAGCGTACTTTAAAACGGGCCATTGCTAAATAGATGGTGACACTTTACGCACAAACTATGGTAACTATTAAATGACAGGTCTTTATTGTAAGGCCATAAGACAATTTTAATATTCATGGTAAATAAAATTGGTATCTTTTGTTTTTGCATAAATGTAGACAATCATTTTCTAGCTAATTTCACAGCTACAAAATAATTGCAGGTATTTAAAATAAATAGTTGATTCTTTACTTTTACTGATTTACACGCTGAGTGCAAGTAAAATTATGAACACCCTTTAAGCAAAAGTTTTGAACTGACAAAATATTCATTCGACAGCTTGTCTCGCCGTATTTATTCGAAACGAATTTTTTTTCGCAATGTCGAGTGCAGCAAAATAAAGCGAGAGTCTGTTTGACATCCGCAAGAAGCCGGTTTTCGCTCTCTTGAATAAAATGGAAAAAAGCGAAGAGCTTTTTGTATGCGGTAAAATGAGGGTGGGAGCCCTTCGTTGGGAATGAAGGACTTCTACCCATATGTTTGCTATTTGAAGTCAACAGTGTATCTTTACCTTTTGAAACTGAATATGGAAGTAAAAACGAACATTTTTTGGCCGTTTGCAATCCAATTTTTGCACGGTTGAAAATATTTAAGAAAAATGTATTTTGCAGAAACTGGTTAATTAAATTTGATACGTGGGTGAAACAGAACTTTCAACAAAACTCTAAGAATATTAGGAAATTTAATGGTAAGCATTGTAATTTTGATACAATCGTGTACCGGATGAAAAGTGTCAGATGGATATTTAAATTCCTGTTAGAGAAAATTTGTCTAATTTTTTCAATACAACCACTGATGTAATTGATAGCTTCATAAAGATTGCAATATTCAGAATCACTCTAATTTCTGTAAGCTTCTGATCAAAGTTTATGTTTACTAGGGGCAAAAGGATTTGCATAGCTAAATAAACCCGCCGAAACATCTACCACGACTGCTTTGAAATAGTATCGAAAAAGATTGCAGAGTAGAGCTCGCAACTTGCAGTCTTTTGATCCACAAAGCTTTGGATCGTTCACATGGCTTTTTCCATGAAAAAGCTAAATTGAACAATGTACTTTATGCTGAAGGAGATTGCGTGTACAAAGGGCTCAAAGAGTGAGAAAACAAGGTGCAAAGGCTTATGGGTTTGTTTTGAATAGTGCAAATAACATAGCAGCGTTAAATTAACCCGAGCGTAGCATATTTGCTGCATTACAGAAATAGCTACTTTCATAAATATCTTCCTGAGTCTTAATACGAAAATTCTCAAATAAATTAGACAAGCAGTGGAATGCTAAGAGGAATTTATTCAACATTTTTATTTTATGAAAGAATTTTATATAAACCGGTGGCCGATCATAATGAATAAATGATTATGATTAATGGATTCCTTCCTATATTAATCATTATTCAAATAAACAATGAAGCATTAAGCTTCGAATTTCTACAAGCCATGTATCGTATTACTCTCTTCTTTGTCCCCGAGTACAAAAAGCCATGGTACAACACCGCGAAGCTCAATAACGTAAGAAGCAAGACAGTTTGGTATCAGGAAAAGACAAATGGCAGGGCCGTAATGCTTTACGAGCGTAAAAAGTGGAACATTCTATTCTGTTTATATGTAAAACTTCCCCACGTAAATGAATGATAACTGCTATTTCCTCACTATTTGAAGGAAAAGAAATTTCTTTCGAGCGCCTTGGCCGTTAAAGGATTAATATAAATCACTAGCTGATAATAATAAACAAGTGATGATGATTAGTGGATTCCTTCTCATATCAATCATTATTCAAGCATACAATAAGCCATAAAACTTCGAATTTCCGGAGGCCATGTTTCGTATCACGCTCTTTTTTGTCCCCAACTACAAAAAGCCATAGTACAGGAGAATAGTGAAACTTAATAACATGAGAGGCAAGTCAGTTTGGTATGAGGAAAAGATAAATCAACTTGCATTGTTCCTTTTCTACTAAGCATCGAATCATTACCGCGTCTCTTAACTGGTCGAGGCGTAATACTCAACAAGCGTAAAAAATGTAGAACAATTTTTTTACATGTAAACATTTCAAAAGTGGATAAATGATAACTTTCCACTATTTGAATACAAAGAGAATTTCTCGCAGCGCTTTAGCCATTAAATGGTTAATATAAATCACCGGCTGATCATAATAAACAAGTGATCATGATTAATAGATTTCTTCGCATATCAATCATTATTCAAATATCCAATAAGCCACAAAGCATCCGAAATTTCCACGGCCCATATTTCTCATCACTCTCTTTTTTGTCCCCAAGTACAAAAAGCAACAGGAAGACAGTGAAGCTCAATAACGTGAAAGGCGAGACACTTTGGTATCAGGAAAAGACAGAAGTGTCAGGTCTATTGCCGTAGAGCCGGACAGAAGATACAAATGGTCGGGGCGTAACGATCGACAAACGACAAACGAAAGGGGCGTCAGGTGATTTTCCGAGCATCCGTATGGGTGGCTTTAGCAACGAAGCGAACGTCGAGGCGACACGTTAGGCGAGTCCGTATCAGAGGGAGCAACAAAATTGAGCATCGTAGAGTTCACATAGTCGCTTGCCAGTTCCCAATTAGATTAATCGAACGTCTGTCCAATCTCTCGCTCGGAAAGTGCCCTAGTGCTTCTCGTACATCGCTCTCTCAGTCCCGCAAATTGTCGAGCTCGACCGAGCAGCGTGAAAGTCGCAAAAAGGACCTAAAAACAAGAAGAAAAAAAAACGTCAAAACACGAAATAAAAAAAAAAGTAGTATCTCCTAAATTGGTAGCGGCGGGACTGGCCACCACAAGCGAGTGCAATGCTTCTCCGTACCTAGTGGCGAAACTCCCGGGAGACTCGAGGGAAATTTTTGGCTAAGCTCCAGTCCTCGTCTGCGTTGGTCAGATCCGCGGAGTTTCTCTCTAGACCAACTCGCGACTGATAGTACGTGTGTATAGACAGTACGTAGCTCTATGTACATTTTAACGGAGCCCGCGCTTCGAGAAAGGCCGCTGATGGGTTTGCGAGGTGTCGACGAAAGCTGTTCGATGGATTTGGGTCAGACTAGAGTAACTGTACGAACTCCGTTCGTTCCATACGATGGAAATAGCGAAACCGTCGATGAGGTCCTCTTGACGCTTCCCTCGTTGAGCTACCACGTTTATCTCTCTTCCTCTCGGTCCGTCTCTCTTTCTCCCCACGCGGAGAGAGACTCTTGCCACTGGACTATTGTCGCAGGGGCGAAATATCTTCGTTAACGCCGATTCATCGAGAAACGACGAGAGGGCTGTTCACCACCATCGCGCATCGAAACTCCAATCGCACGCGACGTTACTCATGTAGTTTTGTACTGTATACGTATATATCCAGGCTGTTGTACTTTGCGACGTGTCCTGCAAAGTCTGCACGAGCTGCCGGTGGCTTTGCCATCGGTTTCGCCGGATGGCCTCGCGCACTCTCACCACCGGAAGTAACTACGTGCCGGACGGAAGAATGAACGTCTCTATGCTGACATCAACGAGCGCTATTACGGCAGACACTTGGGCCAGACTACTATAGAAATCACAGGTGTTTTCGACAAATAATCGATTTGATTGGATGTTGCTGCGGACAAGGAGCTCACAGAAATTTTCAATTGACGTCCACCTTTCAATTGCCCGACTATTAGTCGACCGGTCGAGAGAGCGAGGAGCTCGAATTATAGAGAAGATCGACTTTTAGGGGTTGAACCGACACTGTAACGAAACTTAAGGAGTTTTGGTTAGAGAGTAACAATTTGAAACATTTTCTGGAAGACATGTTGTGAGAAAACGAAAAATGAGCGATAAAAGTTATTTGGATGGTCGATGGACGTGTTTTGTCTTTTTGGATATTTGGTCCGATTGAAAATTGATTGGAATTTGAAATGATGAAGCCCATGAACTATAAGAATTCGCTTGTGCTAATATAAAAATTCAATATGTAGTATTTGAGATTAAACTAATATTGCTGAAAAATGTGTACCCTTTGTTACCAATAATGATAATATTCTGTGAAAAAAATTTCACAGTGATCACGAATCTCATCTGCATATTTCATGTAAATCAGTTACATGTCACGTGTTCCTAAAACCATCTTGGAAAAATTACGGGCACTTTGCCGCTACTGATTGTAACTTTTGTCTCGTAATTCGGTCGAAGCTGTGAAATTGAAAGCAAGAAGAAAGCGATAACTACGGCCTGCGATAGACATTTTCGAGGTTTCCTCTCGGACAAACTTTTTGAAAAACATGTAAAGCAGATTACATCAAACCGAAGTTAGGAAATCGAATATAACTGACAACAATCGATAGGAAAACATTGAGAATAACCGGAACGAGAATAATCAGAATGTAAATTTGAAAAAAAATCATTTCCCTTTGACCAGTAAAGTCGTATAAAATTTCTACTCACTTAAGGAAGTATCTGTATAATGTAAAGATATTCTCCCGTCATCCTAATAAACCAATAAACCACAGAAATTGTGCCCGCTTGAGGAAATATTTTAAAACACTAATGAGAACGACGTTCCAACAGCGACAATGAATGTAACACGAGAGTATCCACCAACATTGCCCCTCATCCATAACGATTACTCGAAAACAAGATAGACAAGTTGCTAGAAGGAGGAACGGCAGAAGTCGGAGTCAAGAGTCTGGTAAACCGAAGAGCCGTCGCAAGAGCAAGAGGAAGACGAAGGTCCGACGGACAAATTGCAAGAGATACGACAGGGGTTAGGGAGGGCGAGACAAACTGAGTTCTGCCTTGAGCAAGACAGAAAGAGAAGGGCGTCGAGAGTGCGGGTGGGCGTAAATATCTTAAATTAATTGAAGCAGAGTTATTCTTGCTCTTGCTCTTTCCTGCCGTTCTTAATTTCCATCTCTCTCTCTCCTTCCAATGCCCTCTTTTTGGATATATATCGTAAATATATACGTATATATGTATATATTAAACTGCGATGCTTGATGAGCCCAGCATTCGAAGAGAGCTAGACTAGCAGCGGGCAAAAGCGTTTCTGTCACATCAACGTCACGTTTCTGAATAACTCGAGCTATATTCGTCACGTTACCAATACCGAGCTTCTCTATATATCCTTCCCGCTCGCACATGACTCGATGCAGTATCAAGTGTGCACGCGTGGTCACCGGCTGGCTTGTCCTAGGACTCAGCTGCCGCTACTGACGTGCTTGGGTATTCGGTGTTAGACTCGTGCATGCTCGCTTATGACGGCAAACCACGCGTTTACGCCGCCTCCCTCATGCAACCTCGGTCCAACGGACATAGAAGAGTGCAATATAAGGGCGCAGGGGGGCAAAATGGACCAGGCATCAAAATTCTGTCTTCCGTAACTTTTTAACTGCTTATTGCTACATTCCAGCCATTTACCAGGATATTTTCTTTCCTTTCAGCCCCAAAAACTCTGATAGTAGGACATTAGAATTCTACCGGGAGTTCGAAACTTTTATTCAATAAAACAACAAGACTAATGTTTCATTTTTGTTCAGAAAAGTGTAAGAATTTTTTTCAAATTTCAACTTTTTATAATTTTCTGACTTGCTTTGAAATTAACAATGCGGTAAAATGAACAAAAAAGTAAGTTTGGTCAATTTTGTCTCGGGAACGCTTAATCGTATGGCACACTTTGAAATATTAAAATATGAGATTTTTTATGACTGTCAAGGGAACATTAATTTAAATTTAATTCAGTAAGTCTAATCTAAATTTTATGGACGAATGATTGAAAATTTTCGTTTTGCCGAGAAATAGCACTTGATATCTTTGCCGAATTGATGGTTTAAAATTCTTGGAGTGAATAATGATTTTTTCGTATTACTCATCGCAAAATGTCGAAACGCGCAATAGTAAAAACTTTTTTTTTTCCATTAAAATTCAATTTTCAAAGGCAGATCCCTCGCTCTAAGCAGTAACAAATATTTACTTAATTTAAAGTTACTTTTAAAAGCTTTGGACTCTCACGATAGAAATATTCGGCAGTTACAACGAGAATTCTTGTCCTGAAAAGAAATATTTACGATCCTTCCGCCGTAACATGAGCCCCGGAGTGTCTGAATTAAATCTAAATAAATTTTTCTTTTGTTATCCGAAAAAAGCTACAGATTTGTATATGCAAATTTTGTAGCCCGAAAACGTTGGAGAAAAATTACCGTTTGAATAGAAATCCGTATAATTTTCCAATGAAACATTTTAAGAGGTTTCCCTAATTTTTCAAAAAAAAAAATCTTCCGGAACATGTTTCATTATCAGAAAAAAAAATCCTTATTGAGACATGAAAAAAAAAAATTCTATTTTGCCCACATGACCGTTTTGCCTCGGGTTCCCGTAGAGGGTAAAGTACACAGCGTGTATTAGAGTGAACGCGTGCGGTAGCAGTCTCATGACGTCCTATAAATACCAGTCAAGCTATCTCACTAGACGAATAGCGAGGCGGTTGTAGTAGTATGTTGTACGAAAGCTCGGTACGTTAGTCGTCGTGGTCGTCGACGTCGTTTCCGAGGTTCTAATTCGCTCCAGTCGCTTCTGCGTTCTCACCGCAAGCTGCTCACTGAATTTTCAACCCCTTTTTTTCTATCTCCTTCTCTTTTAGCCTCTTTTGCTTGCTCACACTCTGTCTATCGCATGTTCGCAGTGGGCTCGCCGCAAGAGCATGGATAAGCCCCGTCGTCTGGTGGCTACGTAATTTCACGACCACTCCGCCAGAGAGGCATAAAAGTCCGTAACTTCATGCCGAGAATTTTCGTGGAAACTGCTGTGCCGGATTTCGTTGGTTCAACTGATGAAATTCCTCTCGGCTGATATCCCTGCTCGTTTCCAGGATTGCGACCACTTTTGGATAAGGAATCTCCTCTGAAATTATCAAACGGACGTTTATTACTCTCGGAACACACGCACAGTGGTTAACCCGGGTTACTCGATCGATCTTCTCGCTTTTTTTTATTATTTTTACCTGTATTCTCGGCGAAATTTCATTGACACCTGGAAAACCCCTCGATTGATGGTCGCTGGTAGACACCTCGACCCAGTCGACAGAGAAAAAAATGAGTTATCGGTGAAAATAAAAATACGTCAGGTTTCCAACGGAAAAAACTGTGTGCAGCCTGTCGCGGTTCGTCTATCGATTTATTGTTGCTGTTATATTTTCCAGGCGATAGCCTTTGCCGAGTGTGTTCACATTGGCAGGAAAATGATGTATACACACACACACACACACGCACACAAGAGAGAAAAAGATCAATGCCCGCAGCCGGTGCATCGATTTATTTAAATCATATTACGTATTATAGATGCAATATATATTTGCGATTATAATGTAATGTAATGTAAATTGTAGGTAATATCGAAGCGGTGACGTTGGGAAATGACGTCGTTTCGTATTCAAGCTACTTTGTGATCTGAAGAAAATTTTAGCGCGGCGATAAGCTAGAGGTCAAGGAAGACATGAGCTGGCTAACGTAACGTGCAACTTTGATTTTCGTGAATGTTTAACGATCATCGCTGGAGACTGAAGAAGGACGGCAGACAGAGTAGACTGATGATTGACGACGTCTCGGAGGCGTCGTCGCAACGTCGTAGCTCGCATATTAGAACGTCTTTTCTCTCCACGCGTTGTCTCGTTGCACATTCCATGTTTCTCCCACTCCTTGTCACTGACAAGAGGGATGTGCGTGCATGTGCACTTGAGGAGAAGCAAACGTCCGTGCGAAGCTCGCGTTTCCAAAGTGTATTCGTTTCACTTCGATTGACATCGGAGGGTTGGATATCAAACGTTTGGCGTATCTTCAGTTACTTTGCGAACATTGACTTTTTTTTTAGTCATACCATCATTGCGCAATAGGATTGATACCGATTTTGAAGCTAATTGAATATAGATTGATTTTATTTATCGTTTTAAGTGGGTGTGGTTTAACAAGACTTTAGATGTTAAGAACTTTGTAATGTTTATGTGCATCATAAATTCATTGAGACAAATTATGCCTTTTTTATGTAAAGGAACAATTCAATTTGTGTCAATTCAAGTTTCTGGGTTTTATCTAGCACGTTTCTCATTCCAACTCGAGCATGTCTGGAACTACTTTGGGGCAGGAAATTTAATTATTCAACGTGATTCGACCTCACAGAGCTGCGTCTTGTCTGGTCAATTATTAATTCTTTTAAATTTCATTAATTTGTTAATTTTATCCGGAATTTCCTTGATTCCTTAATTTCTCTTATTGAATTTGAATAGATAGAGTTAATGTACAATTATTGAGCCCTCATTTTTTCTTCGTGAATGTTTAAAGATAGCTATGATAACGTGAATAAAAAAACTTATAGATCAATTTACAAGTTTTATCATCTTATTGAAAAAATTATCTTTAAATTCCAGTATCAGGATATGTCGAACCTATTCCTGTATGTACTGTAAATTTAGTCTGATGCAATAAAAAACAAGAACCTAGAAAAACTCTTAGGAATTTTTTATAAATCCTGATAGCATCTAACAATCAATTTATTCTTTAATACCCATATCATATAGAGAACAACTTTGAAAAAACCCGAAAAACTATACTTTTAAGCTACAATTAAAATTCTTTGCTTCAAAGAAAATTCTTCTCTCGATAACTTTTCGGAACCGTTCGGTGAAAATTATAAAAACAAATATTTTGACACAAAATAAAAACATTTTTAGTTACAATGGAGTAACTAAAATGAGTTCCTTTGTTCTGAAAAATCCCTTTATTTGCTGTTCCGTTTCAGGACAAGGCACAGGATATTACATTAATTTTCAAACATAGATCATCAGGCCAAAGCTGAAATTTCCGAGCGATTTGTATGACCGATTTGGGAGAGTGGAATAACGATGACGATGATGTTATCCATGCCACACGGAAACGGTCCGTCTTCCGTTATCGACAAGCCATTACAAAGCGGCAGATTCGTACATATATGTACGCATATGATGAGGACAGGAGTGAGAGAGTGAGAAAGAGTATTGGTCGAACGTTCACAAGCAGTACACCCTTGAAACGTGAAATCATCGACTATTTTTGGAAGGGCGTGCAAGCGAGCGAGCCGACTAATGGATCCTGGTGGTCCGAAGTAAAGCAACACACCAGCATCACCAATACCGAGATGGAAGACAAGCCATCAGTGAAGAATTCAAATACTGATGGCATGTGTATGTCGAACCGAGAAACGTGAAGGAAAAAGGGTGGCTCAAGAAGAGAAGCAAATGTGACATCTGAAAGGAAACTAGGAAGCTCGGAGAAAAGTAAACTTCACGTTTGCCACGTAACATTCGGATCTTTTTCAAGTTCCATCAATATTTTCTCACTCGTTGGATTCAAATGTAATATGTTACGACATTAGATCATTTTAATCAGCAGATTTCTGTTACATCTTCATCCTAAATCAGTTACTTTTGTGTCATTGTGCGTTTGATGTTTGTGTTTGATAATTGTTTCCTTTTTCACTGTGATAACAATGTCGATTTTGAAAAGAAGTACTTTTGAAACGTATTGATATTTGATCGAGTATATCTCACTTCTTCAACTGCTGGTGTTATTCGGAGGAATATATACAATTCAAATCAGGGTAAACATATTTCATGCTCTGAAAAAAACATATATCTGATTCAAGTAACACAAAGTAAAGTCATGTTTTATCTATGTAGTGCAACTTCGCAAGAGATTATCACAATGCATTACATAAATGAAATAAAACTAATGGATTTTTTAAGATTTTTGGCTATTTTTTTTATGAACTTGCGTCAAGTTTTATAAACATGATTTTTTTTTTAGACCATCTACAAAGGATCAGTAAAATATTCTTTGTTTCTAAGATCAACAATTTACATTTTTTTAAGCATCATCTAAACAAATGAGATATTCTTGAACGAATGTCAGTTATTTTGACTCGAATGTCTTGCCCCTTAACAACTTAAACATCAATCATTTTTTAAAATATAACAAAGCAAAAGTACTAAGGCTGGTAATTCTAAAAATAATTTCAGCTTTCTGATTTCAGAAAGAGTTCTGTACACTATGTACATGAGTTCGGTAAGCTCTACTACATAGAATTCACTGATGTCACGTTTCGGAATAAATGTTCCAATCCACATAAAATAACCGCGAAGAAAGTCTCCTAGAATGCGCCTCTCTCATCAACTCTATCCTCCTTCTATTCGTGTAACCACAATCGTGTTCACCATTGTACCTCAAAGAATTTCTCCGCTCGAAGTCACGAAGAGCAATTAATCTATAAACGTCTTGGCATTAGTCGTAATCTCGACAGAGTTATGGTAGCGAAAGCTTTCCGAGAGCCAGTCGGAGTGTAGGATAAGAGAGAAGACGATTTGCGGAAGGTGTGGTGCTTCATCAATCCTCGGGCAACTCTAATTTTCGATATTCCTCGCCAAGATTTTAGGCGTTAAGCCGTTTCGCCGTCTGTCAGGATAACAAACGATGAAATAGGTGTAATTGCAAGTCGCAGTCGATCGATGAGCATCCGACAAACAGCTCTTCTTCTCCACGTTTAACTTGTTTTTGTTCCTAAAACCCGTATGGCCAACAGGTACATAGTCTGAAGAGGTTTCGAGCCAAGCCGTTGTAAAACGAACATTTGCTCGCTGATCGTTCTCCGATTCTACAAGGACTTGGCCAAGCTAGAATTAATCCCCAGAAGCGTTTTCTTCATTACTGGCAAACTCGGAGCGATTCCATTCAACGAGCCATTGATGGCCTTGGTAATAACATACTTGTATCTTTTTCTTTTTAGAAAAAATATAAAATGTTGGAAATTGCTTCCTCTCGTTACTATCCAGAATTCATAAAGCGACCTCTATGTGAAACTATCTTCAATAGCTCTCTCGATTTTTATTAAATTTGCCACAATTCTCGGGCAGTATCTGCTCCACTTTCCCGCTAAGTTTCCGTTCAATACTTCAAGCCGTTCTCGAGTTATAAAGGGTAAATAAAAGGGGAAACATGTTGAAAAAATGGCAATGTGATAGAGCATTTACGCCCAATTAACCTTGTTCGTAAATGCACGTTTATAAGAATTTTCAGATCAGTATTTTGAAAATTCCATAAGTAAGCGCGTATATATAATTTCGTACCAAAAAAAAAGGAAACTGTCAAAATATAAAGGATAAACGAAATTTCAGTTAAATTTTTACTGATGAAAAAAATGAAGAACCTGAAGATCCCAAAGATCTTAACATAACTCAGAGAACCAAAAAATCCTCACAAAGCGCTTGTTGACAAAATTCACTTGTTAAATAACAATCGATTTATCCTCTGCGTTTCGATTCAATGTGATTCCTTAAATAAAGCTCATTATTCGCCAGTGATATTTGGCCGTAATACCTCTTCTTAAGGTGGAACATGTTTCTGAACTTGAAACTCGAATAGCCAACAGGTAAGTACATAGTCCGAAGAGGTTTAAAGTAAAACGCTGTAAGTCCGACTGACGTCTGTTGGCCGATCGTTCTCCGATTCTCCAAGGACTCGGCCAAGCTAGGATTGAACTGTAGAAGCGTTTTCTTGCTTGCTGGAGAACTCAGAGTGTATCCATTCAACGAGCCATTGGCCTCGTCGATCGTATACTTGTGTCTTTTCTGCTTCCCCTCGTCCCCCTTTCTCTCCTTCTCTCTAACTCCCTTGCTCTCTCTCTCTCTCTCTCTCTCTTCTCTAGGTGTTACGTGACCGGATTGCCGATTATCTGGTGGCGTCTCATCGAATAGTAAAGTCACCGGAACAACCGTATTTTCTCACAAATTCCAATATCACTCTAAACTTGGCAGTAGCGGGCACGGAGATGTAATTTATACCCCAGCAGCATCGAAAGTTACCAGTGAGAAGTAACCCAAGGAGGGAAAAAAAAAAAGAAATTCGAACTAGTTGAATTGAGCGTCAGACCATGGTGTGCGTTGCTATTATTGCGCCTCGCGAATGCTCTCGCTATACTCTGGTCAGATCGTTAAGTAGTCACGGTCGATGGGCGCGCAACAAACCGAGCGCTCTCGCGATACCGCAATTTATCGACGCGTTAAATTAGCGTGCCACTGGTTCTTTGCCTCCCACTCTCTCGCTATGACTGTATGCGAGCTGGTCTCGGCAAGAATCTACATGCAACACGACACACTCTTTTTCGAATTCCAACGAGCACTCTCGACAATTCCAATAAATTAATGGCCACTGCGTACCTGCTCATAGAGGAAGCGTTGCTTTTATGAATTGCTGTATTCGAGATTTCTAGACGAGATTAATCACAATGGATTGAAAGTTACTAAAAAAGTGGTTTCACCTTTTTCTGATTTCTAAATATAATGAAATTGGACGTTATAGCGAAATGAAGTTAAAACTCGAAAGTTTATTCCTTTTGTATTGTGGAACATCGTTTTATCTCTTTAACGTGTAACTACTGAATTCTAACGTTGCATACAAATGAATCAATTTCCGTTTTATATTCACTCTCGATAATCCCAATAAATTAATGATGCCGCGTATCTGCTCATGGAAAAATAGTTGGTTTCATGAACTGCCGTATACAAGATTTCTGGGATAGATTAATTTAAATGGAATAGATTTTACGCATAAGTGAGTTAGTTTTTTTCTGATTTATGAATATCGTTGAATTACACGTTATAAGAAAATTGAGGTAACTTTTAATTTTTTTTATTTTTATTTTTTATTGTAAAACATCGCTTTATCTCTGAAACGTGTAGCTACTGAATTGTAACGTTGCATACAAATCAATTAATGTTCTTATTGTATTCACTCTCGATAATCCTAATAAATTAATGATACTGCGTAACTGCTAATGGACAAATCGTTGGTTTCATGAATTGCCATATTCAAGATTTCTGGGTAGGATTAATTACAGTGATATGAATGTTATGGATAAGTGATCCAGCCTTTTTCTGATTTCTAAATATATCTTAATTTCATGTTATAATAAAATGACGATAACATTTGAATTGTTTATTGTAAGACGTCGCTTTATTTTTCGAACGTGTTGCTACTGAATGAAATGGTCGACACAAATTAATTTTCAACATTCGCTCTCGACAACTTCAATAATAAATTGCTGTTTTCAGGATTCCTGGGCTAGATTAATCACAATGGTTTGAAATTTACAAAACAGTGACTTGGCCATTTTTCTGCTCCCTAAATATAGTGATATTAGATATTATGATGAAATGGGAAAAAGATTTCAAAGCGTTTTTTACTTATAAGACATTGCATTTTCGCTCAAACGTGTTGCTACTGAATTACAACATTGCATACAAATCAATGTACTTTTTTTATTCACTTTCGTCAATCCCAATAAATTAATGATACTGCGTACCTGCTCATGGAGCAGTCGTTAATTTCATGGAATGCTACTTCCAAGATTTCCGGGTTAGATTACTCGAAGTGGCATCAACGTTACGAAAAAGTGATCTAGACTTTGTACAGTTATCCGAATATAATAGATTTAAATAACATAATGGAGATAAAATGTGAAATTTTATTTTTTGTCTCTTTTAAACCCACACTTTATCTCTTAAAAATGTAGCTACAGAATTAAAACGTTGCATGCCAATCAATTAACGGACTTTTTGTATGCACTGCAGCGGAGTTCTGATTTTGCAATAAAAGTCTTATATTTAAATAAAGAATTGCGCTTTAGAGCTAATATTTTATTCATTGGTGTTTCCCTCCACGTTTGAAATATAAATTCGAATTACGTTGAATGTAGACATGATTTAATTTCAAAGAGCAAAAAGCAATCGGCTATTTAAATCCCTTTTTACATATTCTAAGCAGCTTTCCCTCTCCTTAAAGTTTCTTTCAAAAGTAATATTTCCATCCATCAATCGGAATTCCTTGAGTACATTTTATAAAACTTCTTGAAAAAAAAAATGCTATCTTTGGCCTGCAAAAGCTGCTTTCGTTATTACGACCTTCCGCTTTTCCATAAAACTAAATAAACCTCAAAAGCTATATACTAATATCCGCTATGATTCCCTTGGAACCCATACAATGCTTGAAATTGAAGCGTTGTAATTACACTCTTTGACATCTATAACAATACTTTCCCAACAGTCTCTAAAATTATTCCCCTTAACTTCTTACAGAGGCAACTTCTTAACCGTTTAGAGCAAACAAGTAAGCAAACTTTGTACAACAAATTAAACTTGTAACCATAATCTTCAAAGCATCGATAATCTTCCAATACTAGTTAACAATACTTATATTATTCGATATAGACAATCTTCATGAATATCGCGATGACATGGACTCTGTCTTCATAAATATTCATGAAAAACTTTCCGGCGTCTATTTTGCATTTCCAAAGAGTCTCGTAAAGAACACGAAGTAGAGAACGAAAGAGAGAGAGAGAAAGAGAAAGCGAGGGAGAAAGAGAGTCGCGAGCACCGCATTCAGTTTCAGTTGCATTATAACTACGGAATACTGTTCACCAAGTGTGAATAAACCGTGGTCCGATGCGAGAGTTGCGATGGTTTCGTGGAAAATGGTCCATTATCATTCCGAGCTTTCCTCGCCCTCCGTTCCTCTGACGTTTCCCCGCCGTTCTCTCGTCGGTAACGTTATAACTCGGTGAAACTTCGAACACAGGTGTTTGAATGAGCATACGTACATACATACATATCTATGTGTCTATGTATGCGTATCGGTGAGTGTGAGTGTAGGCTACATTCTGGAATATGCCTTCCATCGTTGGTTCGCTGCGTTTCGGCTACTTCACTGTGAATATACTGCTACACTGTCGTGTGTTCATTTCTCTCCTCACCGTCGACGAAAATTACATAGCCAACTGAAAAACTTGAAGGCCTGATTGCAACGTAGAAAGCTCACTCTCGTACTGTCTCACAGTGTCCCTCGTACATTCCCTTCTCTCTGTTCCTCTCTCCCTCTCTTTATTTCCCTCTTCGTCTCTCTACGCGTTTCTATCGCAAACTTATACCGAAAAGCTCACTCCAACAGCTCGTTCCTCCGCTCTGCTCATCCCGCGCATTCGCGTAATTTGCAATTCAAACCTCTATCCCACGAGAAGAGACTGAGTATCCTCCGTTTCCCCGTTCGGTGATATACTCTATATCCTTCTGCAAATTCGAACCGAGCTACCTGTCGTCGTTCTGTCTCTCGACGGTATAAACGTTAAGACGCGAATAAACCTCGGGGAATAATAATACCTATCATTCAAAAACTTGGACTGTGTCGCTTCGTAACTTCGTTTTCGAACGTAATCCACGTGGGAAGCTTTTTAAACTATGCAAAGACCGTAGAATAAACGAACGGATTGTATTGAATTTACGCGCGGATGAATGAAGATCGATGGGCTTTCAATATATTGTCTTTTTTTTCTTGATTTGCTGTCGATTAAACGAGAATATATCGGTATCCATTGTTTAGATAATAAAATTTATAAAAATTCTCCGTCCTCGCAACTTTGACAATTCAGTCAATACCAATACCAAGAAATGTAATCCACAAACGCCCACAGAAAGTTTTTCTCAATTTTCCAGAAAACAGTTTATTTAACTTCAGACTTTATATAAAAAATTAGAAACTAAAAATTTGAAACCTAGAAATTCATTGAAAATCTTCTGTCAAATTGACATCGAGTTCTGTAGATATTCACGAACAAAAACGTTTAGGCAAAAGGCCGAAGTATATCAGTTCAGTTTTCACTGGGTAGAGTAATTGTCTGGAGTTCTACTCATTTTATCAGACAATTGAATTGGAGTAATCGTGTCCTTCATTGAGAGAAAAACTGGTTACATCGACTAAAAATGACAGTTGAGGGTGTCAAGTGTTTGGTTAATTGCACAAAACAATTACCATAATAAATAAAAACACTTAATTCAACTGGCCATTCGTTTGATCATCAAATTATTCATTTCAATCAAACAAATAATGTCCTTGCCATTCGTGACCGCGAATTCAATAGCTTCACGTGACTTTGTTCTGTCCTTTAGTTCCATAAAATTTTAATCACGCTCCATTGAGAATGGAGCAAATATTATCAACAACAAGGATGAAAATTGATAAGAAAAAGAATTAGAGCAGCTACGACAAAATGTTCGTTACGAGAAAATTGGCAATTTCACCCATAGAATTTCGTTGTATCCGTTGAATTGATAGAAAATAGTGGTCCAATTAATATCTGAAAGCTCAATAATTGCGGGGCGTCTTGAATTGCACTGTAATTAATAATATTACACGGTTGAATGAGTGGGTCTCAGAGAGATGAAGCGAGTTCGCGCAAGGCAGAGATATAGAGAAAGTAGAGGGATGGGAATCTTCTTCCGGCTCGACCTCCACCTCCTCCTCCAATCAAAAGTTAATTTGAAACTTCGTAAGCGTTTCGCAAAGCCCTTACTCGTGTAAAACGGAAATTGCTTCGAGTGCGAGCGAGCGTGTATGGCGAAAAAAGCGGCACAAGTTGGTCCGCCGTGTGCGAGGCTCTTTAATAATTTATTACGGTGAGGACAAGAGTCTCAGTGGGGATTTAGCGACGCTACTTCCTCTCCTCTATCCTCTTTCTCCACAGTTCCTCATTTCTTCCACGATACGACATTGATTGTTACGCAGCAACAGCTCCGAGAAGACAGAAGACAAAATCCTCTCGACAATGGAGCTCTGGAAAAAAAAAAGAAAACAAAAAAAAACAAAGCAAAACAAAAGGAAAATGAGTAAAAGAAAATTCTGTAGCGAAGGAGTATGAAAGTCTGCTGGAGCGTTAGAACCGAGGCACGCTCATTGAAAAGCCCATTGGAAAACGACGGTAACATTTCTCGACGTGAATTGCCTGGCCTCTCTCGTTTCACCAAAGCCGCTCCCGGTCATTTCTCTCTCCTTCCTTTCTTCCTTCTCTCGCCGAATGCAAATTACCTACAATAGAAAAAGGCATTTAAAAAGAAGAGATAAAATAGGACGTATAAAGAAACCAGACGAGAGACTTTCAATGGTATTCCTCGAGGGACAAACATTTATAGTACATTTTATTCCGCGGTTTTTCTCCGGTATAATATAAGCAATGATATAAAGAGAGTAAAGGCCAAATGCTATATGCAATAGGCTGTTGAATGGAGCACGCCTCATGACTCGGTGTTAATCGATCGCTCTAGAAATCGCCGACGAACAAACAGCCGCGAAACTCAACGAACATTCTCGGCATCCTAAACGTTTCGCGGCGATTTCAGGACGATTGGAAGCAAACGATGAGGATACTCCTCTCTCTATACCTCGCATCCGGACTCTACTCGCGCGAGAACGTTCGTCGCGAACGCCTGTAACGAATGAAAGGGGAGTAAAGAGAGATGGAGAGGAACGCGAGAGAAAGAGAGAATACGAGAGCGATCAATAGTTTGCGACTTGCGCGCGGTTCGCGGGGCAGGAGAGATTCGTGACCCCGCGACGCTCTTTTCGAATTTTGTGCGTTTCCATCCACTTTCGCCCATTCGTTCATTTGCTCCTTTTAACTCTTTTTCGTCGAATTTAAAAAAAGTTAAATACTTCATTATAAAATTTGTGGATACTAAAGTTGCGAGATCCCAAGAATATATGGATTCAGTCCTCCGACTTCTGATATATGGATAAATGGATAAGGGGCAACATATGGGTGAGCAGAAGAGTCTCAAACTGTCGCAAAGTTTGCGATCCTCTTGCCTGAGTCGAAAAGGAGAAAGGAAGAAAATTCGCTCGACAAAACTGTACAAGTCAGCTCCGAACGTCCGTAACGCGTCTTCGATTCTACCGACCAACGCTACTGTAACCACCGAAGAGGGAGGGAGAGAGCGAGAGAGAGAAAGAGAGCGAAGCGTGGCTGATCGAATGCCAAAGTTTTCGTCGTTTGAACTCCCGGCGGAGCTTATTTGCTGTCGCAGGAGTTATACGAGCTTCTTTCCATTGCTCTCTTTTTTCTTCCTCTGTCGTTCTTTTTTCGTTTACATTCTCCAGAGACTCAACTACTATCAAATTCCAAGTTGGCTTAATTAGTCGTTCATTCAACACGTATATGAATAATTTGATGATTTCTTCATTTTTTCAAATATTTTTGGCTGAGTTAAGATGTTTTGTATTTAATAAGAACCAAAAGCGTAACATATTTTACATAGACAGAAACGCCGCTTAAAAATATTATTGACGGAACGTAATAAATAATGGGTAGTGGATAAAAATGATGTTGTTTCGATGTCTTTCATTCTCATTATAATTTGAACTCCATTTCTTGTTATTTTTTTGTATGAAAATCTGAATTTCTTTATAATTAAAGATTTGTATTTTTTTTTGTAAATTTTTGCCGTCTTTTATTTTTGTCCTTTGCCGTTTACATTTTCCGCTGACTAACTGCTATCATGTTCTACGCTAGCTCAATGTTTCGTTCATTCAACAAGTGTATGGATAATTTGAGATGAAAAAAATTTTGAACAAATATATGGCCGAGGTGAGATATTCTGTAAATATTTTATCACAACGAAAAAAGAGAAAGTTCTTCACATATAAACGGTGAAAAATGCGATAGACGAAAACTGCTAAATCTTATACTTTTTTACATCATATTTTGGAGAAGGTCCTGGACCTACATAATCTAATCCTACACCTGTACAATCCTACACAGAACTGGCACAAATATGAATACCTACATGTGCAATTTCCTGCATTTGAAATATGATACATCTGATTAATTTCCTCAAAATGAACATAATGTAAAAGTCTACAAGCGTAATCTTCTACATACAGTGTGGAAATGTTGTAAAACGATGGGAAAAAGAACCACGTGAACAATCGTCTAAAATAACCTTGATTTTCTGTTTGATTTCATAGGCAGTCACCGTGAATAAAGCGTTCAATAAAAATGTAAAATCAATTACGGCAAAACCCGGTTAACCGCGAGGTAGGGTTATCTGCAAAGCGGATTATCTGTGCGCTTCTCGTCTTAGAAGTGCATAATATTCTTAGAATACTGTAGTCGCTATCATCCCAAAATAATCGCTGCAGACTCTGCAAGAAATTTACCTAAAAATCACTATAAGCCGCTCCTGGAATTTTTAACGTTTCTCATATTAATTTTGTAAATTGAAAAGTCACGTATTCAAAGAATTTTTGGTGTTCAAATAATAATTATATACACCTATTAACTTTATACAAAATAATGTGAAATTTTACGGGAGATTTAAAATAACAAATTTAGACAAATTTTTTTATTTATTTCATGGACTACAAAAATGTCTGACAAGGAAACTGTGGATATTACGAAGTAAAATATCTTATGCCAATAAAAAAATGTATTTCCTTGTGCTCGCCTCTCCTACGCGATTAATGAATTGGGTTTAGTTTTTTTGAGTCACTTATTTGCAAAAAAAAAAAAACACCGAACTGACGTCCGCTATCGGCATTATACATAATGAAATACGTGTATTCGCCGTCCCGTGAATCCAATTATCCGTGGATTTTTCGGACCCGACCAGCCCTGTTAATTCGGGTTTACCGTACATGGATTCGTAATTAATAGATGGGCGGAAAATCGAATGGCATCTGCTTCGATAGAATATATTACCATTATCAATAAATAGAAGTATTTGCTGAGAGTTAACTTAATCCAATGCTTTCAAAGCAATCTCTAAATATATATTTATATTGCAGACGTTGTTGCCATTTACAGAAATAGTGCATAGTTTAAAATCAAAATGTTATTCCGTTTTTCCAGCTATTTTTCATATCATAAAACAATTACTGTAAAACTAACTCTATTAGTTTATTGATTCCGCAAAAAAAATGTCATACTACTAAACGAATTAATATGTCATCAAAATACACAAATGTATATCTATAAAAAATCATATTATAAAAGTTCATATGAAAATCATGCACTGAGAAAAAAATTCAGTTGAATCGAAAAAAAAAAAGTCAACCCAACCGAATTCGGCGTTCCCCACGTTCAAACGAATTCCATCGTAGCGATAACTGAATATCATGTTGATTTAGTTATCGAAAATTTTTTCAGAGTGACTAATTTTGATGTTGGCCCGATCGAAATGAGTCGAAGCAACGAAACATATCACGTTTTTCAAATAAATATTTGTTTGAATTTAAAAAATGTTGTGTTGACGTAGCACATGCAGAAAATTTATCCGTTTATCCGTCTATTCTTCCATGATAAATTACATAATAAAAATATGTTATGATATTTATTGCATTGGTTATATTATTCTACTGATATAAATTAAAAAAGTGATTCCTTCACAACTACAGTTTTTCCGTGCCGCTATTTGCGAAGTGAAGTATGAGAAAATCGAACAAAAGACCTAACTAACTACCTAAGTACATAAAGACGCGCACGCTAACCACTAGGCTAAATCGACTATGTGCATACCGCAACTTTTAATTCCATATTAGCTGCATCACTGTTATCATCAATACGGTTATCAAACGAACTCCGTTGAAACTCGGTGCACAAGAGTTTTTGGTATCGCTAATTGAATGCCTGAACTTAGAATTTGGAAATTTAAAATACCGGATCGAATATGGCGGACAAGAATATCTAAATATATTTAATATTTCGTTACCAGTCGCAGATTTGTGACAAACGCCATTATTGAGGCAACGGCTCAATTGCATTACGACAATTAAGGAATTTGTTAATTTAACCAAATTTTTATTTCTTACGATAAGGTAGTCATTTGCATTATCGAGATAATATTTTTGTTCCACACAAATATTTAGTTGATATGATAGATATATCAGATCACTCCGACAGAATCTTCGGTGCATGCAAAATCCACGTTGGTTCGCAAGACTAAGCGCTTTCGAGAAAGTGCATTTGGCTCTACTCCCTGAATTGAAGTTCAAATCAAATAAACGAATTATTTCGCACAATGAAGACAAATGGTATAGATTTTATCATCGTAATAACCTCATATTTAACTAAATAATTGGTGTATATAATTCGATATTTTTTTGTTCTGAAATATAGTGGGTTTTGAAAGAACTAAATATTTTGTTGATGGACGGGATCTTATAAACAACTTTTTTGGTTAGTTTAACATAGAATTCGGTTCATCCAAACCAATATACACATTTATTTGCGAAATGCTTTTATTCAATTGCATCGGATATTTCATCAGAAAAATTACATGGTTTAACGAAATTACAAACATATTCAACCATATTATCGAATTCATCGAAGGAAATATTTTGTCAAGCGAAATAAATCGACCAAACCGTCGATTAGATTCAATCAAAATCAACATATATTCGAATTAGCCAACTGTTATTCAAGTTAGCTAAATTCATATCTATTGTTTCAACTAAACGCGATAGTTAACCCGGAACCGTGAGACAAACATTGTTCATTTTATTGGATCAACTGAAATTTATTCAATCGAAACCAACGTTTGTTGATATGACCAAACCTCCAATCAACAAGACGCATTTTGTTGGATCAACTGAATTTTTTTCTCAGTGTAGTATTTAAAACTGTAGCTAGCCTTTATTTTCCCGATTAGCCATATTCTGTTTTTATAGTTGTAACCTAATCTCTATCTAAAGAATATTGTCTCGTTTTTCTTCCGATAGCACGATTTTACAATTGTTTAAAGATATTGCATTCATGTTAAATAGTGAATATCGCATTATTTATAGAATACATCAAAGCGCGATGAAAGTAATGAGCCGCGAAAATTCTGATTGAACCCCAGGAGTGAATGCAATTGTCTGTATCATAGATCTTAGAAGCTCTAGAATTTTTCTATTAATTCTCAGTCACCCCTCATTCCTGATAAATCGAGTTGCACGGAACAGAAGCTATAAGTGAAATAGCAAAGGCGTTTCGGCACCCCTCGAGTGTTAATTAATGATCGAAAAATAGTGTGACTCTCTCCCGCGCGTTGGTCGTTTATATCGATAGCCTTTTGGCATAGAATCTCGTTGCTGCTGCATTTGCGTTTCTCTAGCATCTCCGAGGAGCAAAGCTCGTGCAGCATCATCGGCTCACACGGGAAGATGCCACGACGCGCGCAAGGCCTAAGCGCACGAGGTGATGCATAATAGACGCGGATCGTTTGTCTCGGACGTCAGACTAAGCGCGAATTTCACGCCCGACCTGACATCGAAATAGACTCGCTCTACTGCACTCCTCGCACTGTATGCATTTCGAGTATAACGCACTGTCCCGTAACCTCGCGTCTGCTTAAAAGTGCAAAAAATCTCGCATCAGACACATTTAAACGAAATTAATTGCTTCTCAAGAGAAACCATCCTCAAAAGCAGCGAATAATTCACTCTATTAAAAGCTCATTGGTCTCATATTTGCACTACTTGATTTCTAGGACGTTAATTTATTCGACGCTGCCAGTAGAATTTCAACTTTTTTCTCTCTTATAGTTACTCCATAATTAACTTTATTTTTGCAGTATCAAAAGAGTTTGCAAAGTCGGGCTTCTCATTTTCCACCTTTTTTTCGGAGTTATTTTTACAAAGTGGTGTCTTGAGCAGATTTCACTACCTCATGCAGGAATATTTAAGAACGGTGGAAAATGGGCGAGTCCTGAATTTTCAGCTTTTCGTTGAATTGTACATAATACAAATTCAAAGAGCTATTAAATTATAATGCTCCAGTTTGTTTACGTGCGCGTCTAAAGTTTCAGCTTGTTACGTCAAATACGTCGCAAGCAAAAGTGGTCTGACCTGTTATAATTTAAAATGGTACAAAATCCGAGCCTCTTCATTAGTCTTCATAAATTGGAGCTGATCTGGTTGAAGATTTCGTGAATCCAAGCACCTTTAAATTTTAAGAAACTTGATATCTTATGAAACCCGAAACCCTTTATAGATTCCGCTTAAATTTAATACAAATCATCTTTTAGCATTACTTTATAATTGATGAATTGTTTAGCTCAATAGCAACAAACCAACTCAAAAACCGTATCTGGAGCACACACAGAATATCAAAAAAATTTCAAATCTCTACCGGTGTTTGTAATTTTGTAAATTACTGCAATCGAAAGATTCGCTCTGAAATTGATAAAGTTGTTCTCAAGATATTGAAGTTTGACTTTACGAAGCTGACCACACATACACATACATATCAACCCATCCAAACATCTTTACTAGAGACACTTTGTTGGTTTGAACTTTTTGAGTACACTGATATGAAAACTTACAAGCAAAAATATTTTTATCAAAAAGAGATCTTCAAAACAAGTAGGAAAATATATAAATCTCGCATCAGATAAATGTCAATAAGGTTAATTGACTCTACAAAGAGAAAATTCTCAAAATAGCAAATAACTCATTTTATAAAAAGTTTTGAAAAAGTTTGGGTCTTCGAGTCTTAACCCGACTAATATTTCCAGACTCTGATTTCTCCAACGCTCTGATACCTTCAAGGCTAATTTATTCGACTCTACGAGCGGAAAGTGCCTTTTTTATAATAACTTTCTACGATTGTCTTTACTTTGGCAATATTAGCCATGATTTCTTAGTGAAGGACACGCGAGACTACTTTATGTTTTAAGGGACATCCGCTATAGTGAAGCCTGCGTTGTTACGATATCGATCGAGCAGTTTATCTTGACTCTCGGTAAACGACGAACCGAGGGGAGACACACCCTAGCTCAATATATTACTCTATGTTTTCCAGACACTACATGGATGCATATACACACACCAACACTGGAGATATTCTCTGTCCCTCTTCGTGCACGCTTTGAATCGCGTAGATCCTGATTTTGTATTAATCCCGACAAGTGCACTAGCGCAGACGATGGATATAGGTGATTTGGGGGACGAGAAGGTACGAGCCGAGCAAGCAGATTCGCTCTGTAACAGTATGGATCGTCGGATGGACAAACAAACAATCGCTACTGTTGCGAGAGCATGAAAGTGTACCAACTACTGATTACTTGACTGTCGCGTTTATTCAGCGATGTAACTTTTTTCTAATATTTATGGG
The DNA here is from genome assembly GCA_949699805.1 of Tromatobia lineatoria. NCBI lineage: Eukaryota > Metazoa > Arthropoda > Insecta > Hymenoptera > Ichneumonidae > Tromatobia > Tromatobia lineatoria. The sequence goes on from OX453044.1 coordinate 2,594,391, forward strand.
ACGCGCCGAATGAATGTAACGAGAGTTATAAACGGAGTTCCCTTATACTTATGATTCCGACAATTTTTAACCGACGGAAAAAACTCTGTTTGCTGGCGATGCAAATTTTTTCGCGAGGTAAATAAAAGGGAGTGTGCACTCAGTGAAATTGAAGTAAGCCTGCCAGATATTGAGTTACAACTGTCAATTGGTAGCTCACGCGACTGGTTTTATTTGTACTCTGGAATTGAAGAGACTGGATTGAAAAGTGAAGGAGAAAATTAACGCCATTGAATATACTAAGAATGTTTAATTTGAGGAATTTGGAAGACAAATGTATTTCAAGCCATGATTGAATGTAAAGACAGTAAGTCTGTTGGTGCTTATTTATATGAGAATTTTTATTGGGCCAAAAGAAACAAGAAAAAATGAAAGATTTTGTACACTCAATCAAATGAAAGTGAACCGGACGGAGATTAAATGACAACTGATAATTAGTAGCTTGTACGAATCTTTTTATTAGTACATTGAAGTACGCAAGAGAAGTGTAAAATCTGAAGTAAAAAATGAGTTTAAAAATGTTCGAAAGATCAAATTTTTCAAATTGATTTTCTCCAGAATGATTTTCATTTTTATAAATTCTGCTTGTTATATATATTTTTTAAAGCTGTTATTATAGAACACTTTGATGAATCATCCCAAAACTTCTTAGGTAAAACTCTTACATCAAAACAAAAAATTGCGGCATTTCAAGAAGTTGTCGATAATGCAAATATGTCGAAAAATGCTGCGAAAAATACTAAGCGATACAAAAATTTGATAACTTTATTGTATAACAAAAATTTAGTTTTCTATAAGATTTTTGTATATTTCCTAAAAATTCATTTATAAACAACATTTTACCGTTATAATTGTGTGAAATCAATATTCTGAGTATGTAAAAGTGGCTTCATTTTTATTCGATTTTACTTTTGCCGCAGAGTTCACGAAGTCGATGGATAACTAATTTTTAGTTGGGTATACAAGTGCCCTCAATATTTAAAGCTACTTAAAGTTCGTTACGGTAACAATAAAGTCGTTGGAGAAACTATAATAGCATGGACCAACAATGAAAACTTGGTACTCGACAGTTGCCAGGTCTATTTCGATTATTTGAGTGTAACGGAGTGCACGTACCAGTTCCTGCCCAGTTGACCGTGATTCGATTATTAGCAGAATATGTATTCAGTGCAGTTATCCGCATTTCAAGTCCGTGAACATACATTTGCATCTGCTTGTAACTCTTCCCATATTGATTCCGTTAGTAATTGCTATTGATGCGCAGCATTCGCTCTCACGAATAAACTAAAATTACATTTTCGATTTTCTATATCCATATAAAGTGGCCGCTTCCCTTTCATTATGTACCGCCTCACAAATTGAATAGTGGTGTTTAAAAAAATCTTCATTACAGTTAAAAACGGAAATGTCTAATAAAAACATGAAAATCCTCACATGACCTTAAAATTTCTAGTTCTCACTGAACCTAAGACCTACATAAGTTAACGTTATTTGAGATTACTTAAAAAAAATTCTCATTTCGATTCAGAAAATACAAATAAACTTGAACTATAGATATTTCCGCCAAAAACCAAAAGATACTATAGAAATACTTTTGTCTGAATTTAAATAAAACATATTGCCCTCATTTGAAAGACGACAAGGAGAAATCAGAGGAAATTTATGTGGCATTTCACTATAAATTTAATTGTGCTGACTTTTTGAATAATCTGCAAAATTGATAGGACTTGCTGAGTATATCTTGAATGTTTATCTAGCGCAGTTATTCTACGACAAAGTGGGACAATCTTTATGCTATAAATCGAAGAGTCCATGAACGGCGCATGAAAAAAGAGTTATAGGTGTGCAGTTAAAGTTCATAGAGCGTTGAAACGGTTGGACTGTAGGTCGCTTGTCGAATCGGGCGATGTTGCACGATTATTTCTGGACTGACAAGCGTATGAGAAACCGGGAGAGAACACACGGAAGCGGCAATCGACCCAGGAGCAACGAAAAGTCATTTCTACCAGTGCAGCCGAGGCACGTCCGGAAGGCAATTCTCAAGCGTTCGCGACTCCGAGTTCCTCGTTAAGAGCCACATACAAGAAGAAGATGACGATGAGACACTCTGGTCCGCTCATTCCCCGGTACTTAACTCGGGATTTGCGAACCTCGAGAAGAAAATTCCTGAAGAGTGTTGGGACACGTGTAGAACGACAGCCTGAAAAGTCCTTTTCTTTCTTGTAAGTGAAGCTTTTCAAAAGCTTCTAACGTCCCGGACAATTTCTCTATCCTCTATACTAAGTGTGACCTTTCTTCACCGACCTCGGCTATGATAAAAGCTAGAAAAATCCTGAAACTCAAAAAAATTAAAAAGTCCTGAATAATGCATACATTTTTTAAAAAAATTCTCTTGCGTTGAATAATATTGGCAGAGATTTTCATAAAGTAGAGACGACAATGCGCTGTTGAATAAATGTTCAATTTATTTATAGATGAAATCGATATCAATGAATCATGAGGTCAATTGGAAACGGTCCGGAGCAATTTGTTGGAAATTGGGCTGAACGCCTTCCGGTTTTTTTTTGTAGATTATCTAGAATATTATTACGACGTTTATACATCGATATCTCGATTTGGTCGTTCGGAAGATTGTGAAGAAATTTAATGTTGAATTCGTCAACGCAGATTCTTGGCGAATTCGACGAATAATACGTATTATCGAAAAACGTAGTTGGACAGATGATTACAATTATTCTCTTGAAAGATTCGCCGAAAACACATATACTTCTTAATGGTTTCAAAGTAGTCCACTTGTTTATTGATAAAAAAATCATCTCTCAGTACTGTCAAAGTTCGAAAAAAATTGTTATCCCGAAAAGTAATGTTCACAAACAGTAATAAATATTTTAAGTTAAAGTATTCCGAAGCCCATAAATGTCTTCATTATCCACTATGGAGGAGTATTTTATTCACAACCGAATGCATTCAACATGTGTAAAGTATATGCAACGTCACCGGATTCTCACAAAAATTATGATCACCGAAATGTTTGCTGGAAATTTTTTGTTCCGTCTTCAAACATCTAAAAGAAATTCTTTCCAATAAATTCGGCATACATGAGCATCTAAATAAATTTTTAGTCAAAACAGTATTTTGTCTTACTCCAAAAATGTTTCGGTTCGTTTCACAAAGCAACAAAACCGTTGTTGCTCCATCTAGACATTTATTTACGAACTGACGTCCGCTAAATTTATTTCACTGAACCAATGTTTTAACCCCAGGAGCATCTTCAAGATTAAAAATAATCTCCACCGTCTATAATTCGAGTGCCTAACTCATTTCAATTTCAGCGATAAAAATAATCTGTAAATTAACCTTTTCAATGAGCACTCGAGATAAAACAGTGAATGTTCATAGAAAATCTTTATAGCTTTCCCTCGATTATCCAATGTTACTGACTCGAGACTCTCGGTGTTGTCTCAAGATAAATTAAATGAAATGCAAAGAGTACGGGAATTTTTCTGTTTTCTCTGTAAAGATATCTTCGCGGTTTTTCGCGATTAAAATGTGGGAGCGAGAGGAAGGATAAAGGGTATAGTCCGGCACGACACGCCGGTGGAATATTTGGAATATATTTCGAGGTAGTGCACCATAGATATAGCGAGCAGGTGAAGTGGATAGTAGGTACTAGTAGTAAAGAGAGGAGGATAAGAAGATGAAGAAGAGGAAGAGAGATCGAGATAGTAGAGGGACCGGCTCGACTTGAAGCTCAACGGTGGCTCAACCTGACCCGATCTCTACTCTTGGATCTCTCTTGCCCTCCAAGTCAACGAGAAAACCTACCAAAAGCATCAGCAGCCAAGAGGAACCTTCTGTTTCTCTAACCCATACTATTCCGTGCATATATAAGCTCGCCGTTATATCCCGAGTACTGTTGAAGGATGAAAGCCCGGAGGATCGTGAAAGGGAACAAAAAGAAGGTAGAGAGAGAGAGAGAGAGAGCTAGAGAATCTTGGGAAGGGGAAACATGTGAAAAAGAATAGAGGATCGCACCTCTGAGGGGTCACTCACCTTTGCGAAGTCGATTTTCAGTGTGCAGCATCCGGAGTAAATGTCCATTCCGTGAAGGGCCTCTTTGGCTCGCGTTGCAGACTCCACCGAATCGAACGTGATAATCGAATAACTCAGTTAAGGATTCATAGAAAAATTTATAAATAAGACAGAATATTATGAAATGTAGCAGCGTAAAATTTCAATACCGTAAATTTGCTTCAAACTAGAGGCAAAAGAGCAGAAATATCTCAATCGCATGTTCAGAAAAATTGAAGAAAACATTCACTAACTTTTCTCCAGTTTATTGAACATATTTCTTTGATAATTATAAATTGCCTCGCCTGACTACTTCTGTTTGATGAAACGTAGATTATTGTGACAATTTGTATTTGGTGGGACAAGGGATAGATAATTTGGACAATTTATACACGGTGGGACAATCGGCAGTTGTCCCTAGCATCTCATAATTTGTGGGACAGCTTGTTAATAATTATAGGAAAATTGTAGTTGATGGGACAACTGGTGGTAGTATCAGCCGACAGGTCGTTACTTTGTGTTACCTACGTTTGTAACGTAGGAACGTAACGTATGTTACGTTACTTACATACCAAAGTGGTTGTTTGTGGGACAATTGGTAGTTTGTGGGACGACGAGTGTTTGGTGAATTAAGTGGGAGTTCGTGAGACAACGAGTCTTGTAAGATACTTAGTATCGGTGGGATAACTGGAAATTATTGGCACAGCTGAGGTCGTTGGACTAACTGATATTTATTAAAATAACTAGATAGTAGTTGCTGAGATAACCGATAGTTATTGGAATGGCTAGTTGTCGTAGCAATTGCTATCTTGCAGGACAATATCCGGCTTATAAGACAACTGGTAGTTGTTAAGAGAACTGATGTCTTGGGGAACAAACGCCAGTTTATTATGCGACTGGTAGTTAGTAGGACAACGAGTAGTTACTGAGATGGTTACTAGTTGCTGAGACAACTGACATCTTGCGGGACAACTCGCAGTTTGTAAGAGAAATTGGTATTTACAGAGATAATTGGTATTTGTTGAGACTGCCGGTAGTTGGGAAGACAACCGATAGTTGATGAGAAAACTGGTAGTTTGTCAGAAAAAACGATAGTCAGTGAGAAAACCGATAATTAGACCTATATGATAGTTTATAGTTCTGGCTGCAGTTAATTGGCAAGACTAATAGTTAATTAGCCTCTAGAATAGCAGACTTTGAAGCGAAAATCCCATAAAGTTCAAGCATCAAGTACGAAAATACTGGTGAAAATTTAATGGAGGAATGTCTTGCATGGATGATTATAAATTACAGTGAACGACTGTTTCCGTTCAATTATACGATACCATGGTACGGTATTGTACCTTGGCTTAAGACAAAGAGAACCGAGTCACGCTCGCTCCGTCGTGCAATACATACAATAAAATCGAGAAAGAGCGAGACGAACAGTGGGAAGGACACGCGACCATCGCACAGCACGTCCACAGATTTAAACTCACAGTGTACACACTCTGTTCCACACGATACACGCGAGTTAATTGAGTAAAGTTTTCCACGTAAACGATTTCCTTTGAGACTGGCACAGTGGGAGCGCTTGAAATAAGCTGCAACGCGGGACGACTTGTATGAAAGAACAAGTTGTACGACTCACTCGACATCTCATTTCGTCATTCACGGAAGGATAAAATTTAACAAGTCTTTAGCTCCAGAGGCGATCACGGTGAGCACTAAAGTTTGAAATATTACTTCTACAAACTTTCCAAGACAAATCAACATTGACTGAAGTGACTTGAAATACAAGTACGTCATTAACAAGAAGTATAAAATGAAATATCTTTCGAATACTTTTTCTGAGATACTGCGTTTTATGAAAAATCTCCAATTGGACATCATAGTGAGAAAAGATATTGTTTTGCTTTACTTAAAGTGAATTGCATGGGCTATAGAATAAATGAGCAGTCGGAGCAACGATTCTATGGATTCTTTAACATTAAGGTCAACAAACAAACGCATTTATTGAGTGAACGAAAATGTTGATGTTCCGACTGAAATTTATTTAACCGTCCCTGTCGTTAGATTAACTCGAATCAACAAATTCTCTTTTCTAAGTGAAGTAAGCCTTGAGCGCTGTAAGTGAATATTTGCAAGTTTGCAGTAAAAATATTGAAAGTTTAGCCGCCCTTTGAGTAGAGGGTGCTTGTTAGAAGAGCTTCGTTAAATAGACTGTCGAGTTTTCAAGAAGCTGCGAGATTGTATTGCACTGTATGACTGCACGGGGAAACGGAGCGAAGAAATCTACTGGTGAACTGCAAGATATCCGGCTTATCCGCCCGATCGGCAGATTCTCTAGAACTTCGAGGTATATCTCTTTCGATAATCCGTGGATAACGGCGCGAGGAGCGAGATACTCTGAGAAACTGTGTATGGGTTTTTCGTCGTTTATTCTGTTCGAAACAGTCTTTTTGCTGCTGAGCATTAAAAAGGATATTCAACCATTGCTTGAACTCCATTCTTCTTGAAGATGACGATCCGTTGAACAGATCCACTGGGTGCACTTATTGTATGCAGCACGTCCTGCAACAAAAAAGAAACAAATAATTATTATGTGAATTTATAATAATAGTAATAATAATAATACTCCACATTATTGAGATGAATCATAAAATAAATGGCTGGCATATTTCAAATGTTACAACAAACATCACAAGAATTTTTGGCATAGAGAAAAGTCAAGAGAGACATTATTATATGTTTGACTTGACTCATGAGCGTGAAGAGCAGCGGGCGTAAGACGTTTTGAAGGGAAGAAAGCTAAAGCACGCGTGGTGGCCACTTGCCAGCGGCAGAACTTGTTATAGGCATTGATTCGTCAGCTCTCTGTACAACCGGAAGTTGGAATATGCGATGCGCCAGAACGCATCGTTGTGCGTGGGTCTTTTGATCCGACATCTATGCCTCCGCTTGAAGTCTTTTCCCCCAAAAGATTCATCCTTTACCGCGCCAAGATTTTCCATTCATTCGTAACTTTAAGTCATTATAGATGTGCAAAATATTTATATCTCCAAATTCATTTCCGGAAGCACAATAATTGTGAAATGCCGTAATTAAGTTTATGATAAAATACACTCCTGGTATTTGAATACCTGTACTAATTATAGTTATTTCTGAAGATTGATAGTAGTCTGAATTGATTAATAATTGTTTTCGGACACGTGATAGTAGTTTCGGTTGATCAATTTTTTTTGGCACCTGTGATAGTAGTTTGCAATAATTTATATTACTTTGTGATGACTGATAATTATTAGGGATTCGTCAATTAAGTTCAATGTACGATTGTGATATGAAATTAAGGTATTTTTGCAATGGGAGTAGAGCAAATTTTTTTAATTAACGTACTTTTACAGTTAAACTAAAGGAAATCATGAAAATTACTGTATCAAAAATTAATTAGATATTGCACTTTTGTAGTGAATTTGGAACACCAGTTTATGCATAAAAACTTTCAGTATATGTATATTCAATTTCAAGGAGATTTTGTTCCCAGTGATTGATACAGGCGAATTATAGTTGTTTAGGACGATCAATAGTCAATCAATAGTAGTTTGCAACATCATGATTATTCGAAATTGTTGTAAGGTTACAACTGCCGCTTGGTGTTCATTTTGTATAAGTTCGTCAAAAATGAGAGAAAATTGCAAATTCTTTTCGATGATATAAAAATGTAAAATAATCTATGGATATTAAAGGTACTGAAAGGAATCATTTTCTTTATCGACAATTCATTTCATTATCGATAAATTAATTTAAAAATGGAGTAATTAACAAATTTCCCGACAAACTAACAGAACTATCTTAAGGGGATCAAGTCGCTTAACAAATACAAAAAATGAATCATTTTTTTTTGTATTACATATTATGTGGACCATTATATTTTAGACCAAAATCCCGAGAAATACAACAATGACAAGCATTTGAATGATTTTGTAAATATGAAATAGCGTGTTCTGGCGATATTTCAGGTTCTAACTACATGTGTGAAAACAGAACAATCGTGTGACTAGCACCAAAGAGTTACAATAAAAATGTGCTGTGTGCGGTCGATTATTACCGACCCAACACAAATCGATGCACTTCTGATTTTCGCCGCTGGCGCATGCATCGAAATTATCGTGTGTACCTATGCCGGAGACGCAGCGGTGTTTATTTTAAGCTGTGAATACCAATCTACTAAGTGTTGCAAAATAATTTGCCATTTTCGTGTACATACTGCATTATAAGTATGACAACGGATGTGCAACAACGTCCACTTTTTTTCAACACTTTTTTGTTTATAGTGCGGGAAAAGTTTTTTGAAGTGAAATTAAGAGCTACAGATGGTCAGTATTATGAATAAATTCTCAGCGAAACGTTAGGAGAACTCTCAGGTATATTCGGTTGAAGTGTTAATTTATTCAATTTTTACTAACCAAAAAATTTATTAACTATAATTCAATTTATATATATTGAAAAAAAAATTAAAAATCGTTTGAAGAACTTTTCTTGACGGACATTTACAGTAAGAAAAAATGTTAGAAAAGATGTGGCATGGAAGATATGTCAATAAGAAATTTTATTCTTTATACTTTGAAGTTCATTCCCCGACACCAACATTTCTCTTCGGTTGTCGTAAACTTCAGATCGAATCAAATGGCAGAAAATGAATTTTGATACATCATTTTCTTCCTGAGAAAAGGCGTTCCAGATCGAATATAGGATTTTGAGCTACAGTGAAAATTGAATTAATCACAGGTCAATATGTGGTAAGTTTTTGAAAAATGAAAATTTTTTAACATATTAAATTTAATAACTTGATTTTACAGCATCTGAATAAAAAGGCAGAAAATGAATTTTGATACATTATTTCCTTCCTGAGAAGAGGCGTTCCAGATTGAATATAGGATTTTGAGCTACAGTGAAAATTGAATTAATCACAGGTCAACATGTGGTAAGTTTATGAAAAATGAAAATTTTTTAACATATTAAATTTAATAACTTGATTTTACAGCATCAGAATAAAAATCCTATATTCACTCCGGAATGCTTTTTCTTAGCACCAAAATAATCCATCGAAACCCCCTTACCGCCATTCGGTTTAATCTGAAGTTTACGACAAATGAAAAAAGTACACTTTTTCCCATAATCTTATGGTGCACCATATCACTGCACAAAATTGTACAATAGTGCTTGGTGTACACTGTAAATGGTTCAAATTAATTTTGTTTATAAATAGTATGGGTATTTTTTAATCAATGTTTTATATTGACATTTTTCAGCTGACTTGGTCCCCTTAAGACTACTGATGGTTGCAAGGACGAATGATAGTTGCTTGGGGCAAGTAGTATTAAGTTGGAACAAAAAATATTTATTTCGGAACAATTATGTCCGTGACAATTTATAATAATTTAAGCGAATAGGGTGAAGCGACCAGTGAATGATTGCGAGCAGTTAATGAATACTGTCCATAAGTGCATAAAAAGCGTTTATTCCCTGAGATTTGTCGCCTGCTCAACCGTTTATACACTAGTAAATTTGCCCTAATAATTATTAGGCACGAGAAATAGATGTTTGGGCCAATTCATAGTTATTTATGTAAGATAATTGATCATTTGATTAAAATACCTGAAGATCTTTTGCCTCATCATCGAGTTGGTTAGCCTATTTGACAGTTCCCAGATACCTCTTATATATGATCCAACAAATACATCATTAGACTAAATAACAGTGACTTCCCCTGAACGTTGTTATGGCTCCCTGATTAATAGTTAATAGACCCGACCAATTAGTCTCAAAGTTAATTGTGCCAAGTCATTCTTTCCGGCATACTTTCGTGGCTAATCTCTCATTAATTCAGCAATATACACGTCAGGAATTCGGACACACGTCATGAACAGGGAGGCAGTGAAATAAATAGAGTGAACCCCTTTCATATTGCAGAAGCTAAATATTAAATGACATTTTTAGAGCGGGAGTAGGAGATACGAGAAAATTGGTGATTCCGGTGCCGCTTTTGCTGCGCTGTTTAATCTCGCGCACTGCGAAGAAGTGTCGGGGTGAAGTGTTGGCTCGCTGTCGAGAGAACGAGAGGCCTCCTGAAAAAGATATGAAGCGGGACGATTGCTACACTCTCGTATGGCCTACTGAGCTCTCTTGCTTTTTCTCTACCGCCTCCTCTTTTTATTTTCCTCTCTCTCTCTTTTTCTCTCTCTCCCTGGCCGTATGTACTCCATATCGCCACTTCCATATCCAACAGGGGCAGAAACAGGTGCGGAACAGCAGCAGGTGGAAAAGCACTACTCCAGTTTCTACTCTTCTGCTGAGCAGCGGAGCTTACGCGCGCCAACGACGACGTGATAGTATTATACTCAGTCCTGACACCAGGTGGATTTCCCCCGGGTATAACGTCACCTTTCTGCTCCCCTCTGCTTTCTAACGTTTCACATGTGCAACCGGCCTATGCACAGGATTCACGACACGTATACGGACGGTATCATTATTCCGACCTACTGAACTCTGGTTGAATAAAAATTTAACCGTATATCAATGAAGTGCAACATGCACCACTTGCGAATAATGAAACAATTTATTTGAACTCGGAGTTGGATTGTTTTTGCCTGAACGACCATCGAACTGACCAGTCTCAGTCCCAGTCTTTTACCACACTGAGAGGAAAGATGGCATTGACGTCAAAGAATTGCACGAAAAAAAAGAGTTGGGCGAAATGTACAAGAAATTGGTTGTTTCTACCGATTAACATGGTTATATATACGCCGGGCAATTTGCTGGGTACAGAAACGAATAGCACTTTTGGTTGAATTTATGTTAGTTCAGGTAACGAAGTTAGAAGTGAGGCTAATCATAAACTATATCGTTGCATTTACCAATTCTTTTAGTTGATTTAACCATTGCACTTGGTTGAGCCAACAACGTCAAAATTTGCTATAGCAATTGAGCAACGATAAACCTAATAAAGCTAGGTTAAAGGCAATTAGAGGAGATCCAAATAAAATCTAAATAAGCTACCCATAAATCATTGAATAAATCTGGTTTACTAAGGAATCAGTTGATCTAACTTTCAAAACACAACAATCCTTTGCTTTTATTAGTCGACTGTGGGAAAAAAACTTGGTCTCATAAACTTTATTTCTGCAGTTGATTATAGAAAAATTAGTCAGTTGATTAAATGAAAGTTGTTAAGTCGTCTGAAGGAAAATTTGTCGGTCTAGTGAAACAAATTTTGTTAGCTGACTGAAGAAAGATTTGTCAGTCCACTAAAGAAAAATTTGTCAGTCGACTGAAAAAGAATTTGTCAGTCAACTGAAAAATTTTTTATTAGAGCGGACTGAAGCAAAATTTATCATTCGGCTAGAGAAAAATTTATCAGTCCACTGATTGATTAATTTCAGTGAAAACTTTTACATTTTATTCGGATGCCGGCCGGCAATGAGTATATCGCGGAGGTTATATTAATTACTCATAAAGAACTTTAAAGTACGGCGGTAAAAAAAGAGACGATTTCTTCGATTCAATGTCACTACTTTTCCTTAAGTTTGAGATCATTTAATGAAAAGATAGTATTGAAGCTCAAGTATTTCTGTTCATTTGCGAAGATTGGCGTGAATCGATGAAACCTTTTCTCACGATGCACCGAAGTATAATATAATTTTTGCATGTCATGCAGTTTCGACATACGCGGAATACCATCTTAAATTGTGTTTTTGTGTTAAGTTTGACAACTTTTGCAATATAGTACATAAAACTCTGAATTCAGCTGCAACATGGCATATTCCCGGGAATAGAATAAGACTCAACTTAATTTGGACTATTTTCAGTTTTTCAAACTTTGATAAAGTGGGAGAACTTCTCAGGGCTCTAACTCCACTTCGGTTCGCGAAAAGTTGCTGAGATGTACGGGGTTTTCTTCTTATTTTAACACGCTAATGTAGTTTGGAAAAGTAATATTTTTTTGTCATGAGCTTCAATATTCACTGCGTAACTAGATAAGTTATAGGTTGAATCCCAAATTAGGTCCACGATTAGTACTCTTTGAGAATTGGTATGGTTGCAGTGAAAACAGTTATTATTAGTATATAAAATAGTTGCATTAACTAACAGTTGATAATTGCCACTTAATTATTGGATTAAGATTAACTATGTTAAGCAGTATTATTAAACGTTTTGCATAATTAGCTTTCAGAGGAATTGGATTTCCATCTAAAAATTGCTTCAATAATTTAATTAAACCTTCAAACCTTAAGACAACAACGTTTTAATATTAATTCCAAGCAATTTTTTTGTTCTAATAAAATGGAAATTGTATTCAATAAAAAAATTTTCAGATTTTTGTAACTTTATATCAATCACATTAATTTCAACGACTCAGCCGATTATATTGAATCCTAAAAGTGTCCTAAGCATGACTCTCGTAACGGCAAAGCCCTTCTCATGAAAAATAAAAAATAAAAAAATTGTCGGCAGCTAACAGAAATAAAACTCAAAAAGATACCATTTAAAAAAATACTTTTTCTACGTATATATCCGTTTTTTCGTTCACGGAATGAAAATTAGTATGCAATCCTAATAAAGTTCCACTGTGTCCATAATTTCCACCAAATTCTCGAATGCAAATTAAAAAAAAAATTCTAACGAATTCCTATTCCTTAAATAGAACAAACGTGCTTATTTTGACATTCTCTACAGTTAAAGAAATTCGTTTTGAATCGATGCGAAATATATTTTACGAAATTTTGTATGTTTTTCTAATGGAATTTCAGGGTAACCATATTTTTGCTGCATAGACAATAAAGAAAATTAAAAAATGTTTTTTAAAAATTGGTATTTCTCAAAATAAAACAAACGTACAACAGTTACAAACTTCCCTCGAATCTAGGGCAAAATCTGTTTCCGTGTTAACACTGCTGAAAGTAATACGAGGAAGAACTAGTAACGACAGTAAGTGTGTTATTGTAGCTAATCATCTCTTGAAACCCAATATTACCTTCACATTTCATCGGAAAACATTTTCAAAAATGATTCGAACCCAAATTTCGCACAAACGGAAGAGCGTACGACACTACTATCGCGTTCTACCGAAGAGAAGATTGCATGGCTGGACATAGAAATTTCCATCGAATTGTTATCACGTTGCGTTGAAAAGTACCTTATGCATCACACACGCCCATCAATTTTCAAGCGACTTTCAACTGCAAGCCTGCAGTCTGCAAATTGCAAAATTTTATCAACAAATAGGTGAAAAAACAACATTATTCAACAAATTATCCGTCAACCTGACTTTTTTTCCAATGAAAATCATTCATTAATTTTTCCGAATACGTACGAATTTTTTGAGAATTGGTTCTAATAATAGAAATTCCGATTTCTTGGAATTTCTTTTTCTAAAAAAATGCATGTTAAGTCGCGAGTTTTTCGTATGTGTTTTTCACAAAACCACCCATTACACTCAATAAGTTTCCAAACGATTGATCAAATACATTCACGAATACAGTTCATACAAGAAAAAAAACGCAATTTTCAGACGTTATACAAAATTCTGAGAAAATTCATGCGTATTCAGAGAATTTAACGAATCATTCTTATTCGAAAATAAAGTTAGGTTGACGCATAATTTGTTGAACAATTCTTTTTTTCATCTATTTGTTGATAATATTTTGGAATTATTAATATCGAAAATTAATCTTTTCAGCATCTTTTGTATGCGTTTTTTTTTCTTCAGATTTTTATTCCGTCGAGAAGTGTTCGAATTTCTCTCTGAATTCTCACTTTTCAGGAAGTTGGGCACCACATCGCGCTCCTACATCCTTAAATCCAATATTACCGCAAATGCATTCAAAAAAAAAAATCAAGCTCAAATCTCGCACAACCAAGAGAACGTGCGGCGCTGTTATCCAATTGTGCCGAACAGGAGATTGCACACTTGCGCATTGCTATTTCCATCGAAAGCTTGTCCGGTCGAGTTGAAAGGTACCTGATGTATAACGGCCATCATTTTTCGATCGACCTTCTACGGCAATCTGGATAAATCTCATTTTCATGTGTGAATACATTTTTTTTCTTATATGAATTTGAAGTACTAGAAGCCTTTCCCTATTTTCTCAAATTATGGAATGCATTTTCTTATATTCCAACAAATTTTCTACACTTTCGGATTTCCGACTGATGACAAAATTTCCCTTAAATCTACGAAATATTCTACTTCCGAAGTAACACCAGGGGAAACATGTAGCACCAAGAAAAATTGGTGATATCAGAAAAAAAACTGCATCCAGAAAAAAGATTGAGTAATATTAACTAAAATTGTCTATTCAACATTTGTTCATTAGAAAGTACTTCTCTGTAATTGATATAGTTATTTAAATCAACGTTTCGTTGATGATCTAGTAATAAAGCATCAAACTTAACTCTAACACGTATTTATGTGCATCCATGGAAAAAATTTGGTTCAATCGACTTGTCATATATTTATATAAAAAATATATATTGTTTAATTCAACTTTTATGTAAGTATCGAATTTTCATAATGGAAGCCTATATAATGCGGAAGATTCTCGAAATACGCATTCCCGCTTTCTGTTCGTCAGTAACGAATTCATGATCGGTTTTATTTTTTATTTTTACCTTAGATAAAATAAATTTTTAAATATACATACAACATATTGAAAGCACATTAACAAACGTAACAACAAACACAAACAAACATTGAAAGAAACGAATGTACTCGATCAATTTGGAATGAATTTACAAATTTATGTATTGTGTAAACATAAAGAATAAATTATTCGACGTAAATATATTTTTCTTCGACACGAAGAAATGTATATTCCATTAAAACCTATTTTTTCTACGAAGTAATAAAGATATATTGCAATTAAATACATATTTCTTAGGTTTGAATATATTCATTACTCGCCAGATGTACTACTTACAAATAAAAAAAATTATTCGAGTTGAATACAAGTCTATTAGGTCAGCATTCAAATAAGAAAATTGATTTCCGATGCGTACGTTCTAGTCCAGTTAACTAGATATTTTTTCTGGGTGTGATAAGACCAGGGAAAACTAACAGTATCATGAAAAAGTTATAATCCCAGGAAGTCAGTACTTGCAATCTAATCATCCCCTGAAGCCCAATATCAACCTGAACTCACGTAAAAATCATATTAAAAAAAAAATTCACGCTCGAATCTCTCCCAAACGAAAGAGCGTGCAACACTGTTATTCCATTTTACCGAGGAAAAGATTGCACAGCTGCACATTGTTATTTCCATCGAGAGCTTGTGTCAGTTCGAGTTGAAAGGTACCTAATGCACCACGCCCATCAATTTCCAAGCGACCTTGTAGTGCTTCTCCCCTCGCCTCGCAATCCCAGCCTCCCTATTGTGATTCACTTTAAATCGACGACAACCTTCAGCCCGGCCAGACTGATACTCGCCTGGCACGAGAAAAGTTGCAGTACACAAGATCAGAGTGAAGTGAAAAAGGGAATAAAAAGGCAAGGGTAAAGAATGAAGAGAGAATTCAAGGGTGAGAGAGGCAAGGGGGTAGTTACGGAAAGAAAAATGTATGGTGAAGTCCAGGCCCATAATCTAAGAAAGCGATAACGATAAGCTCGTGGTGGAACGTCGTCCGAGTTGTATCCCATAATGTGAAACTTGTATCTTACATGTACGCCTGCCCATAAGGCGTAAGTCGACCTCCAACCTTAACCAGCCTCTGTATGCTCAGATCTGACAAACTGCATCACCTTCCCTCCTTCATTTTCGCCATAACGCCCTTCACAGTATACACACACTCGAGTGTATCGAGTCAAGTGTTCGTAAACTCGTGTAGGTGTATACAGAGATCCACTTTATATCCACTCTCACATCGTAGACTGTTGTGGCTGTGAGAAGAATGAGGAGGAGAGGAGAAAGGGCGTCCGGGCGTAGATAAGTGGAAAGGAGGTGGGATGCCGAAGAGAATGCAGGAAGCATAAGGAAGACGAGAGGAGGAGGAGGAGGAGGAGGAGGCGGGGAGTGCAAGGAAGATGAAGACTTTTTCGCCAACGAAAGGGAAATAAAACGCCTTCCATGTGCCATGTCTCACTCACTCTCGAACGCCCCTCCAATCTTTACCGATAAAAGGAGCATCTGCACGTTCATCCGGCAGTATTTTCCCTTCAGCTCCTCGTTTCTCTCTTGTCCTTCCTCCGCCTCACAGAACCGCGATATAGTGTAAAATGTTGCGCGAGCTCGCTCATCTCCGACGCTCAAAGTCTCCGGGAGATCCGTTCGCCAGTAACAGCGGCATTACCGACGCTCCCGCGAAAATACTAGACTCTGTATCCGGGATAGTTTTCAACGAGATATAAAGTATATAAAATGTGACGGAAGTCCCTCCTAGAGAGTTGTTTTTGTATTCCTATCACGTCCAGGACAGTCGTTTTGAGTTCTTTTTTCTTTTTTCTTTTTTTTCTTCTTTTTGTTGAATAGACTTTTCCACGTCGTCGTCGAGCATTGTATCGGGATCCACATCGGGAAATCGAGTGACCTAGCTTTGGATATATTTCGTCTATACTGGCATATGCTTTTATGAAAATCTCTCAGGTTTCTCGTGAAAATGAATTTCCGAATATGTGACTGGGAATATGTAACTCCTTGGGGGAAAATCTGAGAAACAGGAAAATGAGCCGAAAAAATATTTATACTTTTGTAGTTGTTGCAAATCAGTTCATGTATTTGCAAAAACTTATTAGGCTTATTAATAGTAAGAAAAACGAGTAGTCTTAGCTACTGTATTATTTCATTGGCTGTATTCTCATCGTTTTGTCAATACTAAGAATGTCGTACACTAAGAAAAATGGATCTGAAGGGTTTACTTGAATCGATTATAGAGTGTATTTGAAATGAATAACATTTTTTTTTCAGATCAGATAGAATTCATTTTAATCAGATGAAATTTTATTTAGATAAAATAGAATCTATTTCGATTGAATAAAATCCTATTGGGCTGGCCATTAAACGAATAATTTATTTAATGGCTGGCCTAATAGTGTTTTATTCAACAAAAACAGACTCTATTGGATTAAAATAAAATTTTATCTGATCGAAATAAACTCTATTTGATTGAAATGAGATTTTATTCATTCCAAATACACCAAATAATTGATTCAAATAAACTCATCAGACCCATTTCTCTGGGTGTAGGAACTATGTACTCGTGTGATGCGAAATGTATTTTATAGTAGTGGGTACTTTGATAATTGTAATCGTTTTTTAATGAGCCTATCTATATATTGTAGTGACTCATACAAAAAAGGGATATAATAGCGGTAGCAACCAATCATGAAATGTATTTATTTAACGATTTCAAATGGTAAAACGAATATAGAAAGGCTTGCAATGTTTTATGGTTGAAGCGATGATAATATGGTTCAATAAACGATACTTGCAAGGTTATTGGAAACAAACGTTAAAATCGTATAAGCAACAAAACGGCATGTTTGAAACTATGAAAATGGTTTTCGAAACGATTATCATTTTAATGATTGCTACGATAATTATATTTGCTATAACCAGAAAATATAGACGGCTCTCCTGGCAATTATATTAATGGTTCATCCAACAATTTTTCTATATTTGGTATAACCACAAAGCATAGACGTGTCTGGGAACTATAGTTTATAGTTAGATTATCGGCAGTCCAATTATATTATTTTCATCAGAATTACCAGATTTTTCTCTCAGTGTTCTACTACTGACCTAAATTCTGCGAGTGCATTTAATTGCATTAGAAAATCCCAAAAAAATCGCCATGACATCTGGCGAATAAATTGGAACTACTCTGATCCAGTCGTCATAATCTATGCACCGAGACAAAAATTTTCCTTGATTTGAAGAAATAAGTAGATTGAATTGTTTTTTCCGATTTCAAAGAAATATTTACTTGTTTGCAATGAAATATTGTCTTTGACTTTCAAAGAGAACATTTCATTGCCTTTAAAGAAACATTTGCTCGAGAAGCGTAATCGAAGAGACGTTTTCATTGATTCAAGGTAACGCTGTCTACGATTTAGAGAAACGATTTTCATGACCATTTTTCTCCGTGCATTTCACCGTTTCTCGCGGGAGCCCGTCTCAGCAAGTACGCGGAAATATTCAAAGTAAAAAATTAATAAACAAAAACTTACCATTCTCCATGCCAGACGACGTTTCTGGCATGGAGAGTAATTTTTTAACCGAACGTCTGCTGTTTTGCGGCACTCGATTTTATAGGTTAGGTTTTTTGAAAACAATGGAACAGAGTTCTTAAGGAGTTTTAAGGAAAAAATTTCTTAATTCAATGTCACTACTTTGCATTGGATTTTTCCTCATTCAAAGAAAACATAATATTAGATAATATATTATTTCCTCGATTTGAAAAAAATGTTTCTTAAGTTGAGATTTCAAAGAAATTTCTTTGAATCAAGGAAACTTTTTTTCTCTGTGTACTTTACTGAAAAATTTTATCTGGTGCATGGATTTGGCTAATGTTCACATCCTAAAAAGATTTTTGCACAAAGATATGCGTACGAAATATAAAATGAGTTAATTTTAAGAATTGCACATGTTTCTTACTTGAGTTCTTCAACCATTTTCTTTTGTATTGATTCCTAATAGCGATTGCATGATTTATAGTGACGCCGTTACTTTTACTCATAAGGCCAGGCGAAAGGATTGCGAGAAACAATCCGGCCGCCTTCGCCATCTAGTGGAGATTCACTGAACCTCGCAGATTAGTGCTGGGTACGACTGCTAGATGGGGAACGACCAGAACGTTCCCCGCAAACGGAAAGTATCATTCGCACATGTCTTATCTCATGGATATTATCCCTTTGAGGTTTCAAAATGAGTAGACGTTACGAGCCAAGAAAAAGAAAACCCTGTTTTCTATTGAATGAGTGTCAAAAATCTTCAACAATTTATAACCTTAACACAACAATGTATTATGGTGTTGACAATAGTGGAAAATGCAGCGCAATTCACAATGCAATTAATTAAAAAAACACATTTGAGACATTAGAAAATCCGTAATCCGAACAAATGTTGCACTTGATTTATTATAATACCCTTTAATTAATTATACTTCGATCGCAATTAATAATTGCTAATTAACTTAGACTTCAGAGTTGTAATTATTCCCTTTTTTTACACTCTCTATTGTCTTTTTAATTCCATAAATAAATGACAAACATTAATTTCTGCATTCAATAAAAAAAGTATACATTTTCTTCTCCACTCGATACATTATTCCAACTAAATAATCATTTATAATACCACGAGAGCTTCGAAATATCAGATTAATTTCGAAGCTCGAGTGGTATCCGGGGGTTTATTTTCCCATCTCAATTGCGACCAATGGAATTGCACCATGAGACGAAAATTAAGGTTTATGTTTAATAAAACCGTTCGACTGCCACAGTTGAATTTAATCTGTCTGTTTGACAGATGGTTAACGCGGCTGAATGATCTTTTGTTTTGTATATACAGCAACAGACAAAATTATTAAAAAATTATCAGTATAATTTCGTGTAGGTTGTACCAAGTGACGTCGAATGGTGCAATTCTATTGGTCGAAATTTGGATATGAAAAATAATCCTATTAATTTATGAATAAAATCAGTGATTAATTAGAGTGAGTTCCAAGCTGATAGGATAATTACCACCTTGAAGCACTCGGATCAAAATTAGAAAATCATATTTACCATAAACTGAAAACCGTCGAGTATACTTAGAACAAATAATTGTCACTTGATGATTATCAGAGATCAATCGCAATTCTCCTAACTGTACTTTATTTGGTTCTCTACGTTCCGGAAACTGTTTCAACTAACCTTGACCACTCTTTATAAATCCGGCTCCTGACTTCCTTTTCTTCTCATATCACGTTCCGGACACTCCTTCTTTGCTTCGTAGCCACTGAATATGCTTTTCTCGTGCCAAAGGTACATCACTGTATACAAAGGGGCCCTGCTTAAGAATTGCGTCCATACTATCATCTCCTTACGTGAAAAAATTTCTTACGCCCTTCTGGAAATTGGCTTTTGAAAGATGTGCCTGAATATAAGTCGTACATTTTCCAGATTGTAAACTTGGTTTAACTGGCAGGAAATAAGGGTGAGATGTTGGGAGCATTCGGCTTACATTTACGTTGCTTTCCCTCATTTCATTCTCTCTCTCTCTCTCATTCTCTCTGAATGTGTACCGCCTGTATTTCACTCTGGCGAATTGCTATGCTCCCGGAAACTTGAGCATTAGCTTTGAGCGCACGATAAGCCGATGTTCCCGTAACGCTGGTGTGGCTGGGTTGGCGAGGATTTGACGCTCGTCATTGTCGTCCCAGCTAAAGTACGCGAGTGCATCACGAGGCTCTCCGGCTACTGGAGAGCATCAGATACCACTGAGAGGAAGAGGAAGAGGAAGAGGCAAAGGAGAAAGGAGGACGGGGAGCGAGCAGTACGATGAGAAGGACGATGTGACCAAAGGTTTTCGTAAATCCGGATTGCAAACTCTCCACCTCGTGCATCCGGTTTAATCTCTGTCGGCGAGAGACTAGAGCGGCACGTGTATGTACCATCGTCGCCTAGTTTCTCTTACCATTGGGCTGACTACCCTGTGGATTAGTGCTTATATCGTGTACGTCTACTTGTACATCCGTATCATATCCTAAAACCTATATAAGAGAAGATTATTCCGTTCTATAGTACGACTTGTGTAATGTTTTTTTTTTTCCTTTGCTTGGCCATATATTTCTAAGAGAAAAGCATCGCTTTATGCAGGTTTTTCTTTTTGTTCCCTTGTGACGGTTTGATATCGAGAGGATTTTTTTTTGCAATTTTTGTGCCAAGGCTTCCGAAATGGTCTAAGCCATCAGACAGAGTGATATGAAACAATAGCTCGAAATTTTTTCCTGTTTCGGTTAATAAATAATTGGTACTCGTTTTTTGAAGACCATTTGAAAACGACAATCTCAACAATTTCGGCTAATCAACTTACATTCAATGACGGGCGTTGGTCGACGTGAATATCTGATAATGTTTCTGTAGTCAAACATAAATAGAAGTAGAAAGAGTATATGAATCGATTTTCCATCAATGGCAATGAAAAATATAATGATTTTCAACCAACTTTCTTTGCGGGACTGCCAAATTTCATTGCATCTAATATCTAATTTGCTTAGATATCTAGATGCAAGATTGAAGAAATTGCATGCGACCAAGAAATTCCTTTCTCAAATTATCTAGTTGCACTTTATGCTGCTAAAAATTATGCTTAACTGTATCTTTTATTTTAATAACCTATTTATACAATTTTGATACGCCCGTATTTTAATAACGAAATTTCATCCTAACTTTTATTTTTTACAACTCCAGCTAAATGCTAATCTAAATCATTTTTCGGGAATAATATCGATTGTTCGAGTCTTGTCTATCAATAGACAAGAGAAATATGATTTACGTACCGCATTCTTTGGATTCATTCACGTATTCCTAATTTCGAAGTAATTGTCAGAAACAATAACGATTGGT
This sequence comes from Tromatobia lineatoria, assembly GCA_949699805.1. Classification (NCBI taxonomy): domain Eukaryota; kingdom Metazoa; phylum Arthropoda; class Insecta; order Hymenoptera; family Ichneumonidae; genus Tromatobia; species Tromatobia lineatoria. Next base: position 2,616,079 of record OX453044.1, read on the forward strand.
CGCGCCTTGTCCACACTGTTAAAAATGTTTCAAAAATTAATATATGTATTGAAAGTTTTTTCGCAGATACAATTTATTAATTTTGATTTGATGTACGGATATGTAATAAAATTTCAAAAAACACATTGTAAACACTACAATTATGAAGTTTTCAGTATACTGTATATTAATTTCATAAAAAATTTTTTGTATATTACTTACTATTTCTATATTACATTTAATATACGCGCATCTGCAAAAAAACTTCCAATACTTTATATTAATTTTCGTACGAAAATTTCTGACAGTGCATTAATAGATAAGAGGAATATGATTTACTTATCGCATTCTTTCGATTCATACAAACATTTCTAATTTTGCACCAACTGACAGAAACAATAAGTATTGGTCGAGTCTTGTCCATTAATAGATAAGAGGAATGTGGATTTACGTGTCGCATTCTTTGGATTCATACAAGTATTCCTAATTTCGAAGCCATTGTCGGAAACAATAACTATTGGTCGAATCTAGTCCATTAATAGATAAGAGGAATATAACCGAGAATTCGGGTACAAACGACAACCGCGAGTACTGCACTTGCTCTATCCATATACACGAAACGTTTGGTAAATTCGCTTTCGCGATAGACCGGAAACCATCTACGTATACGTATGCAGTTCGCCGACACCTATTGCCAGTCCTGCTAGTCTAATCCTCGAGGCTCGAATACGAAGCAAGTGTGCGTGGACCCTCAATGCATCCACCAAATACTGCACAATAGTGCGCAATAACGTAGCAGCACACATAGAGGTAGCCACTGTCCAAGCGGAGCTAGAGGATTAGACCGGGACCGTTAATATTGCCGAGCTTCCAGCATCCGTAGGCCGAGCCATCACGGAATCACAGCTTTCGGCTCTAAGCCCTCCGGGTGAATATCGATCGATTATTTTAGCGTATCGTCATCCATGCGCTTCCATACTTTTTCGATTATCGTTAACTTTTGAAATTTAACGCCGTTATTTACGATTATCGAATCAGCGATGTGGAATATTTGTTAAAAATTTTGGATTGAAAATTATAGGGAGGGGAGAGATTCAGTAATATGACCACGGAAAACTCAGCTTCATATTTCAATTATTTTTAAATTGCATGAATTTTGAACCATCGATTTTAAAGGTTATAATGTAGGTGAACCAATCAACGAAGAGGAATATGTATAGAATTATTTGAAAATTAAAATGTACAGGGAAAAAATTGCAATGGACGAGTTGACTTTTTGAATATTTCACGTTCTTTAGGAAGATATTTCCAATATTTGAAAAATTTTTGGGCAACCGCAAATTTCGGGTATGATTGTATACCGCAACTTACCATTAATGATGCAACGATGTGGAATATTTTTCCGAAAATATTTCTTATTATAAAATGTTTAAAACATCGCAAGCTTCAGGCACGATTGTATGTCACAATCTACGATTAACGATATAACGATGTGGAATATTTATAAAAATATCTCCACTTGGAATTTGAGGAAGAAAATTTGCCATAACGAAGTCGACTTTACTAACAATAGTAAGAATTCTACGACATTGCCATTTGAAAATAACGGGACGTGAGTATTGACTGCCTATTTTTAATATAGCAACATTATATTTGTTAATTACGAATGCACCTGAAAATTAATATGCGTTATACGAATTCACGCTCTGTATACCGATATGTTAATTTAAAAAAATGTATTACAACAATTTGTTGACAGTGTAACTCTTTCAATCGATGATCTACGATGCCTGCGTCATCGAAATCATTTTAGACTAATTTCCCAGACTTTTTCATTTATTTCTCGATGGACTTACAAAATGTTTGATCACCTGAATTAATTATCAAAACGTTTGAAGAGTAAAAAATATGGCCACTGATATTTTAAAATCTATATGTCAGGGAATTATTAATAAAAATTCAGTTTTACGTGGCGGTCAAAGTTTGAACCCTCTTCAGACATTTATTTTTGTTGTGTGCATAAGAAAAAAAAAGTATTTTGTGCGTGGTCACAAGAAAAAGAAATATACTGCTTAATATATTAGAAACATTTTTGAATTACGGTAAATCTCGGGCGAGACTCATCGACGGAATTCACGAATTGTGATTCAGCAATGTAGAATATTGATTGTTAAAAATGTTCAAAAGTGTTTTACAGAAACAAGAAAAAAATTGCAATAAAATAGTCATGAAGGAATCGACTTTACGGATATTTCACATCGCCTATGAACATATTCAATGTATTTGCAATAGACTTGCGAAGATAATACGATTTATGTCGTATGTTATCTAAAGTCGTAGTCCGCATTGTAGGTACAAAAAAAAAAAAAAAAAAAAAAACATAAAATTTAATATGTTTAAAACATTTTTGGATTGCCATAAATCTCGGGTGAGACTTATCGACAGAATTCGCGATGTGTGATTCAACGTTGTGTAATATTCATTTTAAAAAATCTTCAAAAGTGTTTTACAGAAACAAGAAAAAAATGGCAATAAAATATTCATGAAGGAATCGACTTTACGGATATTTCACATCGCCTATGAACATATTGTATTTGCAATAGACTTGCGAAGATAATACGATTTATGTCATATGTTATCTAAAGTCGCAGTCCGCATTGTAGGTAGAAAAAAAAATAAAAAATACATAATGTTTAATATGTTTAAAACATTTTTGGATTGCCATAAATCTCGGGTGAGACTTATCGACAGAATTCGCGATGTGTGATTCAACGTTGTGTAATATTCATTTTAAAAAATCTTCAAAAGTGTTTTACAGAAACAAGAAAAAAATGGCAATAAAATGGTCATGGAGGAATCGACTTAACGGATATTTGACGACGTCTATGAACATATTCAATATATTTGAAATAGACTGGGGATAGATAATACGATTCACGTCGTATCCTATATGACGTCGTAGTCCGTATTGTAGGTACAGTAGTGAAGCAGAGCGAAGGAGGAATCGCAAGCAATCGGGTCGAAAGGCTTCCGGTTGGTGAATCGAGTTTTCTCCTCTCGGTTTCTCCGATATCGAGGACGAAGGATTGGGATCCCATCCTCTACTTCCGCAGGCTCTACTATGTTCCAAACTGCTGGACGGATCATGTTTCGAATTCCCCTTAGACGCTCTTCCGACTTACTCTGCTACACCATATATAGTACCTTATATCCTGAATCCATATGAACGTGTGTTAGACTATAGACTTTATTGTCTCGGGTTTCGGATTTGCTACTATATTGAAGAAGTGTCCAAGTCCATTGTATTTATAGAAAGCAAAGACAATATCCGTAAAGCATAATTATGTGTGATAAAAACCGTCAAAATATCGATTAAATTAATTTTATCTTTGATAACGGTTTTTAATGTAATAAATGTTGTGCTTTATGAGTGAAAGTAACATTAGTTTATCAATAAACAAATTGATTTCGAACGTAAAACTCAGGAAATTTTTTAGACTTCATTATTGCTCGGGGGTTGTTCGTAATTATTTACTTCTGATTTTCCTGAAAATGAGCGTCGATTTTATTAAACTGTCATGTAATTTTTGGAAATTGAATGTATTGAATCATGTAACAGAATAATCGATTTGAAATATTCGATTTCGAAGCGATAGAAATAGATTCAAGATTCTTAGAGATTGTTAAGATTCAGAGCGAAGAAGTAATTTTACGGTCCAATTGAATTAATCCTGTGACCTGTAAGACTCCGTTTTTAACTATAATATTATCAAGAAGCGTAATTATCTGGAAATAATATAAAAACTTTAAAAACCTAAGCTTCTGTTGATTTTTCAATACTTTCGGTTAACAAAATTCTGAAATACTTTTTTTGGTAGATTACAGTTTGAAATGGCATCGTGCGTCAAATTGAATTTAATTTAAAAGTTCTATAATTTTTTAAGCATTTTATCTTTAACGTTTAACGTTAATTCGATTAAATCTTTAGGTAAGGAAAAATGAAAACATGACGAAATATAAAATTAAAGTAATTCTGTACTATTTTTTGTCTCATGGGACGAAGTAAAAGAAACATTTGCTAAATAATCCAGCTGCGAAATCGTACCTGTTGTTTTTTTAATCGCTGTAAATCCGCAGATTTAAAGCAGTCATTTTTTATTCGTAAGAATATATGCAAAATTTTATCAGTAAAATGAAAAATATTCTCAAGTTTCATAATTTGAGGAAACCGCAGAATATAATTTGTCTGTGTTTAACTAGAAAACGGGACTAACAAATTTCCGATTCATTATAGATAATTTTTATTCTATATCCTCAAAAAAAATCCACTTGAATAAAGAACCAAACCAAGTCGAAACGCACAGTGCGATCGCAAAATCTCACGAGATAAAACTCTGAAGGACTTTACGTTGCCCCTAAACCAACCGAAGAACCATCAAACTTTTTACTACCCTTTTTCTTCCCTGTTTCTGCATTTCGTCAGGAATCACAAAACAATACACAGAATGATAGGTTTTATCATCGTAAACTCACCCTAACCTTACCGAAAAGTCCGGAAGGATGCGGCGATACAAAAAAAAAAGGTTTGTGTAAAATTCAAGCTAGCGGAAAAATATGGGCCAAGTGGCGATAAAAGAAAGTCGAGCTCGGAGTAAGTGCAGTGGGAACGAAGCTTTCTGTGCAGTAGTTTGAGAGAAGGATCGTTCCAGCGTGTCTGGGGATCTAAGGAAGAATAGAAGCCTGCGAGATCTCATGAACGAGGCCCTCGGATCGTAAAGTACCAGGGGTAATACTTTTTATTTCGTTTCATCGGCCTTTTATGCATACAGTGCAATTGCGTTACAGAAAAGGTTCGAATTGATACGAGCGAACAAATTATTGCATGTAAGAAGTTTTCACTGCAAAGGATGTGGAAAAGTTGATCGTCGGTCAGACGTGGTAAGAATATTTTTGGTACGGGGGACGATTAAACGATAAATTTCCTCTTAGAATATGGGCGCTGAGAAATTAGCTTCATTTTTTCCTTACTTTTTTTCACCAACGTGAATTTTGGACCATAGTTGAGATTAAACGTGATCGCAACATAGGTTAACAAATCAATGATATTGAATATGCATCAGAACATTTCTAATTAGGATTTGCAGGGGAAAAAATGAACTTGTCAAATATTTCAGGTTGATTATGAAGATATTTCCAAGACTCGGACAATTTTTGGAATATCACGACTGTGGACAAAATTTAACACTGCAATTTACGATTGAGGAATCAACGATGTGGAATATTTTTTAAATATCATATTGGGATTTGGGTTTATAAGCATTTTTAAACTTTGCGTAATTTAGAATCTTTCATCTGAGTTTTACAATTTTAACAATATTTCAATCGCGAGATTATTAATTGTCGACGATTTATGATTTACATATTATAAGACAAGACTTTTAGTACTTTTAAATATTTACGAATTTAACGTAATTTACAATCTTTCATCTGCCTTTTACGATTTGAACAATATTTTGGTCGCGAAATTGATAATTTTCGACAATTTATGATTTAATCTGTTCTAAAAACACCAGCTACAGTGAGAAAAAAAGTGAGAAATAAATATTATTCCCAGGAAGAACGATCATATCGATTGATCCTAGATAGTAGATACTTTTTCTTTTTCTTTTTTTTTAATTTATTTTATTAAGGTCGCATCAACAGCTTGGTTATTAGCGGCCATCTATTAAGCTTTGCTTATTTACATTTGTTGTACATTAATCACATATATCTAGAGTTCATCGTAAACATTAATACGTTTGCGGTACCCGATGATTTTTTGGAATTGTTTCTTTGATATGAGGCACTCTTTTAGTGTTAGTTAGTGATGCCGCGCGAGGTTTAATTTCTTGTCTCCTCGTTTGACAGGACTCAGTCAAGACAGTTTCTCGAATGGTATATATTGCGTTTACCTTTTGTTAAAATCGCCTTGCCTCGTCTCAAAAAATGACTCAAGGTTTGCCTCATAGTCGATTATATCGCATGTCTATCGGCAAATAGGGCTAACGTGCCAAGTGCCTCCGTTTTCGCGTGTTAGGCAGAAGTGCACAGTTAGTTTGCTCAAAGGAAACTAAGGGACAAGGGCGTATCTTTTCGAAAGACGTCCCATAGCATTTAATTATCATTTATTTTACTTCAGCTGATGTTTTGGACATACATTCGAAGGCGCGTATAAGCATGAAGATACGCTATTCGTCCTTTAGACAAATATGTTATTTCAAATTTATTATCTGGTCTAATATATATATATATAGTTACGCATGATTTTCAGTAAAATTTCATGTATTGGAAAAGGAAACTTAAAAAGTGTGTTTCTCAATTATCATCTATTTAAATTAACGCAGAACATTTTTAAACGTTAGTAATAAGAAAAATGAATTGTATTTTACAAAAATACTGTATCATAAAGCAGCATTCCATTCATTAAGGAATTCATACTATTGTCATAAAAGAAATAAGAGTTTGACACCGGTCGAACATAGATTTCAGACCAAAAGGATTTAAATATTAAAATATGTTTAATTAGGGTTTGTCGACGTTGTTTGTCGAATTGTTGGTTCGTGCAACAAGAGAGGACTGATTTTCTTGTCTGTAAAGACAAAATATTTTTTCCTATAATGGATATTTATTTACATTCTTTAATTTTTCTTATAGGATAATTTTGTACTTTAATGAAGAATAAATATACATTAATTAATATCAAAGTTACTATTTTTTTTTCGCTTGTGAGGCGGCTCTTGAGTGTCGTCATTCTCATTTCCGTTCGCCTCCATTATCGGGTTTCTGAAATGATCTTGAATTCAATCAATGCTGTCAAATTCTCATGATGTCCGTCAAGGCCTTGAGACATTTGACGATGCAAAATGAACATCTTGTGTTTAGTGATTGCATTCACATATGTCGAGATAGATTGAAATTCATTTGTTCAATATGAGGTTTATCGACTTCATGTGCCTCGACTTGCCTCGACTTTCTTGAGGGCATCACTAGTGTTAGTGGAATGTCCAGACTTCAGTAGATACTATGTATTTGATTAGGTGAGCTATCATTACTGCAATTGATTGAGCTATAATTTGACATTGTCGTAACTGTAAAATATAACTGTCCCTTCTGGAAATTATATTGTACAGTGGAAGTATAGTATTATCACCTCAACCATGTATTTTTCTTTTAATTTAATAATTTCTCAAGAAGGTAACAAGGTGGACTTAAGAAAGTACAATATTATGTTATGAGATTTTCAGGAATGCATTTGACAACGATATTGCAAGCGTAATTTACAAAATACTTATAGTTTTAATCAATTGAGGGGATCCAATCAATAAAAAAGGTCATAAAAAGGGAGATTTTGAAAATGATATCCTGCATTGAAAAAAAACTTACATTTGAACATCATTGAGTAAATCAAAAGTATTATTATTCTGCAATTGTGTGAAGACATACGATGGACCAGAATAGTGTAAGGTATAAAGTACTGATTTTTACTTGCGGCTACTCTCAGGTCAAACCAGTGATCAAATGTTGGTGTTTGTTGTCTTATTTGATCTTTCAAAAAGTACACTGTAGATTTAATACAGCGATCGTGGATGCACTGTAAATTACATTTACTGTAACCGATTATTTATCGAGCTCGTAATAGAGAAGGATTTATTTATTAATTGAAAAACGTAGCTTCGTTATAAAGACCTGATAAAAAAATTCCTCTATTTAATCTAAAATGCACTTTTCAACAGATAAAATAAGACCTCTAACACTAAAATTTGATCACCGGTTTGGTCTGAAAGTAACGAAAAGTGAAAAATTTACTTTTCACCTCACACCATTCTTGTACACTGTTTGTGTTTACAAATTTGGACGATAATAATGCTCTTGTTGTTCTGAATGAATTTTCAATGTAAGATCTTTCAAAACAAGGATATCTTCCACGAAATTTTTCTTCTTATGACATTTTTTATGCAACTGGGTCCTCTTAATACACCTTAGTTCAATGGCAATAGGATTTTTTGACACCGTGGACGGCCTACATCGTTTTTTTCCTGGAAGTTTAAAGACCAAGGCAACAGAGCAGTTTGTTCGATTCCAAATTCATTATACAATTATTTTTATCAAATGTTAAATTTCCTTAGAGTGGTAGAAGGAAAGTTTCAGCTTTCCTTCATCTAAGGACCAATATACCCCGCAAAATCTCAGGAAGAAACCCCTCGGATTCTTAAATACCATAGGTTATAAACGTCCTTTCGCCTCATCGGTTTTGTGTATGTATACTGTGGAATTGCGTTAAAGCAAAGGTTGGAATCGACACGAGCGAACAAATAATAGAATATCAGTAGTTTCTATTGGAAAGGATGGAGAAGTTGATCTTTGGGTCGTTCGTGCGGTAAGTATATTTTTGGTGCGAGGGGAGAATTGAACGATAAATGTCGTCCCGGAATCCGCCGAAGAGCACGAGGAGAGACGTAAGTCGAGGAAACGTTCACGCCTTTGATATACCGGGTTTCCGACTGCTATGTCACAACAGAAATGTCCACTAAATTTCAAACGATTATGCATCACCGGGTGACACCGAATGCCGAGAGAATTAAGACAGTTTTCCTTCTGACTGGCCATGTCTTGTATTTGTGCGCTCACGCAATGACTTCTCTGCTTTCAGTGTGAATTAATAGAGACCGCGATGAGGGCATTTATAGCTATCGGAGAGTTAAGGCTGCAACGGTTAAGCCGATGGCGAAGAAGCTTCTCGAGATCGTGCCAAGTGTGGTGTAAATGTTACAGTATTTTTCATTTTATTTTATTTTACTTTTTTTCCAATCTTCTTATGTGTTCAAGCGAAAGAAAAAAAAGAAGATAAATCTTGCGAGCTTTCGGAAGCAGCCGGAGATAGGATATGGAGTGGAAAAAAATCCGGCTTTTGTATCAACGAGTTTCCGCAACTTTTCGACACCGAGCTTCTGCTTTTTTGCTCTTTTTGTCTTCGCTGGGGCAGAACAGCTATCGATTATCGAAGCACGGGCTGTCCACCTGTGTCCGAACTGATAAAGCTCAAAGATGTCGAGCACGCGTCAGTCAACACTCAACGGTGCCATTAGAAATGTTTGTGTTCTGTCCAGAAAGTGTACATCATTAATAGTGACCTTTTGGCTTCCTCATAGAGCAAGCAAAAAAGCAGAGAAGCTCTATTTGCAGAGATTTTTTTTTGTTTCAAAGTTTTTTATGTCAGGACAATCAGCACGTAAAGAAAAATGGTGGAAAAAAATGTTTGTGTGTATGTGGTTGTATGAATGAACAATTTTCGAAATTCAATTACCTATAATTCAACAACCGTTCAACCGATTGAGCTGGAATTTCGCACACAAATGAAATAGCAACCCGTCTTTGATTATTATTATTTTTTACCAAGTGTATGCAGATTTCATAGTTGAAATTTTTTTTTACATTTGAATTAACAAGGACGTAATTACTTTAATTTGGGGCGGGGTTAAAGTTCCGAATGGTAAATACACGCAGGTCTAAAATTCTGAAATTTAATATCTTACCAACATTTTTAACGAAATGTTTTATAGCGAATTTCGTGAAAAATGTAGGTGACATATTATATTTCGGAATTTTAGACCTTCGTGTATTTACCGTTTGGAACTTTAACCCCGCCCCGAATTTGACCGACATTAGAAAAAGTCGTTCGGATTTCGTAATTTCCAAAAAATATATGTTATGACATTCAAATTCGCAAAACATTAACTATCGAACCTAAACTCCGTAGTTAAAAGAAATTATATCCGGAGCTGTTAGATATATAGTTGAGAAAAGATCGGTGAAAGTGTTCAGATTATATAGAAATTCGAATTGGTCGTCATTATTTTTCGACCAGTAAAATGATAAAGAAACATTTGATTTTTGGATTTGTTTAAAACGAGAATTCAGAGTAGAACATTACATATTACTCTTTATTTTATTATTTTTTTAATTTTTTTAAAAAATTTTTTTTTTACAAACTTTCTCTCTGTGGAAGCCAAAATCGATGAACATACTTCCTCAGAGGCGTAAATTTATAAAAAGTACAGAAAATAATGCGAAAGCCATTTATAAGCTTCCAATTTGCTCCCTTTCAAATTATATACCTGCTCCACAAATTAGGGACTATTAACTTGACGTACGTGCTACGTGCAATTAACCCAGAACCGAAAACAAACTAAAACGGCGTAATCTGAGTTGTGACGGAAAACTACGTTCCTACTCCCCTTAAACACTCGAATTCTAGTATTACGAAAACAATTTAATGTTAATTTATTCAGGTTGACAATGCAAAAAAAAAGGGTATGTTTTAAATTTACAGGGAAATAAGTTTTAAGTAAAATTTCAATGCAAATTGTCACGAAAATAAGAGTAAGCACCCATTATTGTTTTTATAATTTTTTTGATTACGCAATTTTCAAGGGATTCTATTTGGAATATTTTTCTTTCGTTTTGCTAAAATGGTAAATGTTCGTCAATAGGCCTGAATATATGAAAAAAAAAAATCGTTTTTATCTAATTATTCATGGAATAAATAGACAGAGTTGTAAGGTAATGTGGTTAATAGGGAAAAAAAAGCTCTACACGTAACATACGTCACGCTAGCAGTGCAATTACGCAGATCGCCTTAGCTTCCCTTTTCAAACATATCTAAGCCTTTTATCTAAAAAGAAAAATGACGTGGCGCAGTTCATGTCACCTTAATGAGCTTCTACACATAAATTTTAACTGAATTACTTATTTTATCGTAAGTCTTAAATCGTGAAAACGGTGGCAGGTCTGACAACAATCAAGTAATTATTATTTACTATTAGTTACAATCATTTTTAGATTGTCTCATAAAAGTATTTTATATTTAAATCAATGAAATGTAAATACAACAACAGTTACATAAACGAATATTTTTTTTCGAATTCTTTGTTTTTCGAAAAATGGATAATCGACAACTGAAGAAAATAATTTTACACTAATTACTTGAATTATCGTGACATTTAAAAAAATTATAATTCTAAATCTCACTCCTTGTTTGAAATATTATGTATTTTCAGATTTCCTTCAAAATATGTTAGGATATTTTTTTCAAACCAATATTCTAACATTTCGACTGTTATTACATTCTTTGAGAGACAAATAGATAATTAGGATGAGTTTAAAAGTGATGATGCTCGGTATTCCGTTGTCGCGACTTGTGTATTGTGTAAATTACGATTCTCTTCCGCAACAACGAACGATCATTTACCCAAGCCCAAACATCTAGAGGGATCATTAATCACATTACCAGCCATCGGCCTTCACCCTAACTCCAAGTGAACCACGAAAAATGATCAAGAGAACGGAAAAAAAACGATTAATTTCCCAACGATTCGATTCGCGCATACTAAACACTCTTTATTCCTTCCACCGAAAAACTTTAGCGATTAAGAACAAACTATAACTACGGTCGATCCCAGCCTGTCCAACGCCCGTTGTTATCGCGAAAAACTTCTTTTTTTTTTTTATAGACAGACGTCCGGGACACTATCGTGAAAACGTGTACAGCATAAATGCAGTGTACATCTTAGTCACGAACCAGTGACGAGAAAAAGGTGGTAAAATACGGAGAAAAAGACACGCCAAAACTTTTCGCCTGGTATTCTTCTCACGGCCCGTATATGACACCACCCGCCATTACCTCCTTTCATACTATATATATATATATATATATATATATATACATGTACGTATATATGTATACATAGAACCGAATCTATATGTGCACGTATCTTTATCTAAAGGGTGAACGTGGTGAATATGGAACACTAAAAAGTGGTGGCCTGTATCTTCTACTTCCAGGGACAAATCACACTATGGTGGTAAAAATATTTTCCGGAGAGCTCATACTATAAAAACCAGGCACTAAAACATTTTTGAAATATTTTTTAAAACTTTTTTTCGATATTCATTAATATGGACCACTCAAAAGTTGCTGGAGGATGAAAAAACTGAAGGATTTGTTTGTAATTTGACTGACCAGTTGAGTCAATTGGTTGCATCGAAATCAGATTCATGAGTTTTGCACTCTGTGCATAATTCAGAGAACATTCCTCAAAGCATTGGTCTTTGCTGCTTCTCATTCTCTTCGCTGTCACACTGCACACCTTTCAAAAGAATTTTTCTTCAAAATCCTCAAAAGCAAAGTTATAGACGGTTGCAAAAAAAATTCATGATAATTATCTTAGATATGAAAATTTTCAAGTTTGCCCTTTAAATTAATCGCTTCAATTAAGAAGTAGACAGTGCAACTGCCTTAAGACACGTATGTATATAAAGTAATACATTATACACTGGGCCATCATACACGAAGAAAAATAATGAGTTGCCACAAGCAAAGTATCGGTTGACAAAACCAACCAATTTTCCTAATTCCCCTATAGGAAATAGGAATATTCCCTATAGGGGTTATAATCCGGTTTGGTTATGACAACTAAGCAGTATTCGTTGCTCGAGCCAAGTTTTGTTGGTAGATGCCCTGTCAGTTCAGGTAACCATTTATGATGGCTACCTTACCTAATTGATTGGTTGTTTCGTACAATTATTCCAGTGGGCAAGGGCTTAAATACCAGTTTACTTGTACAATGCAAGCTGCATTATTGATAATTGTGCTATAATGAGCATTTGTATTAATTACGCTGTTCAATATTATAAGTCGTAGTGACCGACGGCAGTGGACGCGCGGTCAGTGTGAGGCTTCAGCGATCCCCAGAGATAAGCAGCATTGTTTGCGGGCATAACTTGGATGGGTGACCGCTTACACTGAGAGAAAAATATGGTAATTTTAGAAATAATATAGTTGGACTGACGATAATCTAACCATAAACTATAATTCCCAGGAGGAACGTCTATATTTTATGGTTATAGCAAATATAAGAAAATAGTTGGATCATCCACTAATATAATTTCCAGGAGGAACGTCTATATTTTATGATTATAGCAAATATAATTATAGTAGCAATCATCAAAATGATAATAGTTTCAAAAACTATTCTAATAGTTTCAAATATGCCGTTTTGTTGCGTATACGATTTCAACTTTTGTTTCCAATAAACTTGCAAGTATCGTTTATTGAACCATATTATCATCGCTTCAACCATAAAACATTGCCAGCCTTACTATATTCGTTTTACCATGTGAAATCGTTAAATAAACGATATGCTTTTCTCCCTGTGTAGCCGCGCACTGGTTTGCGCGTAAATTGTTAAGTGGAAGGCAGTTTTTCCGAGTTTCTAATGTATTCTAAGACGGCAGAAACTCAGTAAAATAAAGCCACGCTTGTATCGGCCAGGTTTTCCGCAGTTTCTCTGAGCTCTCGTGCAAATGCGATACAGTAGTGCATTAAAATGAGTGGCTGCGGACAACACTTTAGGGTGGAACTCTGTGTAGAAACGGGGAAAGGGGAGACGGGTTACGTAGAAGCCTGAATAAGGCATACGGAAGAAATGTCTTAATAAAAACTAAATATATATTGTAAATCATTGCGAATGGCCCCTTAAGCAGCACAATTAAGATTTGAAAAACATCATTTTGAAGGTTACATAGAAGAAACACGATTCAGTGTCGATTTTTCGTTTAATCAAACTTTATTTGCAGAATATTACTATGGGTCCACGTATAGAAAGAAGAATATTTCCTTAGATGGATATTTTCTTATTGTAGCCAACTGTTCAAATATATGATTTATTTTGCATTTGAAGTAGAAGTCTAGTTCAGTCACTAAAGCAAGCAGGTTTCACAGAGTCCGATTTTCTGTGTGACCCTCATATTTGAATTCTAATCGCAAGGTCTTTCGCAGAGGACGTTACCTTTACAATAATTGTTTTTCCTGCGAAGTAATTTTTTTTAGCCAATTCGTTGTAACCCCTGTGAGGTAATTTCCAATAATAATTATTATACTTCAAATTAATAGAATTCTTCAGTGCAGAGTTCAATCTTTTATATCCAACTAGGGTGTTACTGTGGCTCACGCGCTTTGCGAGTTCGCAAAACCTCGGTTAAATATCTTCAATATCTTGAGTATATTTTTAAAACGACTTGCTCAAAATTCCATGACTAACTTGGGACGACTCACTTAAAATTCCATGGCCAACTTGAAAATATCAGAAATCTTTGGAAATTTAGAAAATTTCAGAAATTTAGAAAATTTCAGAAATTTAGAAAATTTCAGAAATTTAGAAAATTTCAGAAATTTAGAAAATTTCAGAAATTTAGAGAATTTCATAAATTAAGAAAATTTCATAAATCTGAGATATCTTAGAAATCTCAGAAATCTCAGAAATCTTAGAAATCTCAGATATTCTAAAACAAATTAAATTTGGAACATACAAACACACAAACGTTTTCGGCCACTTCCTTTTATAATAAGTATAGATGCGGTCCAGCAGCACAGCCTAACCTACAGAAAAAGTGTTAAAATGAAAAGAAATATTGGCACGGCTGAACGTGGCAACAGAAAAAAATGCCCACATATAAAATATTCCACTTTTTATGATTGCCTAGTAATATTTTTCATCATGATGAAAGATTGTATGTGTGTAATTGCAGCATTGTTGAATCTACATGATTTAAAAGTGAGACAGAATACTTTTCTCTGCGGGAGAAATATTCCACCTGGCGCGGCCGTGGTCAATGGCTGCCAAGGCTCTGTTTTTCTATTAAATTCTTTAGTGTTACTAGTGGGCGCCAATTAGTTTTGAGACAAACTAATGAACTATCTTTAATAATTATTTTTTTAATTTATCCGGCTAATCGCAGGATGGGTAGCTGGATGACCAGGATTAATAGGAATGCAAAGTAGACAATAAAGTTCCAAGGTTAAGATATAAATTTATTCGAGGCTTACGTGAATTTCCTTTGACAAATATTCTCTATCGTCTGGTTTGACGATTCATTATCTCCCGATACTTTGTCGAATTATAATCTTACGACGGTTTTTAATCCTTTCATCAATAACAAACCTTCGACGAATAATCCGGTTGTCGTACCATAATTTCCTTGTCGTAATTTTGACACTACTTTATATAAATTTTCCGTTGCAATAAACGCACGCTACGCGAGACTCCCCGAGGGCTGACTTCACTTTCGTCCTTCTAATACTACGGTCCACATCAAAGGGACGATGCCGGGTCGTTAGCTGGCCGGCCCGTGTGCTCCGTGTATATCAACGTAGATCTACAGTCGATTTTACGCGCTGGCGTTGTCAGCTCTTGCGAAAATCATTCAGAAATTAATAGATTATAAAAAAAAGCGAGGTCACACGACTAATCTGCAATTAAACCAAGGTCAAAGTGCATAATACCGAGCTAAATAACGTTTCCTAACCTTGTTATCGTCAAAATCAAATCAAATCCACACTCAATATATAAACTGTTTACAAATAACGTTTCCTAGCCTTATTATCGTCAAAATCAAATCAAATCCACACTCAATATATAAACTATCTACAAATAACGTTTCCTAACCTCATTATCGTCAACATGAAATCAAATCCACACTCAATATATAAACTATTTACAAATAATCGTTTCAATCTGATTGCGACAATTTTTAAGGATACTCGATTATTTATTATAATATTACGAAAGCAGTCAAAGTGACGCATGTGATTATTTTTTAATGGCATATAAACGCTGACATTTATGACTCTGACGTACCGACATAGCTACCTTAAGATATCTTGGCCACCTCAGTGATGCACACATGTATTCCCAAAGTTTCCAATAATAGCCTCAACCATTAAGTTTCTCGTGTATGCTATGTAACGAGAACTAATCGTAAATAGTTGCGGCTACCATTCGAAGCGGTTGGATTGATGTTTATTGTCGCAATTATTTGATAAACCTCCGCCACATTGACTTAAAAATGTAGTTGGCCCAACCAATATTTTTTCTCCGTAAAGCACAGTGCCCAATATTCACCATTTTTACCCCAAATATATGTATATATATTAGGGTGCGTAAAAAAAAAATTTGTTTTTTTTTAAATTCCTTTTAAAATCATGCAAGTGCACAGAGAAAAATAGATAGTAAGATTTTAATTATCTATTATAGTAAAAATGTTAAAAATAGTAAAAATGTAATTCCTATCCAGATTTCATTACGTACTATATGTGATATCATGTTTACAATATGGATTGTTCCTGCATTATCTTAGATACTTACCTTTACAATGAAGAGTGCGATCCCTATACGAAATATCTAATATGCTACTGGGTAATATATTCTGCTTTTCAATAACATCTATTTCTCTCAGTGTGTGTACTTGGACCTCCAAATACATCTCCTGCATGTGAAACTGCCGGCAGAATATTTTATAGGATTGTTCTATCTATATTTACCTGAACAAATAGATGTCAATTGAGCGCGACATCTAACAATGATTTGTCCGCGATTTCCTCTTTTACATAAAGTATTGTGAGGTATAAAACTCACGAGTAAGCCGTGATAACCTGAAGAAACTGAAGAAATGTAAAAAAAACCGAAAATAACTGATTTATTTTATGGATTAACGCTCGAAGCATCGAAGCATAATTTGTCTTTACATACGATTCACTTGCAATTTGGTATTTAGTGGTGTTTGAGGTTGCCAGTTATTAATTCAAACTTAAACTTCAGAAATTCAAAATAGAGGATCCAATATGGCGGACTGAAATGCTAAAAGTTGCGAAAATCTAGACTTTCAGTTAGGATTCATAATTAATGACCTCAATAGTCCGTGGGTACATAATTTACAAGCGGGCGGATTTCCCCCTAAATAAACAAGGTTCATCTAAGAAAAAAATGATTATTGTATTTTTACCGTAGTGGTGCTTATAAGTTATCGATCGTGAAGACAACGTCACTGTTTTTGGTGAATAAATGTAATTGTGAACACGCGACAAGTATATTAAATATAAACATCAGTACTTAAAGGTCTTAAAGGTCGGTGATGGCATTGTAAGGTTAAAAACTAACGTTTCAACGTTGGCGAAATGGACGAAGGATTTTTCAATTTTGAAGAAATCGAAAACAATTATTTTAAAGGATCAACGCTTAAAGCATATATATTTACCTTGCATAAGATCCACTTGTAATCAAGTAATCAGGGGTTATTAAGGTCACTGATTATGAAGCCTAACTCAAAGTTGAGATTTTCGCAAATTTTTGCATTTTAGTCCGCTATATTGAATCTCTGAAGTTTGAGTTTGGATTGATAACTGGCGACCTCAAAAACCCCTAAATGCTAAATTGCAAGTGAATCGTATGTAAACACAAATTATGCTTCGAGCGTTAATCTATAAAATCAATCAGTTTTTCTCGGTTTTTCAAACATTTCTTCAGTTTCTTTAAGTTGCCACGGCTTACACGTTAGTTTTATACCTCACAATACTTTGTGTAGAAGGAAATCGCGGACAAATCATTGTTAGAGGTCGCGCTCAATCGACATCTATTTTTTTTCAGGTAAATATCGATAGAACAATGCTTTAAAAAAATTCTGCCGGCAGTTTCACATGCAGGAGGTGTATTTGGAAATCCAAGTATACACTTTCGCAGGGTTTTAAAAGAAATAGAAAGAAAAAAAAAATTACACATCCTAATATATATATATATATGCGATCGAGTTTCTTTTCTATATATATATATATATATATATATAGATGGATAGATAGAACGAAAACTCAATCGAACACCTCTCTATACTCTTCATCGGAGAAACACTCCGACTGTTCAACCGAAGTTGTGAGAGCAGAGAAAGATAGAAAGACACGCCCATTTCCAAGTGGCTAAGTGAGGAACGACGAAAGTTTTACTTCGTTCTGCGTGTTCGTTCTCCTTGTGATACATACTACGGGTCGTCCCGCTGTCTGCTGGTGATGCCGCTGCAGGGAGTGGAGAACTTTGGAAAGGCTGACCGAGAGTGGATAGCGAAAAATACGAGGGAAGCAGTGACGTGCGAGCTATTCCGCGAGAGAACTCGATGGGTGATGCTCTTTTGGTTAGCTTTTATTTTATTTTCCATTTCCTTTTTTTTTATCCCTCATCTTTTTTCTTTTTTGCACCCTCCGTAGCCACAGGCATGGCCGCCGATCTCTCTCTCATGCGGTCTGAACTTTTCCAAGCGATATCAGCAAACGAGCACGAGAAAAGTGCACGCGGTTTTTTTCCCGAATGGATCAATCAGAGCGGGAAAAGCGCGCAATTGAAGAAAAAGGAAAAATAATGCAAAGAGAGGAGACAAAAAAAACGGGAGTAAAGTGCAGGCGAAGCCGAAATCGTGTACAAACATCGATCTCCAGTTGGTTGAGTTAATTGAATGGCGAAGGAGCGAACGGACCAGAGGGAAAAGGTAGAGAGGAGAGGGAAAAGCGAAAGAGGGGAGAGAAAAGGGAAAAATAAAAGATCGTAGTAGGAGCTACCTTGGTTTGTGTTCGTGGTTTGTGCTGTGGACGTTTTTATTGACTCGTAGGAGTATTAACGTCACCGAGAAATGGCCCCGACTCATGTGTGCGCCTCGCGACACAAGATATTATATAGTACGGACATATAAGAGACGTAGACACGACTCACTCTCCACAGCTGGATGCAGGCGCTTACACCCCGGTGGCCCAACGGCAGCAACAGTCGTATTATTTCCTCCGCTTCACTGACGTTTATCGGTTAGCGACACGCGTTTCTGGCAACGATGAAACTATCGACGCCGGTTTACACACGCTCGGGGAACACACACTTCTCATCACATTGGATCTTTCATTCGCATACGATAAGTTAGTTTTGGTGTAGAGGGCGAAGACGATTCGCTTCTGTCAATTCTACACCAAACACCAATAAATTGATGAGTGTCTTTATAATGATATTATATGACATTTAAGTATAATTGTACTTGGAGAAAAATCTTGTTCATAGTAAACCGACACTGGCACACTGAGAGAAAAGATTTCATTAACGCCGGCAAAGAAATGGATGGTTCGATTCTATTTTTATTGATTTCAACGAAATATCTATTGGATTTCAATGAGATAGTGCACTTAAATTTTAAGGAAAACATTTTATTGCCTGTAAAGAAACATTTACTTAATGGGCATAAGATAAAGAGACAATTCTATTGTTAAAAAAAAAAGTTTTCATTGATTCAATAAAAACATATACTTGATAACAGCGAGTGCTGGGAATTTCGTCGTCCAATGTTAAGCCTATGGGGCTGTCTCTCTTGCACCTAACCTCACTTTTTGTTTTTCAGTTCTCCCGAACGAAAGGCTTCGAGTTTCAAGAAGCCAGTAGTTTAGCCAATTCCTGCCGTACTTCTACACGTTCTCTTAAAATGTACCCTTTATTTGCCGAGTAGTTTAGGAAAAAATAGGTTTTAACATTTTGAGCTGTGGTGGGAGAAGTGGAGGAAAAGAACAGAGACGATTTCTTCGTTTAGAGAAATGTTTCTTTGAATTAATATCACTTCTTTTCATTGAGTTTGAGTCATTCAATGAAAAGGTAGTATTGAAACTCGAGTATTTCTTTTCATTGGCGCAGATTGCCGTGAATCAACGCAATATTTTCTCTCGGTGTGGTTGCGCGGTCGGTGTGCGGCTTTGGCGAGTTAGGCAGATGGCGATCTTCCGAGTTAGGCAGCATTGTTCGCGTCCATAACTTGGATGGGTGACCGCTTATCCGTGCACCGGCTGGCTCATCAGCCAGTGAGCGAGAGGTCCGTTTTTCTGAGACCTCGGTGGTTATACTTAAGCAAGTTACTTTCGTGTATACACCGGGAAGTCAGAAAGAATATACGGCCGTCTGTACCGGTACGGGTTTTCGGCAGTTTCCGCGTGCCCTCGGCAAATGCGGTACAGTGTAGCTAAGTCGGCTGCGGACGCATTGGAGGTTAGGTTAGCTTAGTGAAGTGCGGGTAGGGAGCGATAGGAATAAGGGTGGGAAGAATGGTAAAAGGCGATTGAAGCCATACCATGGAAGGAAGGGAAATCTACTACTCGGAACCATCCTGTTCATAGTCGAACCAAATTAACATATTTGTGTACTTTAAACTGACATTTTTGTCCATAAATGACTATGGAAGGTTTCTTTCAATTTGACACAAAACATACAAAGAATTGTGCTATTTGCCAATAAAAAAATAATTTTTGGAGACACGTTTTTGGTACTGGTGAAAATATCGATGTCAGGTTTAAGAGCCAGGCTCGACACGTTCGGGAAAACACGCTCCTTATTCCTTATACATGTGCGTACGATGAGTTAGGTTGGTGTAGAGGAAGACGGAAATTTAATTGGGAACACCAAAAAATGTATTTGTGAAAATGAAACCGTGTAATGATAGTATATGGCGTAAAAGGATTATTACATTTGGAGGGAAATCTTATGCAATCACAACTAGTTAACATTTTAAAAAAATTGATCAGACATTATTTGTACAGTATGCTAATGAGAAATTTTCCTCAATTTTATATGTTCACGATTGTTCTTTAAGAAAAAAAAACCATAGACGCTCATTACTGTTATTAAATTTCTGATATATTTTTGAACAGTTCTCTATAATTGAAAATCTTATGCAATGACAACTAGTTAACATAAAAACGAAATTGATCAGACATTATTTGTATAATATGCTGATGAGAAATTCCCCTCAATTTTATAGGTTCACGATTGTTCTTTAAGAAAAAAAAACCATAGACGCTCATTACTGTTATTAAATTTCCGATATATTGTTAAACAGTTCTCTATAACTGGAGGAAGATTTGATGTTGTTTGGTACTGAATTTGACTGAAATTGGTGAAGCGGCTCGGATTTAATGAACTTATTAAATTTTCGATAAATTTAAGCGATGGCATGAACTTTTGGAAAACATAAACAAGCGAGTCCAAATTTATAATATTCAATGTGCTGGATATATAATTTAGAGAAACCAGTAGAATATTTCAGATTTTAAAGGAATCTGAATTTATCTAAATTATTTCTTAACGATGAAAATTCGGTTCAACGTCAATTAGATTTTTTTTTTTAAAGCAAGGTTATTGAGTAGATCTCTGCATATTGCTCCCGCATTATTTTTTACCTTTTATAAAGCTTCCTCATAGAGATCGATTTGTAAAAAGTTAAAAATAACGAACTAGCGATATGCAAGGTTTTACTTTACATCCTTATTTTTTCTAGTCTGGGGATTGCGGGTGTTATCAGAATTTTAAGGTGTGGGAAATTTGTATGCATGAGAATTGTAACCGAATATTTCCGGACTAGAGGGACTCTGCGGCGACTATCATACCGCAACGCAATTCCGATATTCTGTATTTTCTTTAGATTCGGTGGCTCAGCATTGAATACTAATTTTGAATTCAGTCGCACCGACGAAGTTCGATGACCTTTGCCGGAACTTTTGTTAAGAAAATGTCATATATCGACTGAACTGCCTTTCACTAGACGCGGCACATTGTCTTAAGGTGATGTAATAGAAAGACAGAACGGTAAAACAATGGAATAGCAAATTTCAATAATTATCTTAAGGAATAAATTTCCCAGAAATAAAAAAGTTAACGCTCAATCTCAGAAAATTTTTTTTTTATGATAGCAGCGAGAATTGTAACCACCACTCATTACATTCACACTTGTTTTTCCTATTCACCCATAACCAAAAATCAATATACCAGTTTTCAAAATATCGCGGCATTTCGATCGGGAATTTTATAAACACTTAATCGAAACGTCTAAAGTACAAAAAAACTAGATAATGTAAAAAGGCCTATTATTTTTTAATTGCCATCATTTTGTACTCAATTTTTATACAATTAATTATTCTTTCCTCTAAAGCGTTGAAATATTTTATTACCAATATTCTACATAGTAAAAACAAATAATGAATATCGAATAATATACAGAATATCAAAATGACATCAATCAGAAACTAATAAGTAGGGGAGATCCGGCCGGACAGTAGACTGTCAAAAATATCAAGATAAATGACTACATGCTGCAGGAAGCTATTTTACAGAAACCGCTATCAAAAATTACAGCACGAGTATAACGTAAACATTATGTATGTTCACGCTCAAACCGTACAGGTAGCGTAATCTAGCCAAAACCGCGGTGAAGCGAGTCAACGCGACGAACTCTGACACCTGAGGTCAAGAGTTTGCAAAGAATGCGTGAACTTCGCGATGTGAACCCCGGAAATAGTTAAGAGATCGCGCGTTGCCTCACGGAACAATTAGTCGTGACTTTGTCATCATACTAGCCGTTACGTGCGAAAGAATATCAGCAGCCTACGCGCTGACCTCCAAGTATTCAAAAACGAACCGTATCTTTCGAATAAAGATTTAACGTGTGTTTCCACTATTATCAAGTGTTCGTTCTCATTATTTTCTACCCGAGCTTCCGAAACCTCTTCGCCCACGATTTATTCGCGGAATTTAATTTGAATAGTTGACAATTCTCAACTATTTATTTTTTTCTTTTGTGCGCGTAGCGAAGGCGCGCACAATGTACAATATGATAAGGATAATCAATGAAGTACTCTGATGTTATGAATGATTAAGTGTATATAAGGTATAACATTATATATGCTTATCAGTTCCAAAACAGCATGATAATGTCCGCATAAAAAATACGTGTTAGTACTGACCCCGACACTTTACTATCGACCCCATTACCCCCAACTTACTCAGAATCTTCCGAGATGAGTGACTGCACTCAGGAGGAGTTTCCAAATAAACTTATAACATTAAGTTGATG
Source organism: Tromatobia lineatoria (assembly GCA_949699805.1). NCBI lineage: Eukaryota > Metazoa > Arthropoda > Insecta > Hymenoptera > Ichneumonidae > Tromatobia > Tromatobia lineatoria. Next base: position 2,638,846 of record OX453044.1, read on the forward strand.
CGGTAATTTGATTAGTACACGAAAGTAGGAACTTCATAAACGACTGGATACGCAGGGCAAACCACTCTGAATTTCATTAAAGAATATAAAATCTGATTTTTATGTTACTTACTGTCCCGCTCTTTCCTATTCACAATTCTAATTACATTATCAAGAACTGTCTATATTTTATTTTCGCGTTGGAAATGTATTACACCGCTCGAATAAATAAATAAACTCATATAGGTACTGAACGATAGACCATGAGACATATCGTATACCGAAGATCATAAATCCTTGCTCGGGTAGTTTTATTATCATTTTATTGTCGACGCTTTTACGACGCGCGAGCGTCTTTAACGCCTGGACACCCGTTGTATATACCAGAGAGCGAAAGAAGAGGAAGAAAGGTGAACGGAACGTCGCGACCCGACGGCAGCAGCAGCAACAGCAGCGAGCAACAAGAGATCCCCGCGAGAGAAGAACGTGTTTCTCTGCTTTTGTCTCTGTTCGTCGCCTCTTCCTCTTCTCTTGTGCATTTGCCCTCTACGTCCTATCTCCGTGACTCACGTAAGTCGTGCGCCTCAATTCGAGCGAGCAAGCCTCTCGCTTGCCCTTAGCTGTACACGTTGCACGGGCAGAGGACGTTCTTCAACAACAACAGCGACTGGAATCGCTCGCGGAGCTTACCACAAGCGAATGTTCCGCGTACGCGATCCCTCCGAGCGTCGCGTCTCGAATAAATCGGAGGAGGTCTTTTACGAAGCGAGCGCAGAGCCAACAAAGATCAACTTTACGACTGTAAAGGTACTACACAACCGGGATCTTTGCTGCGCCCGAACCTTCGCCCACTGACGTTATAGTGTCTCTCGTTTCGTGACTCGAATCAGTCGAACAATGAGGAAAGACCGCGTCCCAACAGACAAAGCCTTGCACATGCGAATGTGCAACCAGACTTTCTTAAATTATCGCATTAAGTGGATAGGCTATCAGACATTTTGTGATTGAAACTACTTCGTAGAATAGTATTCTTGGGAAAGTGAAACAGGTTTGGAAATTTGCGTTATAACATTTCGAGCGCGTACGATTTATTCATTTTGTGAGTGAATAATTTTTATAATCAAATGTATCTTTTCTTTGAATTGTCGCGTTAAGAGTTCTCGGGAGAGTGAAACAGGTTTGGAAATTCGCATAACATTTCGAGCGCATATGATTTATTCATTTAGTGAGCGAATAATTTTTAACATCAAATGTTTTTTTTCTTTGAATTATCGTGTTGGGAGAATACTGCTATCATATTGAAGTTGTTTGGAATAATATTCTTACTGAACTGGCAGTGGTTCGACCCTACATATCCTAATTATACACAGGTAGTTCGAACACAAGCAATTGTACACAAATCAAATGGACACATTACCAGTTAGACACGGCAGAACTCGACAGCAAAACTTGACAAACATTAGTTCGACACGGAAAGACTGTTCAGTCGCTCAATAAAACACAGACCTCATTGGACAGAGACGAGACGTTTGGTAATCCAGCTTTGTTCCAGTTAGACACAGACCCAAAAGAACACATGTACAATATTGCACGTGCCCTGTTGGGTCTGTGTCATTTGTACAATCGCTTGTGTTCAACCCATCTGTGTTGAATTGGGATATGAAGGATCGAGTCACTACGATATGAGTGCGATGAAATTTTTTGTGACGAGTGTAGCAATCCGACGAGTGTAGAAAAAGTTTCTCGCACGAGTTTCGTACACAATTTTATTTTTTATTTTACAAGTGCGACTTCTCGCACGGAGTGACATAAAATATGTTTACGTGGTCCGTTCGCTTGTCAGAAGAGATTATAGTCGGTAAAGAAGGATGTAACTGATTTTTTTTTTCAATTGAAATTCGTAAACGGCGTTTACACTTCATGTGAGCTTCTTTTGTGCTATCGCCAGTCCAGTGATTTTTAAATATACGGAAAACCTTATAAAATTCGCGACCAGTCTGGTTTTTCGAATCTGATTTTTATAAATGTTGATATACTACAAAATAGGTGGTGTTGACAGTTCGAGCAGCCATATTGGTTTCCGGCAAGTTTACAAATTTACGGTATTCCTTGTTTTTTAAGCGTTTTCACCTGAAATTCGATTGGACATAAATACGTTTATATTGATATTATAATTCTGTGCAACATAAAACATATCTGTAACATATCAACAGCGCTGTTTGTAAGCTACGAAACTTTTTATGTTAAAGTTCTTTCGTGGAATCGTATTCTATCCAAACAGAACCCGATTGGAGAATACCTTATAATTCATTGTATACTTTCAAATGCACATTCAAAAAAACGACGCTTTTTTTTAAAAATGCATTTTTTCTTCCAAAATAAAAAAAAATAAGAAAAAATACTTTTTATTTCCAAAAAGGATGTGCATCGTGAAAACTCTCCTCATATGAACAACGAATTTTTTTCCGAATCGAGAAAATGTAGAATATTCGATGATTTCATTTCCTTAAGAAATACACTTTACAAATGGACACAGGAAATTACATTGAATATATACGAAATAACACGAATGATACTAAGTAAGTGTCGAATAGAATGATCAATGAAGAAAAACGTGGAATAAGAAATACAACTCGGTATTATTCTCTTATCACTAGAGGCGAATCGCTCCATATGCCACATCATCTTAAGGCTTTTTCTATGCACTTCACCGTGTACTATAAGTAACTATGAGTGTGACTGAGGTCATCGTAAAACAGCGAAAAGCATAAATGTCTAGCACATTACCTCGAGTCTACATATGACCATGACTCTTCCAAGTTGGGATGAAAAAATCTGCATAAAAAACATTACATTGAGCGTATTTTCTTTTAATGATAAAAAAAAGGAATCGTGGTTAAGCCAATGACTTATCCAAATTTTTTATTTCAACGTCATTCCATTCCGTTGCAACAAAAGGTTACTATGTAATTCGTATACGGAGCATTCCATGTCAAATCGACGTAGCTTTTCGAATATTTAGAAATAGATAAACTAAATTGTAAGCAACACATTTTTATGAGAGATTTAAGAATAATTAGTTTGGTCGAGATTAATTTTTTTATCGTGAATTTATTTACTAATTAATTTTTTTATTAATTCACGAAAAATTTAGGTTGCGAAAGTTGAGCAAATCAATAGTCGCGGGTAATCGAAAATTTTCATGGGTTTTCAACAATGCTGCACATAATCCTCTGGGATTATGTCATTCCACTGGTAGCGGCAAAGGTTTTGACTGAATAAAAAATTTAAAAACCCTTTTTATATTTTACGTTCTTTATTCATTTTGGGTCCAAGGTTTTTTCATTAAATTTTACTCCCAAATTTTGCACGGCCAAATCATGATTCGCTACCCGTAGGAACCCCTGAATAGGTCGCTTTGTCCATATAATTGCAGAGTTTGGATCAGCATAAAGGTTTTTCTCGGCAATAACTTCACTCTTGGTTTTGGTATATAATTAATGTGCGATAGCACGTCGAGTGTGGAATTCATGGGACACCCGCAGCAAATAACAGTACAATTATCGCTCTAACGATCAACCAATTACATCTATCTGTACCTTAAAAGCATTAATTGAACTTTTACGCAAACATACGTTCGTTCATATTGGTCTCTTTTTGAATATAGTGCATTAATGATCAAAATAGTTAACTAACCAAATGCCAGATTAATTAACAAAGTTTATCAATTTTTCCAATGTTGCGAGTCTTCATTAATTTTTCATACTTGGCCTGTATTACTGGAAATCCCTTGAAATTTTAATACATAAAGTTCCCATTAATAATATTAACAAACTCGATTACATAACAAACACTCTATGAATAATGATAAATATCCTTTCAAATACTAGATAAAATCTCAACATGGTATTAAAACGCAGAATTCCTGCAAGAATGTAGATTGTACTTTTTCTAAAGTAACTACGCAAAATTTCTACCAAATATATTTCTTATCACTTGTAAGTGAATTATAAATTTAGCTATTCATGAGTGTAAGTGGAGTAGAGAATTCAGAGGATTAAGGGACTGTAATACTAACGGGCTTTCCGGTGCGGAAAATCAATGAGAAATAGAGAAGAGAATGAAGCTAGTTCTCGCAACGGGCTTGAAAGAGATTTTCAACGTTTCTACCAGTAACAATGAAGCCTTCGGTTACTGAGCAGTAAGACCACGGAGTTCAGCACCGACTTCTCGTATGTATGTACCACGTATTACCCGGGTATACGACTGAGTACTCTATAGTTCTGACGATTCGTATGCGCTAAGGCACGCCTTTCGTCTGTACGTGATAGTAGTCGGTGTGCAGCATGCTCCGGACTCGTCGTGTCACCCCGCGCATACGCTAAATCCATTAAGTACGGATAGAGACGTACGTACCGGCGGACCTTATAGATATATATATCCATAGGTGGAAGAGAAGCGAAGTTGACCCGATGCGTGCCTGATAGAACCATCGTCGTATACAAAATCGAACTCGTGACGCGCATACTTCCTCACTTCATTGTGAACATAAAAAATAATCATAGCACTAAAGTGCACAATAGAATGAACCGAAGCCACTTGACACCTGTATTATTTACTCCGAGAACGACGTTTTATACGAGAAATGTCTTTTCAACGAAGCCCATAGAAGCATTTTTGTTTTCATCTCTTTTTCTTCAAATTGCTAATTATGTAATATAAGAACTTCCATTGCCGTCGAGTATTACGTTCAAGTAATTCCTTGCTTTTTTCAATTTTGCCATTGTAAGATACTGACAGATAAGAAGATTCAGAATTTTGTATTAATTTTTTTGTAATTAAATAAATTTATGATTACCTACACAAATGTTTGTATAAATTTAGTGTGTTTTTAGTTTTTGCCTGATCACATTGTTATGAGCTTGTTGAATTACCAAATGTTGGTACTGATTTAGAAAACTGGGAAGTTGTACGAAATTAATATTTCGTAATTAATTTATTTTTTGTTCTTTTCGATGGTCATGTTGGTTGCGTCATTTTTTATTTGGTAATTACGATAGCGGTTTTGAAATCAGCGAACAGGAAAATTCCAACTTTTGAGTTCTTTCTGATGTCTGGTTTTTCCAAGTTGCTAATGATGTAATATAACAACTTTAATTGACGGCGGGTTTTACGACCAAGATATTTCCTATTTTATTTAAATTTTTGCATCGGTATTGAAAGTTGGAGACGTCACGGATTTTGCAGAAGTTTTACACTTTTATTCTAACTTTTTCATTAACATTTTTTTTTATGAGCTAAAATACGAATTATTGTAAAAATTAAACCAATTTGAGATAATTCCTTGATCAAATTATTATTGCCTTTGTAAAGTACTTAATGTTTATACCGAAGTAGGAATTTGCAAAAATTTTGTCATTTTTAAATGAATACAATATAGTGAGTTACTACAGCGGATTCGGAATACGCGAGCGGAAAACTAATAACGTTTTGCTGTTGTTTTTGCTATGTTTGATTCTTGAACTGTTAAAAGTAGATGCAAATTTAATGTACCTTTACTATAAACATTTTTTAATGCACAAACTAGAACAGTAAATCAATGTTGCGTAATACAAAATGAAAACACTTAATTCTTAACATTAACCACCCGATACGACTTTTCTTAGATTTATATCATAACTTTTATAGTTATATATATTTATAATTTTATTTTATTACAATATTTATTGAAAACATTTCAACTATACGACGAAAAAAAAAATTTCCAACAAATATACAGACTAATACAGACTCAAAAATTTATCTATGTCGGTGTCAAACAACACATCTTATGCAAAAAAAATTCTTGAATCTTATTGAACAAATTTGTCAAGAAAAATTACTTTGAAACAGTGAAAATTTATAATATGAACACTTTAAACTCATACACTAATATTCCCTACACAAAAACATCCTACACCGAAAAAAGAAATTGGTAAAACTATGCATTGGTTCGTTCAACCGAATATTCCTTCCAATCAACTAAATATTTCTCTCGCTACCCGCAACCGCATATTCATTTAATCTTACCGATATGTTCTTTCAATGTATCAATATTTATAACCTGAAAAAATGCCATACGTTTGAATAAAATAAAAAACTTCACTTTATTTAAGATAAAAAATAAAACATAATCTAAATATATGTTAAGAAAAATAGACAAAATTACTCGTTGAAAATATTTTTACTATGAGACAAAAATAATAATTTTTACGTTAAGGGACTCGAGCGTCCCTTCACAGGATGTAGGCAACCGTAAATAATGAAACATATACTTATGTGTTATAAAAACTGTTCTATTTATTTTGTTAATGAATCTCCTTGCTACTGCTGCTACTACTACTAATAATAATAATAATGTTCAACGAATATTGTATATAGCAGAAAAAATCGATCGATCGCGTGCTAGAGGTGATGTGCACTTAACGCATACCCGGTAGATATAACGCTAGCCCTTCGCGGTGCACCGTATAATGCCTGTACGTACGTTGACCGTGACTTTTTGTGATGAGCACGAGCAACCACGGCAACCACGTAGCCGCCATCCATAGGCCTGTGTTTTTGTCGCGTGAGGGAAGCGCGATCGCGTTTCACCGCATCGTGTTACTCTCACGTGTGTAATAGTAATCCAGCTAAATGGACCATGTGTCCCAACGGTGAGAGCCTTTTGATTTTCCAGTTGCACAAAAAGCCGTGTAGGAAATAGCCAGCGTTTTTTTTTTATCTTGCTACGATGTCTCGTTAACATTATTCTCGTGTATCGAGTGCGTTGTGCGCGTGCACTGAATTCCAGATACTTCGATGAAATTCACCGAGAATTTTGCCCAAAGCTTTGCGAATACACTATCGCGCATACATAAACATCGATCATGCTCCTGTCGCTTCATGATTAATTCATGCGGCGAGTAGAGTAATCGACTAATCAAAAACACGACCGAGCGTCACCTGGAAATCTCTGCAATGGTGAAAGGTGAGGTGAAATTAAATTTTCTCGGAAAATTCAAACATTGTTATAGTCGCGAAACAAAACCCACGTAGCGCCAATGAATTCTATGTTTATTTAGTTCCCAACGGTGAGAGAAGAAGCATTTTCCATTTAACTGAATTATTTATGGCGTCTTGTCGTTTGCTTTGCTTTTTATTTCATTTTATTATTTAGTTTGGTCATAGTTTTTTTTCTATTGTGGACTAGTCAAAAAATACTAAGAATGATTAAACGATGCTACTGTATAAATAATCCGTATAAAAACAGTGGATCATTTGTGGAATACATGGAAAATCTAGTTTTACGCACATATCAATTTATACATAATAAGTTATACCAAGTAAAGAGCTACAATTTATAAAAATATGAAGACTATTTAATTTATAAGTATTTACCGGTGGTATTTATACCATAAATAATTGAATATGTTGTCGGAGCTTTCTACTGTTTGGTATTGAGAATGTATGAATATTTTATTTAATACGAGAAAAGATTTTTTTCCATTATACAAATGATTTATCCTTGTCATAAGCAATCAAACGAAAAATTCAGTAAAGGATTCAATGACCATTATTTCAACCATTGTCCATTATCCCTTATTTTCTGCTATCAAAATGTCTGCATCAGTATTAAAAATATTCGAGTAAAATGAATTTCAATTTTCCCGTTGAACGAATAAGCTAATAAGCGAACTTGAAGGAAAGCATGATTACAACTCTGTTGAAGCCGTTTGTCATAAGATTATATTTCTTGTAATTATTTTTATAGACAGCCATAAGCCCCGTAAAAAACACAAACAACATCAGCGAGTTTTTATTCGATTGAAGTTTCGCATTAACACGACCTCAGCTTACAAGGCTTTGCTGGTATTTTCAGAGCTCACATTTTTCATCCTTCCTGAGCCACGAGAGTGGGAAAAATAAATTAAAGAAATAAAAGCCGAGTGGCTGTACGTAGTCGTTGCGAGACAAAGAATAGATGGTGAAGAGGTTGGAGAACGAGAGACGCGAATAAAGGAGGGCTCCTCCGAGTTCCTTAATTAGTGCGTCGTAGAAAGAGACAAAAACAGAGAAAGAGAGGGAAAAGCCGAAGAGGAAGAGGAAGCGGAATAACAAATGAACAATTCGGCAGCGAGGTAAGTTAGAAAAGAGAGGAGGGAGAAAAAAAAATGTAAGCGTAACGTGACCGGTTCGCTATGCAGACTTTTGGCGCTTCGAGTGGACGAATGCACGCGAGTACGAGAGGCCAAACAATCCCCTGTCCGAATAGCACGAGTTTCGCAGGCATATGTCGAAGAGCGAGCCATGTCCCGCTCTTCTACGCTGCACATACTCCCCATTCTCGAGATCGAGAGCTGCTCTCCATCTATTATTGGAGCAAAACAGAAATAAAGTGGGCAGTTGGAAGAGCGCTCGTACAGTTGAGGCAGGCAAAAGAGGTTCGCGTGTGCACGTGTGTGAGTTTCTCCTGAACTAGCGTAGGAAACCCCGTGAAATCGTTTTGGCTACTTAGCGAATCGGCTTTCCTAAACTCTAAAATCCAAATGGTCTCTCGTTATTGCTACCCATTATATACACCTCGTTCTCCCTGTAATTCATTTTACTTCGTCCTTCAAGGTCAATCTTTGAAGTTTCAACTTTCTTACAGTTTGCTTTCGAAATCAGTGTTTTAAAATATTCCTTAATATTTTCTATTGAATATTTTGAATGTTGAAAAATACGGTAATAACCGGATCTTCCATACGGTAGATATACGGTACACTGAGAGAAATCATAATAGTACAGTTAACTGTAAAGTGACAACTAATGATTTTTAGTCCTTTTATAGTTACGGTGACTATTACAATAGTTGTGACAACTAATTAAGTGGTAACAACTATGTTTGTACCAACTACAAATAAATAGTTGTCACTTTATGACTACTAATACCATCATTTTCTCTCAGTGTACTGATAAGTTGATGTAATGTTTCGGCACATCGCACTGAGAAATAATATCATTATGTAGTTAACAGCTGTACAACATTTTTTTGCGATTTTCTTTTTCTCAAATAGTGAATAGATCGACTTACCACTGTGATCGGATAGACCGGGTTGATAATAGTGAACAAGAGTACATGATTCGGCTTGTTGTTCTCCTCCCTGAAAAACAAACAGGAAACATAAGAAATTGCTTGGTTTTTATCGGTATAAATAATGGCTTCGACATATGAATATGATTGAAAAAGAGATATTACTTAAAATGTGCATGAACGTTTTTTTTTGCAGAGTACTACTTTTCGAAGAACATATAAATTGATATCTAAATAGATACACAGAAGCTGTGAAAGCAAGCGGCAAAAAAATTGTCTTTCATAGCAAATGCACGGATTTTAGTTTTACCGGTCTCAATTTGTTTGAAACAAAATGCTTTTTGATCGCAGTACAGTAATTTCCATTTGATACATGTACGCCAACGCTATTAACGTAATTATAAATCATCATTAATTCGAAACTGAGTGAATAATACGCTACTAATTTTATCCAATTACTGCAAACTACTGCAAAATACAATTCTGAAAACAGAAATCCATTCTCTGTTTCAATTTAAAAATAGCACGTGAAAAATTCACATTTTTTTCCATCCCTTCTTCCTGGTGCAATTTTAAAAGATTCAGATAGAAATTCTTATAATTAAACTGAGAATATTTTCCATGAATTTTAAAAAAAAATTCGCTGCCTTTTAAAAATGTAAGCCTTTGATGAACCGATGCACTCAATCGATTATTCTACATCGATGTACAATAGTCACATGCATCGCGAGCGGAATTTCCGACTCGAAATTATGATAACAATTGAGTATCGATCTCCAGGCGAGAGAGAGAAGGATGGAGAGGGAGAGAGACGCCTTGAGAGAAGGTGAGAGACGACGAAGCGTGGAATTAGCTGCCGATAACGCAAGCCGCTCTCGATTTTAGACCGCGCAGTTCCCGGGCATAAAAGCACCGCGGGATCAATTAAAACAGCGAGTCTAAGAGCGGGATGGCGATTAAGTGAGCGTGAAGAGACAGAGAAACCGAGGGTTCACACAGCAAAGTTCGAAACTCGTCTCATCGTCGACTGATGCGTTGCAGTGGCCGTTTTCCGTATATCTCCCCTCCTCGTCGTCCTCGTCGGTTTTCGCGCATCGGCCAAGTCTAATAATAAGAGGATTGAACTCTCCGGGGACTCGACAGTCCCACCATCGCCGACGTTTTAGCAAGATTGTACATCCCAACTCCGCTATTGTCTATCGGTTATCATCAGCTATGTGGCTGTGTCTCACGGTGGCCTTCTATATCACAATCGAAGATGTAAGAGAAGATAATCTGTCCAGTCGGTTTTTCCTAGCACTCCCTGTAATCAAATTAGTATCTTTAGTTAGGATATGACATTTTCATTCGGAAGGGACTCATCATCGTATAGAAATATTGGCAGGAAGAAAATTTTCAGTAGTTTTCAGATAATCGAACGGCAACATTTTCACAGGCAATAAAAGCCTGATAAGGACAATGTCTTTCCTCGGAAAGTTCATAAGTAACGTAAAGCATTGTCATTGTTTTATTCGTGATGTGATTTCTTGGTAGAAAAGTTCGCGATAAGCAAGTTCGGTTTGGTGTCGAATTCGACATGATAAGAGGTCGGGTGATGCAGTGCCCGTGACTTTTTAAAGAGTTATGAAAGCGCAGGAGTGCGAAAAATGTTGGGCACGTGCGCCAGCGTGTGTGAATAGCCTAGTAAAAGAAAATATGTATTTAAAAAGATTGAATATTGCTTCGCTTTCTGGATTTGGATAAACGGATAGTAATAGTTTCGGAAAGAATAAAACATTGATGAAGATAACGTAACAAAATATGGGAGCCAAAAACGATGGGTGTTTCTTTGCGTATTGGGTTTTAATAGCAGAATTTCCGCACGGAAAAAAATAATTGGTTGCATAGGCTTCAAGCGATATAATCGATTGAGTCGATGAACTAATTGGTTACCAAAAGAAATCGGTTTGCTCGGACGATAAATCATTTGGTTAGGCCAAGAGATCAAGTAGTTGGCAACCAACGAATTAGGTAACAGAACCAACTAGTTTGTCAGCTGAACCAAAGAATTGATTAGGCTAGCCAACTTCGTCGCTCGCAGAGGCAGTAAAAGACTCACAAAGTCAATCTTTCAGAATATGTCTTTGAGAGGGAATAAGAGCCTGATGAAGTCACCCCAAAAGCATATATGACGCTTCGTCCTCATGGGTATTCGCGTATCACCCGAGTCTTATAATAAGTCAATTGAACTTTCTGGGAACGCAAGAGTCCCATCATCGCTGACGTTTCAACACAATTATACGTTTCGCCTCGACTATTTTCCGTCGGTTATCATCTGCTTTGGCTTGAAATAGCTTTGAATACTCGAAAGGAAGATAGGAGAGTAGAAAGCCCGCCCAGATAATTCTTCCTGGTACTGACTATAACAAAATTAATATCTTTCATAAGGACTCAACATTTTTACTGAAAAATTGGATCGTATTGACATAGCGATATTAGCATAAAGAAGATGCCAACGGAAAATTGTTTTCAGTAGTTTCTAGATAGACAGAAATTTGGATAAGGGAACAGCAACATTTTTAAAGGCAATAAAAACTACATGAATATTGTATGATAGAAAATATGGATATAAAAACAATTAGATATCGCTTCGCTTTTGAATTTTGATAATCGGACGGCAATATTTTTAGAGGGAATAAGAGACAGATGAAGTCACCCCAAAAAAACATATAACTCCTCGTCCCCATCGGTCTTCGCGCATCGGCCAAGTCTTATAATAAATCAATTGAACTCTCTGGGGACTCAAGAGTCTTATAATCACTGACGGTTTAGTACAATTATATGCTCCGACTTCATTTTCTATAGGTTATCATTCGCTTTGGCTCGCGATGGCTTTGAATATTCCAAAGGAGAATGGAAGAGAAGTTACTCAGTTTTATCTTGTACTGCCTATAATAAAAGCAATATCTTGAGATATTGCTGCTAGCACAGCCAAAACCGTCATTTTTTAGTCCAAAAGTGGATCATCAGAATATGGACATGGATATATTGGCAGGTAGAAAATGCCAATGAAAAGTCATTTCCCGTAGAGCTATTTTTATTTATTTATTTATTATGCAGTGGACGGGACAAGCCCTTGAAAAGTATTGGTTCGATCAATTAAGCGAACTCTGTTTGGACAATCGAAAATATGAATAACCGAACTGCAATATTTCCAGAGGGGATAAAAAAGAGATGATGACAATGAGACAGAATATATGTATTGAAAAACAATTGACTACGGTTTCTCTTTTTCCATTTGTATAATCGAACATCAATATTCTGGGATATTTGCGACTTTACCGTACTCATAAGCTTATACGAGAGATTTTCTTTTGCATTTTTCCATAGGTATGGAGAAAGTCGTCTGATGATGGAAGATATCCCAATTGCCACACGAGTACACAGAATATAGAGATTATTGCTAAATTTTTCTACCCGATTATTAGTTGTTCGCCATAATGATAATTCAGAAACAAATGATGCATCGTCGTAGTAAAACGTATTTCCTATTCCCGTATGTATTCGTAGCTACTAAATTACTCCCGAAGTTTAGATAGAAATATCAAGAAGAAGATACACCAGCAAACTTTCACCGAACTCGTAAACTCACTAACGCCGAGCCATCGTTGAGAACATCGATATTTAAAGAGGGTGAAACACTTCACCCTAATCCAATCAGTGTTGATTATTTGAAATTACTCGAACAATTTGTGGTGGCTTAATTTAGTGTTCTAAAGCAACTAATGATCTTAAAATAGCTAACGTGAATAGACATTTCGAAATAAAATTAACCAATAAAAGTAGGTTGCCAAAGGAAAGTTTTTTTTTTAATTTTAAATAAACGATATGTGGTCACACGTTAGAAAATATCAATACACTACGTATTCTTCCATTTTGTTGAAATTCCAATATTTCTAATTTTGAATTTCGTTGTTTACTAAAATTTGTCAATCCATTAAAAAATCAATCTTGGCAAGAACATCTCGTTATTCCATGTAAAATTTCGACGCTCAAAATTGTCTGCAGTGTTTCGTTGATAAAGATGGAACTTTGGGCTCGTGCTAAGAAAGTGAATTTTTCGCTCGCATTAGATAAACAAATGAAATAAAATCATCTTTTGGATAAGTCTACCTTTCGGAAGATCGTTTTTTCAAGAACCATATACAAATTCTCCAAACCATTCGTCTGTCGTTTTGGTAGAAATTTATACGGGAAAATATAACTCGTCAACACCTGCGTCACGGTATTATTGTATTAACTGCTACATTTTCTTTGTGGCCCAATCACTCTTCAGCATCCCCGCCGTATAAAACACTCCTTAAGAAATTCAAGCTAATTTGTTTTAGTCTGAGAAATGCCAGGACCCTTGAAAGAAAAAATGTAAACCGTTTTTTTACACTCATTTCAGCTACTTTATCTTGACGTTTCGCGAAATATCTTATTTTCAAGGGTAAAAATTCTTATAAGAAGCCTCACTAAATTCAAGATCATCGCTCCACTCGCGTCCTCCGCTCAGAGTTTCGATTGTTTTATTTATGATTTCTTTCCTTTCTCGTACGTGAACCAATTCTAGTGCCTACCATTCTCTCACTATTTTTCTCTCTCTTTGTATCTCTCCGGTCTCACTTGTAGAATAAGTAACGAATTGACAACAACGGCCAGCAAAAAATCGATGTACTATATGGAATTATTAACTTAATCTTAGTAAAACTGGTTTTTAATTGCATGTAAAATTTCTGTGTTATAATCCCAATAATCTCATCAGAAAAAATGTTTGCAATCAACCTTCTTTATTTGTTTCAAGCTTATCTAATTTGCCTATTTAACTACAGAGTTTTCATAAGATAGTCTGCACAGATTTGAAGATAAAAATTTAAACATTGAGAGATCGAATTTTGTACTTGTGCAATAGAGTAAATTTTCGAGGCAAGTGAAATGAACAGAAAAAAACGAAATAACTTTTTAAAACCCTCTATCGTTTAAAAAGTCGTACTTTCAAGAACCACATATTGAATTTTTTTAACATTTGTCTATACCGTTACCGTAGAGATTTATACGGGAAAATATAACTCAAAAAACCCCTGCGTCACATACATTATTGTTGCGTTGACGGCTCCGTCCGGTTTGTGTCTCAATCACTCTTCAAAAGCCCGACTACAAATAACGGCAGACACTTCTTAAGAAAATTGAACTAATTAGTTGAAGTCTCAGAACACCCAAAACCCTCGAAATATATGTATACCGTATTTTTACGCTTATTTCAGCTACTATATCTTGTCATTTAGCTAGTTATCTAATTTTCAAGGTTACAAATCCTTGAAAATACGCGTCTACGAACCTTCGTAAATTCAAGAACATCGCTCTACTCAAGTTCGTTTTCCGTCAATACCAATTTTATTATTTATGAATTCTTTATGAATTTTAGTGACTACCACTCTCTTTCTATTTCTCTTTCTCTCTCTCTCTCTGGCCTCACTCGTAAAATAAGTGACAGACAGACTGCGGCTGCCACGTAACAAATCGATATACTATATCGAATTACATCGTTACAGTTATATCGGCTGCGTTCCTTGGCCGAATGTGATCGTTAATTATTCGAAGTGCATGGCGTCGTCCATGACGATGGTAGCGGTGTAGCGTGACAGATAAGCGACGATACGAATGGTCCCCCGTTCAGTCCAATACACACCTTTTGCGTCGAGGTTCTTCTCCGTAGCCGCTGTACTCGTTATTCTGAAAAGAGGCAAAAAGAGAGAAATTTATTGGACGATCTTTGCGATAAAAATCAATCAATTAGTTTGATTAAACATTTATTTTTTTGTGGCTTTTTTAAAACCTCGCTGATATACGTTTGAGAGTTACGAGCTGTCAGAGAGCCTAAGGTGATTGAGTCGCACGTCAGATCAGCTACTAATGGACGCCCAGCTCAATCGGTCTTTTTCCTTGTTTTTTTTTAACCTACTCTCTACTTTTTCAAGGATCCAAGCTCGAGCGCTTCTTCGTCGACGAAAATAGTGCAGGATCGAGGACCAAAGTAGGAGGCAGGAAGTGCTCGCGGAGATTTGCAGCGAGTGCGACGACGACGTCGAGCAGCAGAGGCTCATGAATGATCGATGACTACCTCGTTGCTTGCCATACGCCAGTTCAACTAAAAACTGCTTCATCGCTTCATTGAAAATCCCAGCAAACTTTGCCTACCATCTAGCCTTTTTCTCCGACCAACGGTTACGCCTGTATTAACTAGATTGCTACGCTTTTCATTAAACTGAATGAGCTTCTTTGCTTTCTCTTGAGTTAAATAAAACGATCACCATTCCGCTGTTTTTAACCGTGTTATTATAATAGTTGACGAGGATGGGTTTTCATTGATATTAGCAGACTTTCGCGGTTTTACAGCACGGTCATTGCATGATTATTAAGGGATTATTAAAGAATTCATGAAATGAGAACTATCCGTAAAAGGCGACGCTATTTGGGATATCAGTAATATTGGAGGTTATCAATAAATAAGAGATTTTTGGGCTAGATGGGTTTAGATGGCTCAATTCTTTAACTATAAAGTAAATTTTGTATAAACCAGTTTTTAATATATTTGATTTTATTTCGATTTTTGAGAAATGTTTTTATAAATCGGCCCAATTTGTTGTTTCTGTAGAAGAGCTTAATATTGGGCATGCGTCTTTCTAGGATCAGTTATCGAACAGTTGTATGTGAAAAAAATATATTTTTAAATCGCACGAAAATAATTAGAATAATGGACAGACACCGGTGGTTGTGCGGTCAGTATACGGTTCTGGCGATCCCCCGGGTTAAGCAGCATTGTTTGAGGCCATAACTTGGATGAGTGACTGCTTAGCCGTGCACCGGCTGGCTCATCAACCAGTGAGCGAGAGGTCACTTTTTCTGACGCCTCGGTATATATACTTGAGGGGTTGAGCCACTCTAGAGGGCCACCAAAAAGGCTTTTTTTTGGGAATTTCTTTCAGAAAAACCAATAGAGACATCGATTTTTTGAGAAAGGGTATTTATTATACATATCATTAACTGTATACAGTAATTTTTTCATAGTAATTAATTGAAAAATGGCGGCTGTATAGCGTTATTACCATGACATTTCTTTTTTTTTTGTAAACCACGGCCGGACACGAAGCTTCTGTAATTTTTTAATTATGATGAGTTTTTTAACGGTTGTCACTTATACGTAACAGTAGCTAGAGAAGTACGTGGGATTTTTTCGATACAGGGATTTTTGACATAATGGCGAGCATCTAAAGTGAAAGTTCAAAAATGTAGCCTAAAAATCGTTCGAAAATTATCAATAACAAAAAAACTATGCAACTTAAAAAAAAATCATAGTGATCTCTCTCTCAGCATTATGCGCTGATCGTCGATCGCCAGACACGTTTTGTAGGAACTCACGCCGATTTCTAAGCCAATATCTTTCATAATGTGTACAATTGATGAAAACCTGTCATTGTATGTTCAAACTGCAATATTTGTGGCTACATCCAAAACAGTTTTACCACTAGAAACCGATTTTGGGGCTAATGCCCACACAGTCGAATTGAAGCTTTCGTTGTTGTTTTGCGTGTAACCATCGATACATCGCGTAAGAAGATCATCAATGGTCAGTTTTTCGTAGATTGGTTTGATTGGGTTTGATAGCTTCATACACATTAGTTGGAAGAGCTGGCTTATGTTTATATTTAGCCAAACTATTTGTAGCTTTAGCCCGTTGTCATGAACACCATGAATCGCACACAAGAGAGTTTCCCTGCTGACCAGGCGGCCTCCTAAAATTAAAATTCGAAAATGGGGCATTTACAATTTTTTGCCTGCCATAATCTTTTGGGACAGCATTCTAGAAACCCTAATGAGTCATTTCCAAGGAGAAAAAAAATCGATTTTTCGAAAATTCTAGAGTGGCCTAACCCTCTATAAGTATCGTTTCGTGTATACACCGGGAAGTCAGAAGAATATAGGGCCGTCTGTATCGGTACGCTTTTTCCGCAGTTTACCCGTACCCATGGCAAATGCGATACAGTGTAGCCAAGTCGGCTGCGGGGGTTAGGTAAGCTTAGCGAAGTGCGGGTAGGGAGTAATAGGAGAAACGGAAAGGACGGTAAAAGGCGATAGAAGCTGTACCTTGAAAAGAATGATAATAAAAATATAAAATAAATAGAAAAATGAATGTAACAATGACACGCATTTCAGCGCATGGAAATTAGCAACTTTGTTTCATACTATGAAAACTCAGTTTCTAGAAACTATGTTAATGATTATTTTCTCTGATTTTACTGGTACTTGAAAATAATTTCATTGCAATGATTACAATTATTTCCAAATTATTGCAGACTCATGAATCCCGAATAACTACAATTCTAATTTCATCAAGATTATGATCAGTGAATCGTTCAACTACAAATACAACGTTCAGAAGGTAATACTCGAACATTTATTCGTGTATTTGCAGATAAATATTTAAATGATGAACACAAAAATAATGTAAAATGATCCGCTGAGATAACGCAACAGTTGTCTCCTCGTTTCAACAGTAAAATACCACTGTCAAAATTGGTAACTAGCAATTGTTAGCAATATAAAGGGGTAAACTTTTTCTTCACCATATAGTAATTCTATTGATAATATGTTCCACAAAACTGCGTCCAATTAAAATGAAGGATAGTCGGAATGTATTTTGGAAATTGATAATTTAAGCTACAGCTTTATGACTCATGTTGTAAAACACACTTCGAGAGTTCGCAAAAGCCATTAGTTGGTAAATTCTTGTTTGAACGACGCCGAGGATTGGCTACGGCTTGAAATAGGCAAACTTGACAACCAATCGCGAAGCAATTAAACACATTAGCAAGTCGAACGGCGAACGTCAACAATCGAGTTTGTGAGATGCGAAAAGAGCAACACCAGTTGCTCGAGGGTTGGCCCTCATGGGCTCAGTCATAATTCTCGTCGGGGAGCTTCGGGCGCGGCTCCAAATACAATTTCGTCTTGCTACGTCGTCAAAGTCGCGAATTCTGCAGTTATGTACCGTTCCAAAATTACGAAACTCCTCCCGCCACGACTACTCTTCAGTGCTCACCTCTGATGGTATTCGCTCCTCCACGCGACTACAAAATACACATATATAGGGCATTCCATGTTACTGATTTTCTTTCGACTTGAACATTTCTCAGGATTTATTTTATTTAGTACTCATTTTACTACGATAGCAAAGTTGTTCATACAATTTTTCTTAGACTTTTTTTTATGGACAAAAGAGATTTCTGATCTACGTAAAATTATTTTTCCGAACGAATCAAAGTAATTAGGTTAGCAATTGAATTAAAGTAGCAATTAGTAATGTAATCAATTAGTTTTTCTCAAAATCGGACAGTGGGGGATAGAAAATTTTCCAGTGAAATGGAAATTCCACTTCAGATTTTACAAAATTCACAGTAGTGTGTGTAAAATCTGTACACAAGGTAGAAATCGTATCTCCAAGGCACTAGAAAAATGCGAAATATTCGTCTTTTCCGCAACCGCATGATATAATTTCTCAGTTATGTTTTTTACTAATTAAATATTCGATGCAGACGCTATGAGATTTTATGTGGTCTCACATCTCTCTGAAAATATGGTAGAATATAAAAAAAAATTAAAGATATGCAATTATCGAAATGTAAATAAATTTCATCGCTTTACTTATAAAAAAATATCAAATTTCTTCCAATTAAGAGAAAAGTTCAAATTCAACTATTTTTGCATTCCAAACTTCAACAAGAATAAACGTTTTGCCCTTTGAACCTTTTCGTATTCTACCACACGAAAAAAGTTCTTTAAAAAAAATGAATTAACAACTCTTTTAAATAATAGTACCATCTGATGAATTTAAAAAAAACTCAAACACTGTTGTACTTGAAATCGTACCGAAAATAGAAAAATGTTCGTCCCATATTCTCCTTCTCTAATTGTTTTCCAACATCTTAAAAAACAAAAATAAAAATCTGAATTCGTACCATAGAAAATTTCAGAACAACGTACAAATATCAAATTGTAATAAGATCTGGTAAATCCTGTCTCGAAAAAGACATAGCACATAGGAATTCGAAATACCTAAAACTTAAGCCACCTTTTTAGCTTTCTGATTGGTTGTCGATAGTTTCGACATAAGACCAACTTTAGGTCGTTAGAATGTGCAAGATCTCATGTGGCGCGCTTTTCGAATTGTTGTTTTTTTCGTAATTGTGAAATAGAATACTTTTTTCTTCTCCAAACTGATTCTTTTGTTCTTCGAAACAAAAAGTCATGTCCCATCGAAATTCGATTATATCTCAACACTGAAGCAGAAATAGAGTCACGTAAAGTCACGAATCGTATAAACATGGAAATATCATGTTTAGCCATGAAAAGAGACAAACGAAGGGAAAAGATTGCGAGCAAAATGAGCACGTTGTTGCTAGTTATTATAAAGTTGAAACCAAAAAAGATACTTTTACAGACAGAGAATGTCTCATCCTCTTCTATCATACGTATAAACGCCTAATACCGAATTCGTAACAGCTGCGAGGCGGTCTGTCTCGGGGCGGTGAGTAAACACGCCGTTTACCCAGCCGAGGCAAATCGTCCATGGATGTATGCAATTATAAACGTAAAATCGGGGGGCCGGCGAAGCATTAGAGAGATAGAAAGAGGAGGGGCAAAGTGAGGGAGAGAGAGAAAGACAGAGAGAAAGAGAAAGAGGGAGCGAGAGTTCCGCCTCCGTCTGTGAAATCCGCGAATCTGATTTTCGAGCATCAAGCACGAATATCCTGGCGCTGTGCCAACCACGTGGTGGCAAAATACGTAGCCGGTTCCGCGCTTCAATGGGCAGGCCACAGTGTCGCTATATGCGCTGCACTTTACTTCTGTATACACGCATTCCAAGCGTAACATCGCAGCAGCAACGATCGCTCAAGGAAATTAATTTCATACACTTGCAAAGTGACCGAGATGCGTATTAAAATTGTTATTGCTCTGATAAATAGCGAGCGAAGACGATAAACTCGAGGCAAAAAAATGTATGTGTTATCTATGTGAATTGTGAAGCCTGAAAAGCGACGTACATAAGAGATTTCTGTTAACTTTTTCTCTCACGCTGTGTGTGTATATAAATACAAAGAAAGTCGTGCGGAGTTTGGCAGTTGGCCAAACACGCGCCGATAAAGAGATTAGGTAGCAGAGGACGACGAGCGAGAAAACAATGTTTACGTTTTATCGTCACCTGTGAACCGACTAGCTTTTAATCTCTCGACGGTTGGCTACCTTCTATACCAATTCGAGTTTCTCGCTTGGGCTTATTTAACGTATTGTTAGTGTCATAGTTGCGAAGCGTGATACATTGTTTCCATGGCAAACAAGGTAATAAGGCGCCATTACTTTTCGAAATGGAAATGTACAGTGAAATGTTTACTATACATTATTGTACAATAATAAAATATATTGTAAATATGATTGTTATACATTTTTGTATAATAATTGAATGTACAGTGAACATTATTATCATTACCTGTAGGGCTCATGAAAAGAGATAACAATTTCTGGCATAACTTCAACAAAAATACAATAACGAAATATCCTCTGTTAAAAAAGACACGGCACATCGAAGGTTGAAACATCGGAAAACTGTGGGACCACCTTTCTAGCATCCTAATTGGTTGTCGGTTGCTTCGACATAAAGCTAACTTCAGACTGTTATAATCGCTGCAGGATCACGTGTTCAACCTTTCTCAAATGTTGTTTTTTCGCAGCTGTAAAATAAATATGTTTTCATTCCGAACACGAAAATGAAAGAAAGGAAAGAAAATTCTTTCTTTTCTTTCATTTTTGAAATTTCTTCCATTTGAAAGAAAGGAAAGAATTTTCTTTTCTTTCTTTCATTTTTCTTCGTAAAAAAAATACAGGACACATTGAAAGTCGATTATGGAGCCACATCATTTTGCCGAAAAATCATTCTTAGAATCGTGATTTCTTATTGTGATTTTGACAAATCACGTTCGGCAATAATTTTTATTGCATCTGTATTTTCGAAAAAAAGTATTGCTAAAAGTCATTTGCCCAAATCACAAAAAGAAATCATGATTCGAAGAATGATTTTTCGGCAAAATGATGTGGCCTCGTCAATTATATCTCAACACTGAAGCAGAAGAAGATTCACGTGAAATCACGAATCGCATAACCATCCAAATATCGTGTTTAGCTATAAGAAGAGACAAATGAAAAGGGGAAAAGTGCGAGGGAAGCAAGCACGTCGATGCTAGTCCCGGTAAACTACGTTTTTTGTTTCAAGGGCGAGCCATAGAACAATATTTACGTCTCATCGTATCTGCGTATCGGGTAGATTTAGATTTCTCAACGGTTTCCAACCTTGTTTACCGATTAGAGTTCCTCACTTGAGTGTATTTAACATATTATTATGTAGTGATGCACCGTTTTTATGAGAAACAGTGTTATAAGCCCCCATTACTTTTTGAAATAAAAATGAATAGTGGAATGATTACTATGAAGTACTTATAAAAAAAAAAGAACAATTTTTTATAAACTGGAATAATAATTTGATGACCGGATAATTGCATTGGTGTGTCTTATCGTCACCACTCACTTTGATTTTTGAAATATAAAAATACAATAAAATGTTTATTATCATTATCTTCAGTGTTTAAAAAAAAAGATTCTAATCTTTTAATAACTGCATAGAAAATTCTGCGATAAGATATCACGAATAGTTGCGTTTTATTTTTAAACTATTTAGGATAAAAAATGTAACACCTTTATGTAGATATAAAAAAAACATTAATAGACGAACACAATTAATAGGTAGTTGCTATTACAATTTCCGTGAATATTGTGGTGAAATATGGACGGAGTTTTTTCATTGAAAACTATCCTAACAAGTGATACATATCTGAAACTGTTTTCAAAAATGCTCGAGTCGCGATGCAGCGAAATATGGGTGAAAAATCCGGCCGTTAGTCACAGCCACTCATAGCGGTGCATAGAACCATTTACAGCCAGTCACAGCCAATTACAGCTAGTCAGCCTCTCGTGAAGCTCTCAGAGTGGAATTTTGTTCAGTGCAACGAAGAATTACCTGTACAGTGAGTGGCTAGGAATTTTCCGACACGAAAACTGAATCTGAGTAAAATTTCGCTTGCCACTGGCTGGAACGGTAATTTCTCATTAGTCAGAAATGCCACTACGGTCAAAATTTCCTCGTGCAGCTATTCACAAAGGTCACTCAGGAACTTGCGCCTCGAGATAAAATCTGCTGTAGCAAACTCAGAATGTGTATGAATACGACGACCCTAAGGGCGAAGTTAGCTTAACTAATCTCATCTAATCTCATCTAATCGCTTGGTTCAATCTCGTCGTGTAGTTCATCCAACTTCGACTTTAGGTTCAACGGTGCAACATTGTGTGAGGTTAGATACACCCCATTTCTTTCTCACTACGCCTACATACAACTTATCATCACAACATTCGCAAAGTTTCTAACTTGACTATTTTTAGCTGATTGAACGTTTATTCAATGAATCAAATGAATATTCTGATAATTAAAGGCATAATTATGTAACTAGCTATGGTTCAGTTAGTTAAAAATATTCGAAAGTTTATGTGGCGAATCTACACAGATTTAATGAATGTTACATAATTTTTCAGAAAAAATTTTAGTGAAGAAATTGCGTTATTAAAAAAATGCATTTTTTAAACTGTGATATAATCCTGTATTTCCATTTATACCTCGAGCTTCCTACCAAATGTTTTTCATCAAAGTCATTAGAGGGTTTTACATTTGGTTATCGGAAATGCGATTTATGCATGAAGCCATGAAATGAGGTTTGAGGTGATGCAGAAAAATTGGAAGCATATTTTTTAAATTTAACTGTGGAGGCAATCTGTGAATTCCGCTTCTGATCGACGAGTCCGGTGGAAATATAATCCTGTAACTATACGTGCACCAAGCTCATAATGAACCAAATTGACTGCCACTAACTTTTCTCATTTTTGCGGATCAGACCTTTATAAAAGAAGCTCACGGCCCGAAAAATTATTCCCGTGAAAGAGATTTTACACAAAAGTCGTTATTAAAATCTCACTTTTAAAAAGCATATTAATCTCTCAAACATATGTACCTGTATTGGTAGCGATTGTTCTTTAACTCTCGCACAGACAGACACTTTGTAAAAACCACGTTTTTCGAGGATTTTTAGTACGCTGAAATAAAAACCTCTGAAGTTTGTATTTAATAATTTCCTCTACAAGAAGCAAAGGTCTCTTATTTGTGAAGAACCGGCGCGGTCGTCTAATGGTTAATGTACTGGCCTCCAGTTCAGAGCATCGGTAAGTCGTCGGTTCGATTCCCAGTGCCGTCGATTTTCGTCGAAAATAAAAACACGGACGAGATGAAGCTCCAGATGTATACGTGAGACATACACAGGTTGCTGTGCGAGTCACATGTATACACTTATAGTTCGTGTTTACAGTTTTTTTTGGTTATTCGGCTATTGGCGGCCCATTTAGTGAAAGAAATTTAAAAAAAAAAAAAAAAATTTCCTCTCTTTTAAACGTTTCGACCCTGGTCTGGGTCCTCTTCAGTAATTTATTGAATAATGTTGTATGTGTCAGTTGTTTATTGTCTGTATTAGTTATCGGTGTATTTTCTTTTTTTTTTGTTGTTGTTGGGTTCTCTGGCTTATGTGTTTGGTGTTATTGGTCTGCTTTCTGGGTTCTCTGGCTGAACAAGCATAATAATGTCAGCGGTCCAAAATTTTCAAAAACAACACGAATAAAAATATATTTAAATAAGACACCGTCAGAATGACATTCCAATAACACCAAACACATAAGCCAGAGAACCCAACAACAACAACAACAACAAAAAAGAAAATACACCGATAACTAATACAGACAATAAACAACTGACACATACAACATTATTCAATAAATTACTGAAGAGGACCCAGACCAGGGTCGAAACGTTTAAAAGAGAGGAAATTTTTTTTTTTAAATTTCTTTCACTACATGGGCCACCAATAGCCAAATAACCAAAAAAAACTATCACAACCTACGGCCACAGCACCACTAACATCAAGTTCGTGTTTACATTCTGGACGAAAACGTGACATAGTCCCGGTGCCATAAGGCGAATTCGAAACCGGCTATGTCGCAATAAGTTTACCGCAGTTTTCCTATGCCCTTTGCAGAAATGATATAGCGAATGCGATATAGAGGGGGAGGTCGGATACGGCCGCATTTCAGCGGTAGTAGGGGCTCAATGAGTAGAATCTACCAAAGCCGTCATCATTTCTATGTAATGCCCAGTGGCCGTCATGGAGGACGCAGGATTGGTGTAAGACGAACAGACAGGGGTGATGATGACAGACAAAAAGTCGAGGGTAAAATGAGCCTTGGACCTGCATGCATACTTGTTAACCGCCAGTTAATGGTTAAACGGTTAACCGTGTCCAGTGGACACAATACAATACAACTTGAGAAAAATAATGCAAATGAGGACCTTGCATGCACTGAAAATCAAAATTCAGTTGGAACAACAAAATTTAACTAAACTATAGAAGGCAGTCTTGAAATATATACAAAACACAAGAAGAGAACACAATGAAAATAGAAGGTACAGTGTTTGAATGTTAAAAGATCTATCTACGCATATCTACGTCTAATCAATTTTCAGAAAGAATTCAGCGTGAAAAGACGTTTATGATAGAATCGATCGATCGCAAAATTATTTTTTTGGATTTAAGCGATACAGTCACTGAAAAAATGTATACCGTTACCCTTACTGATGATGAATAATATTGTAAATCACAATGATGTAGCTATTGATAATAGATAATATTACAACAATGATCGAAGTTATACATAAAAATTATCCGCTTCATCTATTGTACAACGGTAATTTTTAGGCCAGTCCCTACCAGTGTTCTGGTAATTTCGTGTAAAAGGGTACATTTTTCAAGCCGACCGGAATTATTCAAATATTTAAATGTAGGATCACGGCCGCATCCGGCTGATCGAGAGTGCCTGACCAATGCCTGATACAGATAACTACAGTCCAACCATATTTAAAATTCTGTACCGACGCCTTCTTCTGTGATCCTCATCAGGAATGCCTGATGAGGAAATGATGAGACGAATAGTTCTTTAGGTAACCTGAACTAATTTCCGTTGAGCTATACTTCCTTATTATTCTCTAATGTTATAAACCTGCCTTTAGTAATTCTATTTATTTTTTCGGGTTTTAGCGTATGCCTTTAGGTTTTCAATTTTCCCCTCTCTTTTATTACCCCTAAATACCTCCAATTTTCTAAATCCCCGAGTTAATGATTCAAAGTTTTTATTTCATTCTTATACAACTCATCGTTTTCAAGATATTAACAATCCTTTCGAACTATTGTTGTAAAAAAATGATATCCCCAAATTCCGATTCCTAAATAATCCAAACGATTCTACTTCTAATTTCCTCTTAATTATGTATTCAACATCCCTGCACGTTATTCCGTTCACATAGAAACAAAATTTAGGCTTGGTAGTTCATACTTTGCAAAATTTAAGGCAACGACGTTTATTTTTTGAAAATTTCAAAACTTCATAAAATTCGAACCACTTTTCCGATTTCGACTAAACTTAATACCAAACAGCGTTCAGTTTAGCCAATAGACTATAGCGATTTTCGACTTACGCACCATTATTGCAAAAAAAGGAAGAACCGTCAGTCGCTTTTAAGGCACTGCGGTGTAGAACACAATGTGTTCCGTGTTCTCGTGCGTTCTCCTGTCAAATGTTGCCTTATAGCACCGGGGCTACGTCACGTTTTCCTCCAAAATGTAAATTACAGCTGTATACATGTGACCCCCACAGTTACCTGTGTGCACCGAGAAAAAAAGTTTCCATGATTCATAGAAATTTCTTTGAAATCCCAATTTAATAAACATTTCTTCAAAATCTAGGAAACAATATACTTGATCTAATATTAACTTTTTTTTAAATGATAAGAAATTCAATGAAATGTAGTAACATTGAACTAAGGAATTTTTTCCTCAAAACAAAGAACTCTATTTCATTGTTATCAAAGAACCTAACCTATAAAATCGCGTGCCGCAAAACGGCAGACGTTAGGTTAAAAAATCACTCTCGATGCCAGAAACGTTGTCTGTCATGGAGAGTGGTAAGTTTTTATTAATTAATTTTCCACTTGGAATATTTCCGCGTACTGGCTAAGATCGGCTCCCGCGAGAAACAGTGAACCGCGCCGATCCATCATACTGGCTCTTCGTGACTATCATTTCCGACGACTGAGGCGGCACGATAGACGCGCTAGCGCCAACTAGTGGCAGACCTGATGCCGTCAAGGATATAGTTTCTTTAAATCCAAGACACCGTTGCTTTGAATCAATGAAAACGTCCCTTCGATTAAGCTCCTCAAGCAAATGTTTCTATAAATGCAACGAAATGTTCTCTTTGAAAGTCAAAGGCAATATTTCATTGAAAACAAGTAAATATTCCAATCCACCTATTTCTTCGAATCAAGGAAACTTTTTCTCTCGGTGTGTCTCACGTATACATCTGAAGCTTCATGGCGTCCGTGTTTTTATTTTTCGACGGCACCGGAAATCGGACCTACGACCTACCGATGCTCTAGTCTAGAAGCCAGTACTCTAACCACTAGCCAACCGCATCGGTTCTCTGAACCTATTCTATAGCATATTAAAAAATCGCTATTCTCTCTGATCGGGAAGTTTGCGTTCATACTACCTTAATCGGAAGAACTTCAGATGCAGATTGCGAAGTAGGCCTTTCAACCCCGATTACAGCAACATTGTTTGAATCTTGGCTTGATCAACTACGCGCTAATTTTCCGTTGGAAGGAAATCGTTATGCAGTGAAATGGATCAAATATTTGGGAGATAAAATTATTAGAAACTGCGTTCTATGTATTCCGAGCTAAGAAGGACCATTATTTAACGTAGTTTGTGGAATACTACGTGAAATAATGCAGTATTATTTCATGTAGTTAAAAGTGCATTCGTAATTTCAATAAAACAAATAGTCGAAAGTTACTTCGACGCGCACACGCAAGCATTCGAAGTTTGGTCTCAGTATCTCACATTTCAATAGTTTGAGATTCTATATATTGGCCAGTTGACGATTATACATTTTCATGTCGCATGATTACACGATTACTCCGTGGATTCCTCGATTTTTTCTATTGATTTGCTACGCGTCAATGGATGGTCAGAAAAGTGTACACGGTGTAAAACTTACGTGTTGTCCGCTATAAGCACAATCTGCACTGATATTACGAACAAGAGTCTGTGGCTGGCCAATCTATACACGTCTGTATAGATATTGGTCTATTATTTCGTTTTTATCAACAGCATAGAACCCCAGACCCCATGTAGGATGATCGGACTTGACCGATGATCGGCCCAATCTCGCTGCCGAGACTGCCAACATTGGCATATGTTATTGGCCCGATCATCGGCCCGAGTGTTGGATAATAAGTCCGGTTCGATATTGGCGAACAATAGTTGGCCGAGTATCGCGTGCGGCAAACGGTCGAGTATCGCATACGAGTATCGGCCGAATATCGGCCAATATAATCGGCCGAATATCGGCCAATATAATCGGCCGTATCAAGTATATTTTTAAAAAATCAATTTTTCATCGAGTAATCCTTTTTATCGCTGAAAAAACATTTTATTTTTTTTACATCATCGGGAATCGAACCTGGGACCCGCTGGTTGTTGCGCTGCGCCTTAGCTCACTCGGCCATCCCGATCATGTCATAGCACAGTTTTTTTGTCTATTTGAACGACAGATGTAAACTATCAATTTGATATATTATAATCAGCACTTTATAGATTTATATGACTGCGTCTGATGTGATAAAAATAAAATCACATTCAATGATCTTTTATGGAAATAACAATTGGCGACTCAATACTTAGCCGAACATTGGCTATCGACAAGTCAACACTTGGCCGAGTATTGGCATAATATCGACAAGCCAATAATCGGCGGACCAATACTTGGACGAGCATTAGCCTAGTATCGATAAGCCAATAATCGGCGGGCCAATACTTGGCCGAGCATTGGCCCAACGTTGCGAAGTCGATAATCGTCACCCCAACATTGGCCCGAGTATTGGCTGCTTCAGCTCTATCGGCAAAACCTACATGGGACTTCCGACTTGGCTTTCATTTACTGAGCTGTCTGTGGATAATTCCTAAGCATTTTCGTGTGTCGTTGCCAGTTTTTCCTCTCCGAGTACAAACGTTCATGAACATCAGTTTCATTAGCCTTCCTGACATAACTACCTTGAGAAAAATCTTTTTTTTAAATGGTTAAAGGGCTTGGCCGTTAAAGGATTAATGGAAACTCGTATCCGTCTCCAGTGTGTAAGCTTTGTGCTACCGTTTCTGCCGCCGCTCTAACGTTGCGGGTGTTAAGCAAAACGAAGAGTTCCGAGATAAACTGTGTATGCGAAAGGCTTGGCGCGCGCGCACGTTATTCGCATGCACGAGACAAGATAATTGCTCGGGTTATTATAAATGACTCCCGTTATCGCTGGCTGTGATTATACGAGTGCATGGCTCGACGCTCCCTCGACGAGTCAACGTTCTCGCAGATCACCTCAGCAGCTGGGATGATGAATAAAGGAATAATAAATGTAGGGCAAGCCCCAACTGGGATCGATAAAATGGCGGTCGAAGAATCACCTCTTCTCTCGTACAGACGTCAAACAATATCTTTTTCCAGTTGATTGATTTCGGTCTTCCACTCGTGATGTTCTCCGAGCTCGTCTATCTCGCCCGAGGCTCTCCGAGCCTTTGCCATAATATTTTTGTAAGAACGCAGAGAGCACGTCATAATATGCCTTCGTTTTGCACTGTGAAAGGGAATCGGATGGGCAAAGGGCGGAAAGATGTTTCGTGTTACCACTGCGCTGAATGCCCTTGTTATTGACCACACAAAAACCATAAAAATGCTTTTGATATATCGCTTAGATACGGTAAAACTTGAAGTCTCGGTTTTCAACCTAAAGTATAAGATTGGAAAATAGACGATAGAGATGTTTTTTGCGATCACGATAATGTCAAGAATAAATGAATGAACGCGTACTTTGTTTATCGAACTCTCAGAAACATTGGCTTTCTCCATTATCAAATTAATGCCTTGTCATTAATACAAATTCTTACGATTTTAATTTTAGAATTCTTCCATAATAAATGCGGTATTTGGATATGCAACTTTAAAGAATATTTGGACTTTTTGCATGAAAAATTTGGTGTATCTTTTATGTCCCGACACTGAAAGTTTTCATCAATAAACCGACGCATCCAATTTATTATACAAGTGTAAAAAAAATGAATATAGTGAATACGGAACAAGTTTTGAAAATCCAGTTTTTTTTATGTGGAAGCTCTGTTATTTGGTATCGTTCTTGAGGATCAAATTTATTATAGCGGTTTATAAAATTTACCAAATATTTTTATCAGATACCCACGGTTAAAAATATTTGCAAAAGCATACATATTATATAGACTTTGTTTCGCATACCACTTATTTACAATTGATTATGCATATTGCAAAATTAAAGCACTGACAAACACGAACTTGATATCTATACCTCACATTAATTTTAACCCGTTTTTGTATGTAAACATGCGCGGTATCTAGAAAAAAAAGTGCTATAAATTCCCTGTATTAAATGTTCCATGTGCATTATCTGCAGAAAAAGTACTATAAATCACCTATGTTAAATTTAATATTTGTGTTATCTAAAAAAAAAAAAAGGTACTATAAATCACTATTTTCGTTGTGACTGCGAAAATTCTTATCTTATCTGTTACGTCGCCAATGTGATGAGAATAAAGCACGTTTCAAATATTTCCGTAGTTTCGTTACCTCACAAAAGTTATTTTACAATAATAAATTTGCACTTCCCCTGCAAGTGCTATTGAGTCTGATAATTGGCTCTATGTAGGTCAATAACTGGTACAACGATCTCATTCCCTATGTCCCAGGCGTATTCGTTATATGAAACTCGGAAACTCGATTCAGTATTCTCTCGTGGCTTTGAGAGCTCGTAATTACACCGAAAACTTTCGTATTCGCGAAATCATGAGGATTTTCAGTGATGAAAATGTGAAAAGTTAGTGAAACGACCGAGCGAATTTGTTCAACTAGCGTCAGCGACACGTTGCGTGCTCCTTCTAATCTTTGCCTACGCGTGATATTTTCGTCTAGATGACACATACGGCAAATCTCTCAGCGGATACTCGCTTTTCGCTTTTGAACAGCATCAGAATCACCGGCACAAGTACAGTGTCAGTAAATTTGAGCGACAAAATGACGTTGCGTTGGCGTTCTCGACGAACTTTTGAGCTACAACGTACTCAAAATAATCATTTCGCTAGGTGTTACTTTATTAACGATGCATCATACATACATCCGCAACCAAAAGTATGTTTAGGTTGAAATTTTACTACTCGATGGAAAGAGTAGAACAATTAAATCATCATTTAAGATATTAAAAATATTATTACCAAATAATAATAATAACGAAAGTCATAGGAAGCGATTGTTTGATAAATGACTATTGGCTTTCTTGTACAGGAAGCTTAATTTTTATCTCATTTTTTTTTGGTTCAAGATTTTCATGTCAGGATTCTCGAAACGGTCTGAAATATCAAGAAAAGTGGTTTAGAAAAAAAATCCGTACCCTGAAAGATATCTTTGTTCGTGACAACTCTACATTTTGAATTTGCTGTACGAGAGTTCTTAAAAATGAGTTACCTCAAGCATATCGAATAGTCATCTCGATTGATGACTGTTGATGCTTAGTTTTTACAAGATTAGTCAGCCTAACCAATTCAATGGGCCTTCCCTTTTAATTGTTGGGACGACCATTTAAATCGTTGTTACTACTATTTAAATCGTGGGCTCTACCATTTAAGTTGGAAGGGAAATAGTATAATCATTTGGTTGTGTCAACTCTTTTTTGCCTATGGCACCTCATTTTTTCTTTCCAAAGATTCAGGTGTGTTGAAGGAAAGTTTTGAAATTTATATATAACCTAAAATTCAAAAACCGAGTAACCGATTGAGCTGGAATTTGGCACAAAAGTGAAGCATCAGTCCATCTTTTGTTATTCCAATTTTTGAACACATTAAATTCAGCAGTTTTGCAAAAAACAGCAATGTATACTCAAAAAGTGAATTATCTTTTACCATTATTATTGTTCGATATCAATGTTCTTAGACCTTTAAACACGATGATATCATTCAAATTCTAATTTTCTCTCTAAATAATTAAATTTCAATTCTATTACATTTTTGGTTGGTAAGATACGTAAAATAATTCATTAAATTATGAGTAAACATAATACAAGCGACTAAAATGCCTGACATTAACCCCCCCGAACAGGATGTTAATTTTTAAGTACATTTTGGAATAATGATTAGAATGTAAATCATAATTATACAGCGTACGTCACCACGGCACATCTGCCGTTCATTGTTATTGTTATCATTGTTGTTGTTGTTATTATTATTATTAAAATTTACGGTTTTGCCCCGAGGTGTAATAAATGATATAGGAAAACCGCTGTATGTTCAACACGAGGAGAGGAGAAATTGAATGGAACACCGAGAAATGGAAACTTTGCGCGCCCACAACCTCCAGGGACGTGAAATGAATTCCAAGTTTCATCGCTTCGCAAGGCGTCACTTATAACGTCTCTTATATATACTCAACGTTGTATGCCGCGCATGAATAAACGTCTCCGCAGTTTAAACGTATTTAGCGTACGCCACTCGCACGATTAATCATCACGGAAACGAATGTACCCGACTACCCTCTCCTGTTAAACTTTTTTGTAGCATTTGCTACTTTTTAACACATCCAATCAAAGATATCTTCATTTTTTCATTTTTTTTTTTAATACTCAGGGGAATTGAAAACAAACTCTATTACGGTTTTTCATTTGAAATAAGATAAAATGTAATTTGTAACAATGAACATGAATCCACCTGATATTAGTCTATGTGCATTGAGTTTACAAAATCTTCATAAGTATATTTGAAAAAGATATACATACATTTTTTTTAGGTACAAATATTTTTTCTCCTTTTCTTCAATAATAACAATGAAAATATATTTATGCAACATATGGATCTGGGCAATAAGAGCGTCGCAAATATCTAATTAGCTGAAATAATAATAAATAAATACCCTTTTCTTAAAACAATAACTCAACCCAGAAACTTCTAGTCTGTTTGTTTCTTTTGTTCAAAGCACTCGAAGAACAATTAGCATAAAACAAAAAATTATGCAAATTATAAAATGTAATTTCTAATTCTATTTAATTTTTTCTTCGAATTCCATAAAACAATTTAATTTAATTTGTAACCTAAAAGTATAGATCAACGGCCAATCAACAAGTATAATAATCTGTATTGACTTCGTTTAAACGCTTACAAAAATCAATTCTCTTCTAATCAACAAAATTCAATAAATGTTAAAAATGCAGCTAATCAAGAAAAAAATAAAAATAAAAATATTGTAACAATAAATTCAACGGGAGTGAAACCTGGTTGAAAAAGCTTCACACTATTTGAGTTTTATTGCTTAAAATAATCTTCAGATATATAAGATCGGTGTCATATTATTTTTCGCCCAATTTTGTTTTTCGTAAATTATGACTTAATATAAAGGTGAGACCAACTGTGAGAGATAGCGTTAATAAGTGGAGGAGTAGAGGTAGCCAAGTGCGAGAAGCATTTCCCCCGTCGCGCGGTGTCTCTCGCGCGTCCCTCGTCGAGAGAAGATCAGCAGAGTTATACCTATACTTATATACCACATATGTACGTACCTATACCTACTCTTATCTCCCTCGAGACACTCGCTGCTTTTGCACTCGGAGGGCGATTCGAGGCAATCGAATATCTTGTGCTATTGATTTTTGACTCGGCGAAGCGAAATACGAACAGATCGAGTAGAGCGCGATACCCCACAAAAAAGTCTATAAATTATTACCTTTCTGCCATTGCAGTTATCGTGAAACTTATGTGACCAATTACAATGCCGTGATTTATATCATTTTTCATTAATATGAAAAAACAAATAAAATTTCATCGAAATTACCATTTTTATTAATCCCTCACAGCGCAAATTTTGTGATGACAATTTTTTCGTTTTTTAGATTTTTTCATTCAGTACACTTAAAATGGTCCAAAACGTCAAGAAAAGTGGTTTAGAAAAATTGTGGGCGTGTATGTGTCTATGTGATAAAGGGCTTGAAATTCAGATTACCATAACTCGTGGACTACAGGACAAAGTCTGAATAAATTCAAATACTCTGTAATGTACTGTGTCAATCTTCGCTCGATAAAAATTCAATAAAATTTTCTGGACGCATTTCGTTTTTATAAGATATTTAAGAGATTTTGAAAAATGTCTGTCAACGCTATAAGTCGAACAAATTTTCAGCTATCCGGTTGAAAATTGGAATGAAAATTGAATGAAGTCATGCGATCTTTAGTTTGGCCTGGTTTAATTTGGATAATCGCTAAAGCGATTCGGGTTTTATAGTGTTAAAATTTTCTAAAAGTTAATTTTGTTGCACAAACTTTAAAAAACCTAATCTAGCAACCACAAATTCTCGAGGTAAACGAAACTACGATAAATGACGATACGATAAATTTTCTAAAAGTTAATGTTGTTGCACAAACTTTTATAAAACCTAATCTAGCAACCACAAATTTTCGAGATAAACGAAACTACGATAAATGACGATACGATAAATTTTCTAAAAGTTAATCTTGTTGCACAAACTTTTATAAAACCTAATCTAGCAACCACAAATTTTCGAGGTAAACGAAACTACGATAAGTAATACTAGTGATCTAATTCAGTAAAGATCGGTAGATCGAATTTTATAGAAATTTGGATTTTCGATTATTATTTCTCAGCGACTAAAATTTCGCTTTTATGCCTTCTTTTTTTCGATTGCCCTGACAAAATGGTGTATCGAACGAAAACCAGAGCCGCGTCCGACGACAAGTTTGAACTCAAGTTCTATTTATCATCATTCACCATTCATAACAATTATGAAATTCATTCTTCCTACAATCAATTCTCTTACCAAGAATTTTTTAATCATCCAAACCATATTATCTTACGTTTGAAACTGCGCATAATATACCGAATGAATTAGACGATAAATTAGAATTCCATAATGCATCCAAATCCCGTCGATTTTTAAATTTTAAAGGCCATATCGTCTTCAAAAAATTCACCAAAATTGCCTCTGAGATATAAGAAAACGACGAATTCATTACAAAAAAAAATATGCACAGGTTGACATTTTTATAAGTTGATCGTTACTTCTTGCTTCCGATGCACTAGACGCATACCTCGACGTCGTAAGCTCGTGTTTACTCTTGTTTATTTTGCGAGCCCTTATAAAATGAATATCACGAAACACTATAACTTGGTTGACGTGCCCATCACTTTCCTACACGCTAAATTATCGATTATTCCATAAACGATGCGATTAAGTATTTGCGAACGAATAAACTTTTGTTTACGCGTTCAAACGCCAAGAAAGACATTGATAAATCGGTCAATAAACTTAACGACGGTCAACGGCCGATAAATAACCCTCAGTACTGAAATTAATTCAAATGAGTACACGCGGGAAGGTAAAACACAGTGATAAGTGTACAACAACGGGAGTATAACAATCGCCTACAAGAAGATTTACACAGAGTGCAGATCGCAGTGTGATTGTAACGCAGAATAGTGAAGAATAGAAAAACGTAGCTTATATACGCTTCACGAAATAATCAATATAGTAGTCGGCGACAAGAGCGGAGAACTGTAAAGTGAAGAGGCTAGTGGTGGCGTTTATAAGCGACGGGAGCAGTAACATAGGGGAACCCACACAAACTGGCGATATAACAGGTTGTCGACGTACGTATAGGGACATAAAGAGAGAGAGGGGAATAAAAAAAAGTGATGGTAGGGTCGTACGTCGACCACTGACGTTGATACTGACGGAGTGCGTCTGCGGTGAAAGAGGGGAACGCACTGCGCCTTCTTTACTATACAAAACCCTTTTCCGTCTCGCCGATACGAATATCCAGACAAACATCCGAATTAAAATATATCCTAAATAAATTTTCGGGTTCTAAGAACAATGCTTGAAAACTAGCGACATTAAACATTCTGTAATTGAGATTCACCAATTTCAATTTAATCGACTTATTCGAATAAATCATATTTCAGTACCTGAATTGTTTTTCACTATTTCTGCAATGGAAAAATGTGTAGAATAAAATTCTATTCTAATATTGGCTATTTTTGCCACCAGTTGACGTGCTGAGAGAAGCAATATGCGATTAATAAATTTGAATAGAGAGTTTATAAAATGTCATCTGTATTGTTTTGAGTTACTATGATTGCTGCAACTGCTTATAAGTAAGCAAAACTATTTCGCGGTCACCATAGCTATGGTTAGTTGAGTAACGATAGACTAACTATAAAAGTAGTCGCATGGGCCACAATTAATAGTTGTCACGCTATGGCAGTCAGGGTTACCACAATTTCTTTAAGTTATGACGAAGCACGCGACACACTTAAAAATTAAGACAATTATCAATTGTTATTCCTACGACCATATATTTATATAACAGTTACAGTAACTTGTTGGTAATTAGGGTAATGACATTTACAAGGATATAACTTCTTCTGTTAGTACACAGTTCAAATTCTTTGGAACTTTTACAACCAGTTATTTTATTTCAGGAGTAGTAATTTTCTTTAAGGTTGTTCTAGCGGTCAAGTTCTGGTCAAGCCTGAAAAAAATCAAGCACATTAAAGGTGCTGAAGCTATTGATTTTGCATGATAATAACTTTGGAATATAATTAACAATTTTTTTTTAAATTTCTTATGACATCATGCATCAACCTAACTTTTCAAATGAATATGATTTGTCAATTTTTCATGTATACATTTTTTTACAGGCCATTTAATTTTTGAATTTTTTTTTATATCCACTGAGAGAAATAGATATTAAGATTTTTAATATCCGATATACTAAATATTATATACTATCGGGTAGTATTTGGATAGTACCGTGTATTGTGTGTATTGTAAGGGTTTATTATACGGAATGTACTTGGTACAATCAGATATTAACCATTACTATAATTATACTAACTGTTGCACTCCAGAGAGTGATCCCTAGACGAAGCATCCAATATACTATTCGATAGTATATTTTAACTATCGGGTAGTATCTATTTCTCTCAGTGTCGTTATCATAACCAAAATGTGTGGAATCTAACAGATAAAAAAAAGGAAAAATCATGATTTTCAACGAGAGAAAATTTTGAAAAAATGTCTACTTATTTAGAAAAATTAACAAATAAAATTTACATTGAAAAAGAAAACTTAGGTGGTTTATTTGACAATTTTTTTAAATCGATTTTTTAATAAAATTCCGGATTTATTGTGAACTAAAATTAATCTTTTCAGCAGATTCAGCTCGCTTGATTTTTTCCTGGTTTTTATCCTATCGATAAATGTTCAAAATGCTCTTTGAATCATACGTTTAGCCAAGCTGTATCGGTGCAACTAATTTGAGTAATAAAAATCTAGAAAACTGTTACAGTTTGTAATTTCCGTCATATTTTCGTGTATCATGCAAAATATTCGCGTTTATGCCGGCGGGAGGTCGGTTTCCACGTTCGACGGACCGCCAACAGTCCCAAGCAGACGATAAAGAGTCAGCTGGGAAAATACCTAGAAACACGACCATTTTCGCCGGTCACGCGAATAATCATCATTAACGCGTACAGCCACAAAAGAATTAATTGGCTTGCGATAACAAAACGCATAGAAAACAATAAATGAATTGTCCTCCACGGTCATTGGCCGTACCGGTAGTTTTCATTGTCATACAGATAAAACCACTAACAATAGTATATATCCAAAATTATTATTACGAAATAAAAACAGAAGAACGGAATGTACTGTGAATTTTGTATTTTTGAAGTACAGTAGAACGTCAATTATCCGAACGAGGATTTGGTTTGTATAAATTTTCGGTTTCCCGAACGTTTTATAATCCGTTGCTTACATTGTTGCTCAAACCATTCCATGTTTTGGGAGCCCAAAAAAAGTTCTCCGTGGTAAAACGAAATAAAACCCTTGATTTTTTGTTGCACGAAAAAAGGATATCAAATAGAGTCCGCAAGCAAAATATATAACATGGTAAATGTTAATTGACGTTGGAGAAGTAAATTGTAATATTTTAAGGGCTTACGTATCCCTCCTTTTCCCGGTCACAAACAATTGTTGTTCGTCCATCCGAATTTTCGATTATCCAAGTAGTAGTCGACCTCAATTAGTTTGGATAATCGATGTTCTATTGTAATGAGGATGTAGAACATTGTTACAAGTATTTTGACATTTCCTATGGAGTATCATAGATAGATAGATACGTGTATTTGTGTCAGGTAGTGAAACCCATTACAAAGAGCAGGTGTTCAATTTACAAACCCTCAGTACAATGCAGTAGAAACAAACATAAAACTTAAAACTATGCATAAAATGTTATGAAAATAGAAAGAA
The DNA here is from genome assembly GCA_949699805.1 of Tromatobia lineatoria. NCBI lineage: Eukaryota > Metazoa > Arthropoda > Insecta > Hymenoptera > Ichneumonidae > Tromatobia > Tromatobia lineatoria. The sequence goes on from OX453044.1 coordinate 2,676,636, forward strand.
CGTGACAAAAATAAACACAGAAACTTCATACACTTGTATCTCATGCGAGAACTACGTCCTGATTTTACATAAGTTCACACACTATTCAGACAGCACGGAGGCTCTTAATTCACAACATTCCGTTATGAATATCACAACTTTGTAGGTCTGTTTTTTCATCAATATTGCAAGGACCAGTTGAAAAAAATATGTCTATAAATATCGTATTCGTAACTGCTCGTACTGCGGATATTCTGAAATTATGTGTTCCATTGTTTCCGGTATACCCAGAATAAAGATTTATTACATTTTAATCAAATTCAGTTGAAATAAGTGAAACGTCTTATTTTTTGTGGGAGCCTATTAGTATTTTTATTTAGAATATATATATATATTCAAATGCGCATTTCTTTTGCGAGTAACGCACTCAGCGCTGATCCATGACACTAACGATATATTTTATTCAAGTATCGTGTGTATATGATTTGCACCGGTACAAAAATTTACTGGAAAATTACAGTACAGGTCTGGAAATTTTTATTCACAACGTATACCATAAATTTCTTGTCCTTTTAAATTAGATATTTAAAGTAACAATACGTAAAAAGATTTGAGAAATTTGTAGTTTTATACTGTTATAAAATACTAGGATTTTACATTTTCCAATTTTTTTTTCACGACCATGGTAATTTTCCTGCACATATTTATTATAAAATTAATAGCCACCAATAGCCCAAACAATGTTCGAATTTCTGGAATTACAGGCATGATCGACTAAGAATTCGTTTATTATCCGCCTCCAATATTTTCGTTCCCAAGGCACATTTTCATGTGCTTATAGGAACTTAACAAAAATTCTACAATTCCTTTACATTATTACAGAACTTTTGTAATTTTTATAAAAATAGTTAGAAAATTAATTTTCACGTACACAAAATTCCGCTAGTATTGTTAATTTAAGTGTCAATGTTACACTAATCATTATTTAATACACCGGTTTCGTAAATCGCATATTACTTGTCACAGTCAATTCACAATCTTTTTTAACAGTGTGAAACAATATCATGTTCAACTCTAATATTGAATTCAAATATCTTCTATTTGATATATACATTAAACAACCCGACTTATTACATGTAAAGCAGTTTAGTTGTAATAAGTAACTCTTATAGCTAAAATCTAATGAATATTTTTCCCCTTCAAATAAAACCGTTTTCCATTCAAATAAGCAGAATTCTAATATGCTGTTTCAGTTAAAACTGATGAATTATTCCTCTCGTTGTAATATCCGATATTAGCCTGGACCTTTTGGTCTGTTTTTTTCGTACCGTGTGTACAATGTGCGATATTTGCGTATGTGACAGCGCAGCGTAGGTTTCCATGTTCTACGAGCGCGAACGATTTCAAACAAGCGAGAACCACACGATAACACCGGTAAAAAAGATAAAGAGTAAAGTGGGGTTATATCTATAGAAGCGTTAACATTTTCGCAAGTCACGTGAATAATCATCATTAACGCGCACAACCACAAAAAAATTAATTCGTTTGCGCCTGCAAAACGCATACAAAGCAGTGAATGCTCGATAAAGACACGCAGTGATTGGACGCGCCGGTGGTTGTTATTATCACGCAACTATAACAAGTAACACTAGCAAGTATAGTTTCACACAAATATCGAAAGAGACTTTAGCCGTGCAACGCTTTTAATTAGAATGCAACTTCATATTTTACACCGCCAAAAACCCGTTACACATGAAGTTCCCCATATCTATTATTTTATTAGGAAAGTTTGACTACAAAACGAACATTATAGTCAACTTCAGTTCTTAAAGTAATAGAGATTTGAAAAACTGTTACAAATAATCCTTTAATGTAGTTTCTGTTTTTTTTGTTTTTATTTTCTTATCTCTCATATTCTCTTCTGTCATGTATCACTCCATTAAGTTTAAGGGCTTAGGTCTGTAAAGCCTTAAACTATATGGATCAATAAATTTGATCTAACCTGATCTAATCTAAATTCGATCTTCACATGTACGATCTCACAATCCTTGATTTTTCTTTATCTGTTCGCGTATTATACATTGTTTCGTATGTACGTGGTGAGGTAAGGATGCCGCCTATCGATACTTATGTTAGAAAATATCGATATTCCGCATTGATATTCTTTGGCGAAATAATACCGTGTATCGATAATTAAATTGGAGGATTGATCCAGAAAGTTAATTGACTTTTTCTTTACAAATCTGAATAGAACTTCAAAAAACAGGATATCTTCCGACGCGAAACTCCTTGAAACAATCAAACATAATTTTCTGAATAACTAATTCTCAAAGATAATTAGCTGTTTTCGAAATTGACCGAAATTGATTCGAAAAATTAGACAGGCAATATATATTAAGTTTCATAATTAAGTTTTTAAATTAGATAGACTAGGATCGTTTGACAACTGATACATGAAAAAAAAAGTACAGATGTAACTTTAAAAATGTACAAATCTCAGAGAGTCTTCACTATTGTAAATTACAAGTTTCATGAAGAAACATTATGATTGTTATCTGTATTTTGCATACAAATTCACGTGTTACTAAAGCACGATGAATTGACAATATCAACAAGTTAATAAAATGTTCAATTTTCTATGTATTATTACCATTTTCCTCGATAAATTGTGGAATTTATACACGGCGATACGATACGATTCAATGCCAAATAACGATACTTGTCCGACGGTCCATGTCATTGAAGTTTGCATCGTTGTAGTGCAACAACCAAAAAATATAAATCATAAAAACTAAGATTAGCGTCCTTTGAAAAGCGCCGTATTATAGGGTGACCCTTGTTTTCAATGCTAGTAATCGGGGTCATTTTTATTTATGCCGTTTATGATGATTTAAGGTAACCAGAATTTTTCGAAATTTATTTAGTTGCATTCCAACGATGCAAACTTCAGCATCATGACGATCCGGCATCCTTAATGTGAGGTATTTGCGTTTGTGGTGGCGCGGCGTCGTTTTCCACGTTCGGTGATCGCCAACGATCCGGAACGGACGAGCGGCAGACGATAACACGCACCGGCAAAAAAAGATAAACACTGAAGTCTGTAGAGGCAAGTGTTTTCGTTGGAAGAGGTCGCGAAATAAAAAAATTCTATAATGCACAACGCACAGAAAAAAATGGTTTCGGTTATCACGGGGATGTAATTTACTAATATAATATAGTAGTAAATATCCACTGTATGTAAAGGTTATGACAATTACCTTACTATTTGGGGGAAAATGTGATAGCTGTTTGAGGTTGGCGGAAAATGTAATTACGACGAAATATATAAAGTTATTCCTTTATGTGTTGAAAATATCTTGAGAGAACTTTTAGAAAAGTACCACGATGCCGAAATTGATGCAACCCATGAAAAATTGAATTAATGCCAGTTCCTTCAAGTTCAACTCTGCGATTTTCCACCACAATTACCCCAGTTGACCCTGTATGTAAAGTATTCGTGTTTGTGGTGGCGCGGCGTCGTTTCCAGCGTTCGACGACCGCCAACGATCCGGAATAGACGAGAGGCAGACGATAACACGCACCGGTAAAACGAGATAAAAACTCAAGGCTGTAGACGCTAAAGTTTTCGTCGAATGTAGTCGCAAAATAATAAACTCGAATGCACAACGAACAGAAAACAATGGATGCTCTATAGAATCACACGCCGGTGGTTTCCATAATCACGGAGATGTACTTCACTACTGTAATTTAGTACGTGTCCACTGCATACAGTAAATTAATGGCTTCCCGAGGCGAGAAACGTTGTAACGTTGTCACGAGGGCGTTGATTCCTACAACTGTGGGATAACTCACGAAATAAAGGCTGCTACTATACTTCATATCTTCTTGATCGCGAAGTTGAAGAACGAGACATCAGCGATTGGCAGTATGAATGACAATAATAGTCGGGCAGCGAGAGGAAACAAAAATGTCGATGAAGATTGATTTTGCATAATAACTCCGAAATATATAACTAAGAAATTGATGAAAAAAATTGTTTATCACATCACCTGTCATCTTAATTTTTTTTAAACAAATGTAAATTCTTAATTTTGCCGGATAAAGTTTTTTTTAATTTCATCTAATTTTTGAAAATCGGTTTTTTTTAATGTTTGGGTTGTATTTACAAATCCACTTTATCAATTATACGCACACCATGTGGATGTGATGGGTAGTTTTATGACACCCTGATATCCAAAATCTGTGATTTCTCACACATTTAAGGAAATAATAATGATAATGATTTCTAACTTGATCAAATTTAGATTTTTCATCAATTTGTTAATAAAATTTCTGCATTATTATTACGTGAAATCAATCTTTTCGGCACCTTCAACCTGCTGGATTTTTTTTCTCCAGATATTTATCTCATCGAGGTCTCCCGATTTTTAACTCATCTGTTGGCATATTAGTTATTGTTTTCTGTGTACATGTGTATTCGCGTTTGTGGTGGAGCAGCATCGTTTTCCGCGTTCACCGACCACCAACGATTCGAATCAAATGATAGACCTTTAGCAATTTCTGTATAAAAATTAATATAAACCATTGGGAATATTTTCGCGGATACGCGTATATTGAATAACATATACAAATATCAATTGAGATACAAAAAAGTTGTTGTAAAATTACTATTCGGTATATTAAAAACTTCATAAAAATTGTATTTATCATATCATCGTTGCTTTTTCTAATATAATTATTGGGATTTTAGAATACATAAAAACTTTAAATACATATATTAATTTTCAAAGTTTTCATCGCTCGCAAGAGATAAAGACTAATCTCTGTAGACCCAAAAGTTATCGTTCCGACGATGATTTTTGGATCTTACAAACTCACACAACTTGGTAGTCACAAAATAATAAATTCGAATAAACAACGCACAGGAAACCATCGATGCTCCATAGAATCACACGCCGGTGGTTTTCGTTATCACGGGGATGTACTTTGCTACTATACTTTAGTACTTGTCCACTGTACACGGTATATTAATGGCGTCCCGTGGCGAGTAACGTTGATTCCTACGACTGTCAAATAACTAACGAAGTGAAGACTGCTACTAGTTAACAACAGCTCGATCGCGAGGTTAAAGAGCGAGGCATCAGCGATTGGCAGTATCAACGAGAATAATGGCCGGCGAGCGAGAGGAAACAAAAATGTCGACCACCAGCTCGCGGCGGCAAAGAGAATAGAGTAGGTTGTGTACTACAACGTTGCCGCCGCAGGAAGAACCTCTCGACACGCCGCAACCACCGCCTCTAACACAACTCACTCGGATTACACACTCATCTCTACCTTTTTCTTCGCTTACTACGTGTGTGTGTGTATATATATATATACGGGGTTCGTCAAAAGTCGGTAACTCACCCTGTGTCCAGACTCCTCGAGTCGCTGTCTCTTTGAGTGAGGTCCATCTCCGTTGAACGCCATTTCCTCTGTGTACTAAGTACTCTTCGGCCGGTGAACAAACTCAGGATAGTCCGTAGCAGTGTTTTTTAAAAAAGTTTCTATAATCCGAACAACTGTTCGTAATGTTTATTATCTTTAATCAACGTAGTGTTCAATTCAGCTTCTCTTCGTCGTTAAGTTTCTTTTAATTCGTGTGTTTTTGTTGTTGTTATGTCCTTTTTCCTTAACTTTCCTTTATTTTTCTTTTTATCGATATAACTCGTTTTTGACCGGAACGAGCTAACGCGGATGAATCAATGAGACCGAGAGAGTGACAGCGAAGAGTGGCTCTTAATATCTGTTGTTTTATTACTTCGTAAGCACGCGATTCTCGTTGGCACGAGTTGTAAACTTGTCTCTCTCCTCCTCTTTCGCGAGACCGTGTGTCGTGCGAACTCTCCGGGAGAAACAACACGAACGTTTTTGACGGGAGGAAAAAAAACAAGCGGCGGGACGAACGGACGCGGTGGTTACACGTACGAGCGAACGCGCGAGCGGCTTGAGGGAAACTGGAATGCGATGCGATCGTCGCGGCTTCACGAGATTATATGGTGGAACCGCGGTGGAGGCCCAACAAATGGCGTTAAACGGATCACGCAGAGGCAGAGACGCGCTGTGGCTACTTTCGCAACTAGGAGATGTCCAATATTCTTTGAGCTCCGAAGTTTTTATTGGTTTATCCTCAACACAGAGAGCGCTCTTCTATTACTTATCGTTATTTTATTATTTGGTTTTCTACTGCATGATCCGGAAACTCGACATCAAATGGTGTCATATACAAGGCGGGTAAATTATTTTTTGTGTAATTTTAGAATGGACCGATAATCAGCCGCTTTGGAATTTCTAACGAGAGAACCAATAACGATTGGAGTATTCTGTTGTATTGTATAGCGGAAAAAGACGCAACGCGATTTGCTGGCGCATCAGCGCATGACGCGCGGGACTCCACTTTTCGCCGGTTTTATCGGAATGAGAAAATATTTAAGCCGGTTTTAAACAGTTGGTAATACCTTAATATTTTTCGAGATGGAGATTACGGTATTATTCGCTTTATAATTTTGATTTTTTAATGATAACCTGCATTGATTATAATATTGTGTGTAAACTTTTGAGTAGCTGAAAAAAAAATTAATTATCAATTACAATCAGCAGTAATTTTGGTGAAAAAATTAAAAAATATTGTTAATATGTTAACAAAGTGAGATAAAATTGTGCCTTTTTTTGTTTTTCCACAATTTCTCCCGATATTCAATCTATAATAATTTTGTTTTTTGCAGCGTTTCGAAATTTTTAAAACAATTTTATAATCACGAAATCGTAATTCCATAATAACCCGGACCGTAAAGTACATTCCCTGAATTTATGAACAACTTTGGATTTGACTACAGAATGTTTTCTATGAATTTTCCAATTTGTTCCCCAGCAAATTTGGGAGTTGCATTTTTCGAAAATGATTCATGTCGAAATTTAAAAAAAAATGCAAATCCGGAATTTACGGGAAATAAAATAATAATAATAATAATAATAATAATAATATGAATTGAAAGTATTCTAAAGCAGCAGTAAAATATGGTCAATTGTACATTTTTAGGTGCAACATAAAGGAAGTTGCTAAAATCAATAAAAAACAAATCCCTTATCAGCGAATTCAATTTTTACTAATCCACGCAAAAGAGTTGTACGAGTAAATAAAATTCACCAAGTGCAGATATAATGTTGGCGGTGGTAGAATTTCAATTAAGCAAATAATGGAGAAACCGTAGGTCAATAATGCTGAAAAAAAGCAAGAATTCATCCATGTGATCAGAGCGTAATTCAGTTTTATTAATACTTCACATTCCGAAGATATTTGATTTCGTGGTACAATCGTCGTAACACCTACATTCATTACATCGAGATGTTCGCTTACCGCGACTCGATCGTTTCCTTTCATTTCATTTTATTCAATTATTTTTCATTAATCATTACATTTATATCGTATAATCATGTCTAATCGCAGATGATGATCGGATAAAAGAACGTTGGGTTCAATGATTAGTACAATGGGACGGGGATCTCGATTATTCATTTATCAGCTAAACATCAGCATCTTTAATTAGTAAACTGGGTTCTGTTTTTTCTTTTCAACCCAATTCTGCACGTTCAATCTCATGCTTGCGGCTCGTCGATTTCTTTGGCTGACAAGCGTTGCATTTCACGTGTCTCTTTAAAAAAAGAAAAACGTCGGTCTTGCAAAGAAATTCTATAAAATTAATGCTGCGTTAATTCACAGCTTATTAGGACAACTGCAGCACTGAGCACGAGTGAAATGAGCTCTAAATATAATTGATAACCATCTTCAAATAATTCTATAGACTAACAGATCCCAATAAGGTATTTTGCATTACAACATGTATTCTAAACGTACATAATCATTAAAGGTTTCCAATAATTCCCGAATAAAAACGTGTTTCCCTTTTATAACTTGGCACAAAAAATCGCATAGAAAATCTCCCACAAACGATTTTTCTTTCAAGTGTTTTAATCAGGTTAAAAAAAACTCGCAATTCCAAAATATAACAAAAAGTAAGAACTTGCGTTAATTGTTTTCATTTTTTTTCAAAACGACAGTAACTTCTGTAATTTTCTTATATTAGACCCTAGGGACACTTAATTATATTTCAGAGCATGATACTGTCTTTTCCTCAATTATTCACACCTCTTTCGTATCAATTATAAAAATCAAACACGTTTTCATGACTTTAATCGTTGGCCTGCCTATAAAATCGCTTGTAGCTGCTTAAGAAGTGGCATAAATCTTAACGTATCCAATACCGAATTGGTATTCTTTGTCGACGCTAAGAACGAATGCCGAACTGCAGATTAAAACTGCCGGAAGGTTTATAAAAAATGTGTAAAAACAATTTTGAAAAACGCAGCGCTAATTTTCCTAATGCCTAGTGCTGTAGCTATCTTAATAGTAAGTATAACTAAACGCGAGCTCATGCTCTCTATCAATATTTCACGTGTGCATCGTCGCAGCGCATACGTAATGATTTTAATTGCAAACGAGTGTGCAATAAAATGCAATATGAATAACATATAAATTATGCGATAAAATCATTGATCGATGATTGACGGAGGTGGACGATAATGCCTTACAACAAATCGAATGCCCTGGATAAGCTAAGCTACTACACGATCGAGTTTGCCGCGGAAAAAGTCGCAAATTTACAATGTTATCGACCGCTCGTTAAACACACCGCGAGAGAGACATTTTACTTTGCCGGTACTAATATTATTAATTCTCGTATCACAGCATCCGTGGTGCTTTTACCAGAGAAGCGCGTTTGCCTGTGAAACTTAATCTTAAAGAATAGTGAGATCGTTTTTCTTCAATATTGCAATAAACATATTTGTAGCATATGTTTCGGATCACGAGTAGAGAAACGCTTGAGAGGCAATTGTATGTATTTCGAGTCTGGTCCCCGGCTCTCACTCGTTGTGTCGATCGACGACAAAAGTTATGTATGATTTCCTTCCGTGCTTTTATTTTTTTTCTTTAATCTGCGTGTCTCATGAGAAGAATCAAGAACCACTTTTCGTACTGCAAACAGCGCTTTGCAAATTATATTTTTTATATTTTACAGTGTTACTTCCCGAAAGCTTAATTTATACTTCTACGTAATTAGCATCGATTATTTCGATACAAATCTTGGACGATCGTCGTACAAATACTAAAGCTGTACGTCTTGACCGGCTAAAGTTGAGTCATAGTTAATATGTGGCCAGATAATCTAATTAAACTGTCATTAGCCGTCCAAACTCATTGTATTATCGCGTTTCAAATTAAGTGAAAAAACGTTAATGTTCGTATAGGAATATTATTATTAATCAATTGTTTAACGCTGGTAATAAATCGAATGTATAATAAAATGAGTGTAGATGGCTAAGCCACTATTCGAAGTTAATCTATAGTGGGCATAACTGATTAGCTGCTAATCGATAGCCAGCATGGCCGATTAGCTGGTGTCAATTTTTAGCCAATTATCCCCGCTTAATTTGTCACATGATTAGCGAATTCAGCTATTATAATCGATGAAGTCGTACAGCCTTAACAAATACTTTTACGGGCGACGTCGCACAATTCACACTTTCATTTAGTCTCTCATCTGTTTTTCTTAATTTGTTTTTTTTTGTTGTTGTTCTCTAAAACTCTGGAAGACTGTACAACACACTGCGAGTACTACGAATAGCCCAGAGATAAACGCGAGACTCCACGTCCTTTTCCAGTAATTAATTAATATAGTTACAGTTACATAGAATCCATAACTCCTTATTATCCTCTTAATGACTATACATACATGTACACGATCATGTCTTCGCGTTTTTGTGAAGGAAATAAAATGAAAAAACATTGTAACGTTCTACAGTATAGAAACGTCAAGAATTCCTCGTCGCGTTTTCTCTCGGTGGCTGCAAAACATTTACGCGTGTACAAAGTCGTGTGATGATTTCGAAATTTATATATATATATATATATATATATAATATAGCTATGAACTATATACTCCTACCGCTCAAAGTTTTCTAGTGTATAATGTATTTACATATGACGAGCTTTTGGAACCGTCCAACTGGACAAACGTCGTTTCTTACTATCTCAAATGTTTGATTATCTTCATTGTCCGTCTCAAATTTGTTTCTTAATTTTACATCTTTATTATATTTCCGATAAATAAAACACAGCAAGACGAGATTGTATTTTCATCTCCTTCGCGTCGACGTGACATCGTCCAATCGCGAAATAAGTACCAAGTGTCGATTGAAGGCAATGCGAATCCAGTGCACAGTATATATATATACATATACATATATATATATATGTATATAACAATCTGCGTGCTTATGTACCTCGCAAGTCTCTATTGCCGGTAATGCAATTGCAATTGATACGGCAGTGGTAACAGCGAACGCGCAAACGAGTTTTTCGCAACAAAAGGATAATAATAATAATAATAAATCGAGAAGTGAATAAACTTTTGACGATATGCGTTCGCTCGAACGTGCGCTCAACGTATATTCAAAATCTCGCCCCTTCGGGTAGACTTTTGATCTCTCGGTGTTAATTGTCATTATCAAAGAGACATCGCGTTATCGTCTACAATTATCATTATCGCTAGTCATAAAGTTCCCATTTTCCTCTCTCGCTTAACACGGTCTGGGTAAAAAAAACGTGAAAGTACCGCGCAGAATTGTAATCATCGCATTACTTTCGAGCGACGTCATGAGTGCATGTACGAAAAAATTTTCGTGCAATTGTTTTCATGACTTTGTAATAATAAAAATATGTTAGGAGATCGTAGTAATCGTTAAGATTGATTTTTAATGAACTGCCGTGAAATTTTCTAAGAAACAATGGAAGAAATCGTTGATTGGTTTAATAAATTACATGTCTATTTTTATTCAAATTTTCTGTGAAATTCAGTTAGAAAACTCTCTTGTACTTGTAAAAAAACTTGAATATTTTTTTATAGAGACTCCTATAATAAATGCATTATAATACCTATCTGATTTACGATAAATGTTTGTCAAATTAAGAGGTGACGATTTTCAGGACAATGTATAAACATTTTCTTACATTGGCAAGATTGACAGAAAAAATGTTAACATAATCGTAATAAATTAGAAATTCATCAGCCTTTATGTATCGCCTTTTACGAAAAATTTGTCAAGGATTTCACGAAATTTCATTCTTTAATAAAATATTTACCCACTTTTTTTATCCGTAGAGTAAGAAATACTAGATGAAAAAATCGATATCAATTTGTTTATGGTTCAAAATATTTATGGAGATTGTGTTGAAAGTAATGAGATGATTACAACTTTGGTACCTAGAGTAAAACTCTCTGTTATACTACTCTATCGGGAATCGATGTCGGGACAATCTACCCTATTTATTTCGTTATCTAGTGTATGGAGGGTGGACAAGCGTTGCGCGAACCCTAGCACGGAAATTCTACGAGCGATGAGGGGGAGTCATAATTCTCTCAACAGAACGGGCTCAACGACAGAGCTGACCAGCTGTTCTTACTTCGAAATCGATATTTTCGTCCGTTTTCCCCTCAATTTATTCGGCATTCAGGGGATATAAAGCCCGCGGGAGAGAAAGTTTTCGGTAGGTGTCGAACATTCTTCCATTCGCAAATAACTTCAACAAACGTCCAACGTATCTCATCAAGAAATTGGCGAACTTTAGCTAAACAACATTTTTTAATTAAAATGTAATTGATATTGAGCTGCACATTCTGCTCTGAAACCCGAATTCTCAGATAATAAATTCTATCCATTAAACGGTGACAAGTTCATCGTTGATATACTTAAGAAATTTGTTTTTTGTCATAAATAAAACTCACATCTTTTTTATCACAGTTCCGAACAACAATTTTATCAAAAATTTCTCTCAGTTAAGCTGAAAATAATTCTTTCCTTAAAAATCCAATTTTACGATAACACAAACTCTATCTGTTAACAGGCAAAAATTTGTTTAACCCTCGTTATCGAGATTCTTAGTTATAAATTAAATCATCGTGGCCAAAACGATCAAAGTACCAAAAAAAAAAAACATTCCATTAACTCGGTAAACACTTTTACAGTATTAATTCCACCGTTAGTTCCCTACGAACGAATCCACGCCTTTTTCGAAGTAACAACTGCTGATATCTGTCCAAATCCCTGCGCGACTTAAACAGTAGGAAAAAAGTTTCCGTGATATTAATACTATCCCGGAAATGAGATGAATTTCGCGCTTCAGTCAGGTATGCGATTGCGCAAACATACACACACACACTTATGTTCGGCTCGGCGCTGAGTGCGCCCTAAAATCCGAGCGCTTTTTATACCGGAGGTACAGGAACTATAACGAGGAAGGTTCGCTCGGCTCAACACAACGGAACTCTGGAGTTCCCGCGGGCATGTTACGGATGTCTGACCTCTTCGGCGGACGCGTTAGCCGTCGGAGCAACTTGTTGAGTAACAGCCTGTGGCTGAGAGGCCGACGAAGCCGCGGTAGCTAAGACATCGCCGCTCGGAGCACTTGAGCTAATAGCTGAGTGCGCGGCCACAGAAGTTGGTTGAACTTTCCCAAATTTGTTGAGATCCTGAGCCTGAGTTGCTTGAGGCGGAGGTTCTGTTCTTCTGAGATAAGCGGCTTCCTTCTTTGGCGGTACAACCGGTTTGTTCGGCGGTACCGGTGGCGGAATACCGCGTGAAACAATTGGTTTTTTCGGCGTCGTCGATGACGGCCCTGTCGCAGCGTTCGCAGCTTGTCCTGCGGCAGCTCCTTGCGCGTTAGGCGCACCGCGAAAAGGCAACTTGCCTGCGGGCTGAACCGCCTGTCCCGTGATTTTCGTCGCGGCGCTCGCAGGATTCGCAGCAGCAACAGACGAAATGCTTCTCTTGTCCGCAGCCTGAGAAACGAGAAAACACGAAGCCGAGTTTTTGTTAAATGAAAGGCTCTCTTTATTGATTTATGTATTTTTTGTTGTCGTTTTTTTTGGCAATATTCGCTGGATCCCAAAGGCCGACAAGTTGTCCGTTTTCCCAATCAGCAGAGTATGTATTTTGTGTGAAGAAGCGAGGTCCACAAACAATTGAGGAATAGCGGAAGACAATAACTTAATACGTAAATTCATAGCTCAGAGATCAGAGAATAAGTGTGGAGAAGTCATACATCAGTAACAGAAGCCAAAGTAAAGGTAGTCGGTTTTTCTCTTGGTTTTTGGTTTGCTTTGGGCAAAATAGGCGAGCGTATTACAATGGTTTGTGGATTTATAAAAGTCTCTTCATGTTCTAATTGTTCTCTTGTTGCAAAATTTACTACGGCTACAATTGATAAAAACCATAAAATACTCTGGTTTTATTTTGGAAAATTTTATGATCTCATCAATTAAGTGAGGAGTCTCCACTTGAAAAAGTCGCACTTGAAAATTGCAAGCAACATTCTCAAAGATATATCAATTGTGGGAAAAATAATTGACCGATTATCAGATTATGAAAAACTAAACATTTTTTAATTTCTGTATTCTTTTCTCATGTAATCTGCTCGCCTAAAGATGAGGCTCGATCTTAAGTATCCTTACCTCCATCCGATCGTTCTTTTCGGTATTTTTGCGTTCATTGGGTGTCCACGATAATCAGTTTGCAAATTAAAAGTGTCGAATAAACAGCAATACGAGCAGAAAAATAAGTGTGGTGACCGTTCAGCGCATCCCGGCGCTTTTTCTTCATTCAAATCGCTTTTTTTTTTGGAAAAAAAAGGGGCAAGCAGGGAAGATGTGTAAATAAAGCTCAGAAGTGAGTTGCGTACGACGTTTTTAATTAAGGAATTAATTAATTATACATACTAAATAATAATAATCTTATGTACACGAAGTATAGAATGATATAATAAAGTGTACTTGGCTAGGTATTAATTGTTCGTTAACTTAATAAAAGTAGTAAGTAGTAGTCAGAGGTGGCAGGAAAAACGGGGAGGTGCGAACTGTATAATAGAAGAAAATATGTGCATGTGCATCTTTGGATTATTCGTAATACGATTTCTTCATCATATTTTCGAATGACGGTGGGCGAATTAGGGTCTTTTTTTATAACGGAAGAAGAGTGAATAGCATCACTGTTTAAATCGTTGCGGTTTTAAATTACCGGAAATTTTTTTCACAAACTGATATATTAAATGTAATATACGAGTGTAGTAAAATTGCAAATTATAATAATAGATTTTCTAAAGTTCATGGAATTTAGTAGAAATAACTGTAATTTTACATCTCTCTTGTATATCAAATGAATATACCCGTTTATGTAAATGAGCTTCCTTTACCCGTAATGAAAGCTTATATTGTATATTTTTAACAGTGATGATTTTGCAACGCGTACGTCGTTGGTTATAAAATATATTTTTTAAGTTAGCTGCATTAGTTTCGTTACAGTGTAAAACGTACACTACATTTACACGTCTATGTACATGACGGATCAAATTAATGATTACAACAACTCTGTCACATTGCCAGAGGACGATATTATCGATATTGTCTCTGATATTCAAAGTAAAATATTAAAAAAGCAACAAAAAAATGCTACATATAAACTGATTATAGTTTTGTTTTGTTGTCCTGTGGCGGGCATATGTCGAGTTAAATAAGAAACAGCACATTAGACATTACCTAAAATTAATATCAGGAATAAGACTAGACGATCGTACATAATTACAGCCCGGTCAACGCTCGTAATCCGATTACGATAAAAAATTACAGTGGGAAACGTAAGACGAGCGCGGTCATTGTTCTTGAATAATGTTTTGCTTTTTTTTTTTGGAAAATAAATAAGAGGTTGACGACGGTGCCGATGATGTACCGAATTGCTTTCTTTTTTTTTTATATTAGTGTAGAGTGGGGTGGCAATTGTTGTTGGATTACCTGAGCCTCCATAGGAGCGGAAGATTCTCCTGGAGCTGCTTGAGGAGGCAGAGTAGCGCCGTATGCTACTCCTCGTAGTGCCTGACCGGGAGTCACCGATCGCGCGATACCCGTGGCTGTAAAAACACGGGAAAATGCGGAAACAATTTCAATAATCGTTAAAATTATATGTAGTGTATAAACACGCAAAAGTAACTGAATCTCTTGATAAAGATACGAGAGATGGCGTCGTTAATTAATGAACCAACCAGTTTAGGAATTTTCTGGGTATTTGGTTCCAGTGCTTTTTAGGATTCGTTAACAGAGAATGGAATAAACTTCTTCGATCAAAGTAAACTTCTTTAACAGATAATAATTTTTTATCACCTAAACTCCTTCAAAAAATTATTATTTATCATAACCTAAATTTCTGTGACAAATAATTATTTTCTGAACGTTATTTAGAACTTGTTCTTAGAAATTTAGGAGCTGTATTTTAAAAAAATGTTTGTCATCGTGAAGGAGCGTTATCAATTTATAAAAATGCAAGGAGAAATATTTTTCCTCTCAGTAAGTTTTAAACGCAATGGTATTTCAACCGTGATTGGAATTCATTTGACAAATAAAAAGATTTTCAGTGTGAAATCATTAGATGGATTGAATAAATCATTAGACAATGGAATACTAAGCAAGCATTGCGTATAAATTGATTCAGCACATTTTTATCAGCAAAAAAAGTTCCATAATGATGTATGCGATAGATTCTTTATACATCTCGCACGTTCTTTAATGTCGAACAGCAGATGCTTTTTCAAGAATGGCTGAAATCCAAATTTCATCTAATGATTACGCTTGCAACAATTCCGGACTACTTAGATTCGGGAATGTATTAAATTTTAGTATAGCTAAATGTTGAATTTTAGCGAAATTTATATACCGATCTTCGTTAAATTCGATAGATGGAATCACTGAACATTATTTTGGTGACTCGGAAAATTAATTTCTTATGAAATTAAGATCAAGTAAATATTGATCAGTGTTCTACATGCCATTTTAAGCTCTTCTACTACCAGCTTGTTACTAAGTTTGAGTTTTACATTGAGCTGATTTGGTCGCGTACTTGATGCATTGCGATAGAATGAATTCTAGGCCCTTGATCACACATACATACATCCAGGCATTTAAAAAAAAATATCTTCTAAATATTTCTTTTTTTATATACGCATTTTCCCCCGTCTGGAGGCATTACGCCTATCACAGGGTCGACCCGGATCAGTAACCAGGCCTCCATGCGGCCGCATCCGACTTCCCCCCTATACCGCATTCGCCATAGCATTTTTGCTAAGGGCATAGGGAAACATTGCGGGAAAACCTATGACGATATAGCCGGTCGCGAGTTCGCCTCACGGCACCGGAGTTACGTCACGATTTTCGTCGAGAATGTAAACAAAGACCTGCGTGTGTCTCGGGTATACATCTGGAGCTTCATCGCGTCCGTGTCTTTATTTTTCGACGGCACCGGGAATTCCCGGTGCCGTCGAATTGAACCCGCGACCTACCGATGCTCTGGTCTGGAGGCCAGTACTCTAACCACTAGACCACCGCACCGCTACTTTTTCCGATATTTCGAACCGTTTCTAGTGTTCTGACATTTACTCGAAAAAAAATATAAATAATTTCATGAAAGCTCCATATCGGGTGGGTGCACCAGTAATGGAATAGTCAGCAGTGAATGAACAACAAATTTTGGGAGTTGGTGTGAAATTTCGACGATTAAAACGAACATTCGGCTTTAAATTCAATTATTTTCTAGCTATCTACTCATTTACCGGTGTTTTTTTATTTTCTTATTGTAGCATTTATATTCAAATGCTTCGCGATGAAAACACGATATTTTTGTAGTTGCATCAGAGTATTCGACATTCTGATCGTCCGTTAAAATTTTGAACGCCATTCAGGAGATATTACATTTTATGGAAATCTATGATAAACGAATCTTTCTGCTTAACTGTTCATTTACTGGACTTTGCCCTATAAGATAGTACATGTACCGAGTTAACTAGAAATCACATACAGACCTCACATACTTTATTTTCGTAAAATTAATTGACTATCGAAAACAAAGTTATTTTACTTACTCGGACCACTGACAGGTACACTGGTAACCGTAGCCGTCGGCTGAACGACTTTGCTGCTGACCATTGGCGTTCCCGTCCCTAGCACAGCTCCCTTAACTGAAAATCAATCGTAGAATAATCAAGCGAACCCTTGCGGCAATCTACAGAGCATTAATCGAACTTACTTGTTCCCTGCGTTCCGGCAGGTCTGAGGTTCGGCATTGCGATCAAATTCGCGGGTTTAGCCGGCGGCGGCGGCGGAGTAGAGCCAACCCCGCGTACAACGCCGCGCAACGGGGTCGCTCCTTTCCACGATTCCATTTCCGCATTTAGTCTCTCCAATTCGGCGGCCAATTCCTTATTCCTCTTCTCCTCTTTCGCCAATGCTTGTCTATACTGTTGCCTCTCGATGTCAAACTGGGCTAACTGTTTTTCCAGCTCGGCCTCCATTTGCAACGATTTTTTGCTCTCCTCCTCGAGACCCTCGGCCATCGAGTCTATCCTGACCTTCTCCTCACTCAATATCTGCGCGAGATCCTCCGAACGCTTTCGCTCCTCTATATACTTCATTATTATCTTTTTACGCTCCGCCAACAGCAACAAGACTATTTGCTTCTGTCGACTTTTTTCCTCTTCCAACGCGTCATTCTCTTTCTTCAACTCGAGTTCCAGATGCTTCTTTTCTTGCCTCTCGAGCTCGAGTTCTTTTTTCAGTCGTGTTCTCTCTTTCTCGAGACCGTATGTGATGTCGTCACCTTGAGCCGTGTCGTGCTCGTGCTTTCGCTTCTCCTCCTCCAGCTCCTTAATCACCTGATTTAGAAAAATATATTTACCAAATCATATTTTTCAAATTCGTTACAGATTGTATTATTATATTGAATTGGTATTTTCATATCACTGTACGCATACTAACGAGCATACCCAAGCCCCATTGTAGAAACGTACAATGGAATCTCACTTATTGAACGAAGAATTGTTTGCATGGTGTCAGAAGCATCTGACTATTACGGGTTACATGCAATAACTTTTGTTCTGCTTTCATTCGGTGCACACTCTCATAAAACGAACCGGGAGGTAAAATCCTCATCTAAAACACGATCTTTCAGACCGATAACAATGGGTCTGAACGATCGCAGCTCGTTGTTGCAAATTTGTTCGTGCGACGATTGATTGTGATCAGCGATCGAGACCAGATCGAGTTTTCAATTTACAAGGTTTTTAGAGCGTTGTTAATCAAATAGCGAAAAATCGTCGAAAAGTGTCATTTTGTTAATGACTGTAAGAGGCTCGAAAGCTTAAAATATTTGTCTTATCGGCCTAATGTACGGGGTAAAAAGAAACGAAATATTTTGAGCTCAACTTTTAATTGTTCCTCCGGAGCTGCCTTTATTATTCATAGATATTTTCAATTGTTGTCATTCAAACAAATTTCATGGCAATAATTGATTAAATTATATAAGTAAATTGGTGATTCTACCGCCGCCAAAAAATTGTTTGTTTCAAGTGTAAACAGATTTTTTAAAATATTAAATCGGCAGTCAAAGAATTGGAATATTTGTCGATGAATGCCACTGAATTTAATCTGACTTTTTCGAAGTCCTCTCTTAAAAGAGACGTGGCACATCGAAAGTCGAAGACTGAAGCCACTTTTCTAACACTCTGATTGGTCGTCAATGGCATTAACCTACAGCCAACTTCACACTGTTATAATCGCTGCAGAATCACGCGTCGCGTGCTTTTTGAGTTGCTGTTATTTTCGCAGTTATGAAATAAAATACATTTTTCTTCCAAACATGAATTTTCTTTTCTTTCTTCCATTTCTTTTCGTATAAAGAAGTCACGGAAACGTGAGAGTCGATTATATCGAAACACTGAAGGAATATGTCACATATAATGACAAATGGTATAAACATGGAAGTATCATTTTTAGCCATAAGAAGAAACAAAGAAAGGAAAAAAGTGTCAGCGAATCGAGCACGTTGTTGCTAATAGAGTAAATTTGAAATAAGCGTGAAGAGAATTACGTACAGATCTGTGCCTCATCTCGGCATCCCTGAGAATTTTAGACATTCTGATTTGCGTCCACCTGTGCCGAGTCACTAGAGCTTCCAGACTTGCTATCTGCTGTTCCACCTGAGCTCCATCGGAATCCATCATGGAACCACCCACGATCGCAACGTCCCTCAACAGAGCCACGTGAGGGTCGGCCACACCGCTCCGATATCGCGTACTTAAAAGATTTTTCATCTTTTCCGACTATGAACAATGAATTATGATTTATTAATTCAGCATCGAGCATAAACTCTTAAATATCGTTTATTGCTCATAGATTTTTGGAATCATTGCCATTTTAACAAATTTTATTATAATTCCTGGTTAAAGTATGATTTCTAAATCAATTCTTTGCATTATCTTGTAAATATTGCATACTGAAAAGGTTATTCATCTTTTCCAGCTATGAACAATAAATTGTCATTTGTCACTGCAACATCCAGCATAAACTCTTTATTGTTCTCTCTGAAATATCATTCATTATTAACAGATTTTCGAGGTACATACAAATTGTAGGTCAATTCTTGATTAAATTGTGATTTTTGTATTGATTATATGCATTATTTTGTAAATATCTCACTGCCTAATACAGCTTTGAACTTTTTTGTTTCAGAGAAAACTTCAGATAATTTTATGATAGCAAAAACTGTGTAAGTAGATAGTAAATAAAACTCATGGGAATGTATATCTTTTGACGGAAATAGAATTAGCGGACACTCTTTGCGGTAAAAAGTTATTCAATATCGTTGAAAATTCAGCAAACTCACTTTTAGAGCTGCTATAACAATATCTCTTGCTTGAAGTTCACCCTCCAAGTATCCCAGCAATTTCAGCAAGTCTGTTTTGCTCAACTCCATCTTTGGATTGCGCTGTAAGGAAGGAAGAATGTTTAAATACACATTATTATAATGATAAATTAGCATATTGCAGCTCTAAAGATTAAGAATACACTAACTTTGTTCAACAGCTTTCCCACTGTATTTTGACTTTCTACCAATATTATTATTAATGTCTAGAAAGCATTCCCACAATTCTTATAGACAAAATGAATGCTTTTACAGATAAATCATGTACACTTTATGTAGCTTCTTATGCTACATCATATGTTTCATGTTATAACTATGTTATGAGTTATCAATTAATTGTCAGGGCCTTGATAGATTATTTAAAAATAGCTTTAATTGTTCATAAAAGTAATGAAACAAATTATGTCTTTGAGAATGACTGAAGGTCAATGCAAGCTCTTGAGTAAATTAGTTAATTTGTAGAAAGGTGCTTTATTGATTGACCAAACCAGGTTCATAAAAATGGCAATTGTTTAACAATTACTGTTCTGTTTGGAAAGAAATGTTTATCATTACAGACCAAACACAACAGCTTGCTAATCAAGGACCAGGAATCAATATCAAGCAACCATCATAAATCAATATTAAGCAAAACATCTGGATTATTATGAGTTTTCATGATATATTTTATTCTTCATGACAATTTTCATTTTTTTTCTTCAACTAAATTGTTGCATGTTGATTAGGTTCTGACAAAAGCTAGACCTTTCCAAAACATTACTAAATAGTCTGACTCTTTTTTACATTTCAGAAGATGTTGTTAATTCCTCTTTGACTTAGTGAGGTTTCATTTAGCTGACATCTTGCAATATTTGAGGGCATTTGTTTTCCAATTAAATGAAAATACAAATTGGAATTTTAGCTTATGTATCTACTGTATCACAACAATTTGAATGTGGAAAACAAAGGTCTATAACCTTTCTCCTTAGTTTTCCTTTCCTTTACTAGTTCCTTGAAAGTGTCTAGTATTCTAGTATCACCCCTTTACTTTTTACATGACTTTGCTATTATCTTCAGTCTTTTGATGGCAATAAAAATTCTACAGCATACAATAGAAAGATCTGCTGA
Source organism: Tromatobia lineatoria (assembly GCA_949699805.1). Taxonomy (NCBI): domain Eukaryota; kingdom Metazoa; phylum Arthropoda; class Insecta; order Hymenoptera; family Ichneumonidae; genus Tromatobia; species Tromatobia lineatoria. Next base: position 2,697,615 of record OX453044.1, read on the forward strand.
CCTTCTTACTTGAATTTCAATTCCTACACTAATACATTGAGTCTTCTACTCCAATCTTAACAGTGTTGCATAATAACTATAATTCTACAGAATTCAAATTAAATTCAATCATTCTAAGGTCTGTTCAATGGTCATACTTTCAGGATGTAAAACAACAATTGTACAGCCACCTATACTAAAACTTAATGGTTTTTCACAACAAAAAAATTTCTACACTATCATAATGAATTTTAGCAGCTTTAAATTGTTTAGTTCGCTAATACTAATAATAAGCTTTAGGTTGCTGGATGGCTCTGCAATATTAGAGTTAAACCAAAATTTTGTTTCTTTCACTGATACCTTGAAGATCTCGATCAACTCTTTTATTAACTTCAATTTAATGTTTTATAGGCATGAAAACAAAATCTATAACCACATGATTCTGCAATATCAGAATTGAATGTAACAAAAATCAATTTCCTTCTTACTTCTAATACCTCAAGAATATTGACTATCAATTCTACAGTCTGTATTCAATTCAGAATGCAACTCTTTAACAGATAAAAAAAGACATTGAATACTAAAATTTGATCACAAATTGTTCTGAAAGTTACGACAAGTGAAATTTTTTTTTTTCCTTACACCTTTCAGGTGCATTGTATGTTTACAAAATTGCAGGACGATTATGATTCTGTTGTTCCTAATGAATTTTAAATATAAGATTTTCAAAAAACAGGTATTGTTCTTGAAATTTTGCTTTCCTGACTAAGTACCCTTTCAAAGGCATAACAAAAAAAACCCATAACTAAAATTCTACTGTATCTCATTCCAATTATCTTTCCTGAGGCATAACAATAACAACAAAATCTTCAACAAAAACTCGATATCCTTGGAACTAAACATAGCAAACATAAAATTTCTTCTCGTTTCCAATATCCAAACAAAATCGACCAACAATTATAATCTTCTGTTTGTTATTCCATAAGCATAAAAACAAAACTCCCTCTGCTATAACGTCATCCTACAATTCCAATCTACAATGCGCTACATTCCTCCCGAGAACATTTCTTCTATCCATTTCCACCCCAAAGCCAAAAATGGCCAAAATACAGCCCAAATGAAAATTCCCTTCCACCCTATTCGCCGTAACTTCATCCGCAGTACCTTAAGTGTGTTTGACGAGCTCTTGTCCAGCGGTTCAAAGTTATTAGACTTTTGTTGCTGCGGTTGCTGCTGCGTAGTTGTTTGCGCCTGCTGTACATTTTGAAAAGCAGGTGCGACAGAAGCATTGGCCATGGTCTTCGAATTGGTGGTTTGAGGAGGAGGAGGAGGAGGAGCAACAGCAGCAGCAGCAGCAGCAGCCACAACGGTGGAAGCGGGTGGCACCGGGTTGACGGATGGAGCGGCGTTGACGGCGCTCTGGCTCTGTGATGCCATATTGCCGTCGTCGGGGCTCTCGTGACGGCGTCTCTTGCGACTGATCTCGGGAGGGCCCGAAAGCTCGGCGCTGCTACGAGATGACAGTTTCACCGTGGTATCCGCGTTCGCTGAAGACGTCGAGAAATATCTCAATTCTCGGCCACTCCTCCATCACCCTTCGGCGAGGAGATTATACTTTCCGATAGTACGAGTAGGTGAGTGACTCCGTGTCGCGGAAGTCACGGCTTGTGTCCCGTGCCGCGGCATAAAGAAACCTTCGAAAGAGCCTCGTCCTCTCGAGCACTGTCATATGCTTCGAGCTCGGATGAAAAACCGATAAATTTCCCAATAACTAACATATACCTAAGTTGAGTCTACGTAGGTGATAAGTGAATACGTATAGAAAGCCTTTTTATCTAGCTTTACGTGTCCCAGTGTCGGACAGTTAAAACGAGAAGCACGACACGGTCACAAACAAACCGCGGCACGTTTAGTCGCCGTAACCAAATCCTCTTCCGGAGCTCGATCTGCGGTGATCACTTGAGCACCTAGAAGAGCACACGACGTGGAGAACAGAGAGGCGAAACTTATGGGCGAACGCCGCCGAGTCAGGCGGACGGCACAAAGCGCGCTTGCTTCATCTGGCTTTACTCTCTCGCGCTGCTCGGGCCGCTCCACTTGCTTCTCTTCTGTCGTATTATAGGTATAGCGGCTGTACTATATAGTAGCGGCAGTATCGCTCAACTCACCCACGCACCTACACACAAAAGACCGCAGAACCGTCTCTCTCTCTCTCTTTCTCTTTCTCTTTTTCTCTGGTGGTGTCCACTCAAGGAGGCTTTGGCCCACCAACCGTGAAGTTTCCTTTCTCGTTCCCTCGCGAGGAATTGCAGGCAACTTCTCGAACTACCTCGCCGACTGTTCTCTCTCTTTTGGTATATAAGTACACTTGGATATAAAGGTTTGGGGATGCAGAGAGTTTGCCATTCCGACAACGCACGTATGATCACTTTTGCAGATGACGAAGAAACTGTTTCACGCGGATTAACTTGGTGATTTATGTAATTTCGTTTGTATTTGTTGTACTGGAATTGTATTATTGTTTTAGGAGCCTTGATACGCTCGACCGGCACGACGCAAACGCAACTCTCTACTTCCAGGGTATTGCAGTCGATAACACGCGCGAGAATTCGAACCTGGGGGGAGATTGGCTGGGCAAGGTTTTGAGGCAATTTTGGGAGAGGGCTGGTTTCGTCTACCGGGAAATATAGTTTTTTTTCAATGCAGGAATAATAGAGATGTGTGCGTTTAATTAAAATGTAATGACAGTTGAAAATTTTGTAATGAGAACAATAATTGATGATGGAAAAATGGAAGAATATGTAGACATTAGTTCGACCATCATGGCACTATTTAGTGAAATTGTATATCAATGATTCCATCGAAATTCAGCCACTAACATTTTTTTTTCTTTAAATTTTTTTTCAAAATCGGGATTTGTTATTGTATTTCACCACATTTTAATACGATAAAATAAAAATCTGATTAGAATTTTTCTATATTTCATTCAAACGGCCCTATCTTGGGACTGTTCTATCGAACATACGTGTCTGAAAAATGCAAATATGTGGAATGGTCTAAAACAAAAAAATTGATACAGTTTTATATGGGACATTTCAGTTCAAACTCACTAAAATGTTCCGAAAAAGATATCAGTAATTTTTTTACGCCGCTGTGTTTTAATCGAATCAATTCTCTTAAGTTGTGTATATGTAGAACGAATTTTCGAGGTTTTTTTTCGAATGGCATTCGGCGTTTCTGGTCATTTTCAGGGCCGAAAATTTTTTTTTTGCGAAAACCTTGCTATACTTGAGCCAAATTGATTCTCTCGAATTATATATATGAATAACGAATGTTAAGAAAATTTTTTGTAATGGGACTAAAAATTGTTGAAAAGATATAGCCATTTACGACAGTTAAATCATTGACAATTCACCATGTTAGCATGATCGAAGTAGGATATTAATATGAATATCAATATGAATTTAACCATTACAGAAATTGTTTGTAACATTTGTTATTGATGTACATAATTCTGGGAAATTAATTCAGTTCGAATATAGTGAGGTTTTTGGAAAAAACGATCTTAAAAAAATTATTTGGCTTGAAGAATAGCAGCGAGTTCGAATCCCATTCCAAAAAAAATCTTAATAATTTGTTATTTATATACGGAACTCAAAAAAATTCATTCGGATAAAAGTAGCGGTACATTTTCTGAAAAAAAAATTGTGATGATTATTTAAAAAAATTAGAGTTAATTTGAGCAAAATTTCCCATATATATCGGTATACATTTTTTTGTTGCAGTCTATAAAATCACACCCATTTCTATTTTTGAAAAATGTACGTACTATGAATCTGACCCAAGATAAAGCCGTTTGGATAAAAAATCGATAAATTATAATATCTCATCAAATTTCTATTCTATCGTATTGAAATTTAGTGAAGGTTTTACAATAACAAAAACAACTCATTTTTATCTAAAAAAAAACAACAACAAAATTGGTGGTTGAATTTCGGTGGAATCGCTCATATACAAATATTTTTGCTACCATTATGGGAGGATATCAGAAAAAAATTTCAATATGAATTTATTCATGATAATTAAAATAGAGTGAATAGAAATGGAATTGTTACAAGTTTTATATAGTGTAAACGTTTGTTAAAATTAGTTTTAATGTGTGTCAGAATCTCAATTTTCAGCAAACTTCGTTGAAGAGCGATGTACTGTTTACAATTAGCGTATTCAATTGAATTATAGATTTGTTTGAAGATACCATTTTAAAAAATGGATCATGGAAAATAAACAAAAAATGACTCTTCACTTCGAATTGTTCGATGCTCAACGAAAAAAAATCTACAAAATAAACAAACCTTTTGAAAATATATACTCATAAACTTTCCGACTGATATTGCTATATCCCAAGAATATCGCAAGCGAATAACCCAACATTATCCATTATCTAATCCAGACGAAACATTTGTTGTATTTGGCAAAAATGTTAAATCTTAATTTTTTCGATTTTTAATTCCCACTAAAGATTTATGTCAAGCATCTAAGTATTTCAAAACTTACGGTATTTGTTCATTCATACTATAAATCATTAGACATCAATACTTTTTTCGGAATATCCAACTAAATCGATACAATTTTTTCCCAAAAGCAATGCAAATTACTACAAAGATTTCATTTATAATGACGAAATAAGAGCACTACATTTTGTAGCGTGCTTTCAAAGATTTTAAATGCGAACACTTTTTTTAATCAAATACTCATAATCCATGTACGATTTGATAAAAGAAAATATATAACAGAACATTTATAAAATAAATGAAAAAGCATAGCAAGTTCAAAACAATAAGATTGTTGAAACTGTGCTTTAGATTTTTAAAACTGAATAAAATCATAAAAAATATACATATGCGTCGGTTTCTCGTTTTTCAAAGATTTTCAAATTTCGATGAAGCTTTGCGCACCTCATGAAAATGCAGAGGCGCCAGCAGCGATCACGGTGACTAGCATATCGGGGAGTTTTCGGTGTCTACATAACCTACAAGCTTGACGCCTTGACGGTTCACTCGGGACGCAGTGAGACACGAAACATACTTCGTAATAATACTATTTCGTTGAACGAAAGCACATCAGAAAGATGCCGGAGAGCACGAAAGTAGAGGCGAAGCCGACGAAAGAGACTAAAGATGGAAAGGAGGAAGAAAAGAGCGACTTGGTGAGTTTTTCTCCGATTTTTCCGACAGTCGACGTTCGTGACTTGCGTCTTGTTTTGTTGCGATCGGACATTGTTTCCACGATCTGTTCCCAAAGCTTTTTTCTTCTTTTGTCATTTTTCTCGCGTTATTAATAGAGTATCACCAAGTACTTCGACTTTTCGTTTACAACTTTTTAATTATGCGATTCCAACCTCTGAGAAAATGTCCTTCGGAAACCCTAGGACTTGTCGTTTCTGGAGCTTTCGACCTACAAGTTCCCAAAGTCCTGCAGTTTTTTACTTATTTATACTGTAGATAGTGGATTTGTGAAAATTTTAAAGAGTTTATATTGTATAGATAATTGAAGGATATTATAATTGACATCGATAGTTTACATACTGCAAAATGATACTATAGATCGTTGTTGGAAATAACGTGAAAGATAAAGCATATTTGTTGAAATTTTAATACTCAAATACTTTTATATATTTCGTCATCAGCTTTTTTTGGTGTATGACTTTTCAGTTTTTGTCTACTAAATCTTTAATTTATTTGGGAAAGATAAGTAACGTAAATAAAACCAATAAAATTATGGATAAATATAATAGAGTTCCATATGAAAAATATTTAAAATTTTTTGTTTATTTGTTTGAGTTATTAAAGATTGTAATAAATAACATAAAATTTTATAACCTATTATCCCTTCATCTATCGACATGCTAAAACGTAATGATTGGCTTATTTCACTTGTTAATATAGTTATAATATCTATTGAGCATTGATATTGTACAGATAATGAAAAGTTAAAAATTTAATAGCGGAGTAAATGTATGATCAAAAAACACTTCGCTAAATTATTCAAACTAAAATATTTTCCTTCATTCATGTGGTTATTGATTTTTTTTTGGGGCATGACAATCATGTTTTTTTTTGTTAAATTTTTTATTAAAAAAATCTCACTATTTGTTTATGATTGTACTTTATTTTCATTTCCGAGTTTCATTTGAACCAAATGTAAAATAAAATAAAAAATTGATGGTTTTCTTGTTTTCATATCTTCAATATTTATATGCATTTTCAGAAAACCAGATAAAAAAATCATACAACTTGCAAAAAATTCAGTATGTTAAACTTTTTGAAAAAAAAATTTCAAGTTGATCAAGCTTCCGGTTATATTTTCCATTTTAGTCCGAAGAGGACAAGCTTCTCCAGGAAGAATTGGACAATTTGGTAGAGCGTCTACAGAGTGGCAATACGAAGCAGCATTTCACAGCATTGGAAGCTTTATGTGCTCAAATCCGTGCATCGACAACGTCGATGACGAGTGTCCCAAAACCTCTGAAATTCATGCGGCCTCATTATGACACGATGAAGACTGTGTACGAGGGACTTCGAGATGCAAAGGCTCGGGAATTGTGCTCAGATATCATTTCCGTATTGGCGATGACAATGGGAGAGGGCAGAGAGTGTCTGAAGTACAGACTCACGGGTTCTGCTCTGGAGTTAGGCGAATGGGGTCACGAATACGTGAGACATTTGTCTGGCGAACTCGCAGGAGAGTGGGACGAGCTCACGGGGGAAAACACCGAGATAATGAGCAAAAAGTTGATACAACTCGTACACGAGATAGTCCCTTACAATATGGCACATAACGCCGAAACAGAGGCTTGCGATTTGCTCATGGAGATCGAGAGGCTCGATCTTTTGGAACAATATGTCGATGAGAGCGCTTATCAAAGAGTTTGCCTCTATCTCACGAGTTGCGTACCTTACGTCGCCGATCCGGAAAATCGAACGCTCCTTCAAGAGGCCTGGAAATTGTACAAAAAATTCAATCAGTATCCTCAGGCGGTGAGGCTTGCCATGCAGCTCAACGATTTATCTTTGGTTGAGAAACTCTTCCAGAGCTGCAAAGACTTGTAAGTATTAAAAATTTGCTTTCTAGGAACACGTTGGAAAAATATCTAAAAATTCTCAAAAAAAAATATAATACTTAAAAATTTTACGAAATATCCATGGGAAACACGAGATCTTCTTATGAATTAAGCACTGAGATATAAACTAAAAGCCGTACTTTTTCATTTTTCGCACAGTGTTTTGTGTAACTGTATTGGAGATGTATTTTCTTTTCAACTACTTGAAAGATTAAACATAGTATCACAAGCGCTACTATCTGTTATTGAAAAATAATAATGATGATGACACCTTTACGGCTCATTTTTTATTCCGAAAGTAATGAACGATTTCAACACTACTGGCATTAATGTCTGTGACATCGTATCGACCTTTTGACCTAATAACTCTGTGGAAAGTGCGGTACACTTTGAGTAAAAATTTTGAAAGAATGGGCGCTCGGTTTTAAGACTTTTTAATATATAACAATTTCGAAATACCCGATTTTAAGAAACATCGAGCCTTTATTTATTCTAACTAAACGCTTAATGAAATTTCCGAATAAAACCTATAGAATGAAACTTGAAATCATTATAGAATCCCGTTATGAAATAATACGAAATTCCATTTTTCCGCTATGCATGAAAAAAGGCAACGACGACAATAATCGCCTATTTTACTCCCGATTCCAGATCCATACAGAAGCAATTGGCGTTCATGTTGGGTCGTCAACAGATATTCCTCGATCTCCCAGAGTCAACAATAGAGTACGACGACCTCGTAGAAATAATGTCGAATTCTCACCTAAACAACCATTTCTTAAATCTGGCTCGTGAGTTGGATATAATGGAGCCAAAGACACCGGAGGACGTGTACAAGTCGCACCTCGAGAATTCCCGACCGCCATTCGGCGGTGGTCAGGTGGATTCGGCCCGTCAGAATCTCGCGGCGAGTTTTGTCAACGGTTTCGTAAACGCAGCTTTCGGTCAGGACAAATTATTAATCGAGGACGGCAACAAATGGCTGTACAAGAACAAGGAGCACGGAATGTTAAGCGCGACAGCTTCGCTGGGTCTGGTTCTTCTCTGGGACGTAGACGGCGGTCTCACGCCCATCGACAAATATCTCTACTCCTCCGAAGACTATATTAAATCCGGCGCGCTTCTCGCGTGCGGAATCGTAAATTGTGGTGTTAGAAACGAATGCGATCCGGCATTGGCTCTTCTCTCCGACTATGTACTTCACAATAGCAACACAATGAGAATCGGCGCGATCGTCGGTCTCGGTTTGGCATATGCAGGTTCAAATCGCGAGGCTGTGCTGAGTCTTTTATCGCCAGTGCTCACCGATCCGAAATCTAGCTGGGAAGTTATCGGAGTCGCTGGTCTCGCACTGGGAATGGTCGCCGTCGGATCCTGCAATTCTTACGTGACAACGACGATTATTCACACGCTCATGGAAAAATCTGAGAATGATTTGAAGGACACTTACGCTAGATTTTTGCCGCTGGGTCTCGGACTTTGTTTCCTTGGAAAGCAGGAAGCCGCCGAGGCAACTATCGCTGCACTGGAAGTTATTCCCGAACCTTTCAGATCGATGTCTACGACACTCGTTGAAGTTTGCGCCTACGCTGGCACAGGAAACGTCCTTAAAATTCAACATCTGCTGCATATATGCTCGGAGCATTACGAGCCGTCCAATGAGAAAGATGACAAGTCCGATCGCAAGGATAAGGACAAGGATAAAAAGGAGGAAAAGAAGGAGGAGAAAGAAAAGGATCTTAGCTCACGGCAGGCGATTGCTGTTCTGGGAATCGCGCTTATTGCTATGGGAGAGGAAATTGGAGCAGAAATGGCTTACAGAACGTTTGGGCATCTCCTGCGCTACTGCGAACCCGTCATACGACGATCTGTGCCTCTTGCGCTTGGTCTTATATCCGTTTCTAATCCTAAACTCAATATTCTTGATACTTTGTCCAAGTTCTCGCACGACAGCGATCCTGAAGTCGCGCACAACGCTATCTTCGCAATGGGTTTGGTCGGCGCTGGTACCAACAACGCTAGACTTGCTGCTATGCTGCGACAACTCGCACAGTTCCATGCTAAGGATCCGAACAACTTATTCATGGTTCGCATCGCTCAGGGATTGACGCATCTTGGCAAAGGCACGCTAACTTTGTCGCCATATCACAGCGATAGACAATTGCTCAGTCCTGTTGCTCTTGCTGGGCTCTTGGCTACTCTTGTTGGATTCCTCGATGTCAAGAACAGTAAGTTTAGCATTTTTACTATTATTTGTATACAAAAAAATGAGGTTGCGTCGGATGGTGTTCAAAAGAAGATTAAATACTTAGAATCAATGGACGTAGTTAATGTATCTTGATAGCCCGGAGACTTGAAGCCTCGTAACAATTGTTTGTAGACTTGATCTTCGTAACCCGTTCATACTTTTGAAGACTTGAGCAATATTTTAGATCATTCGCTGAAATATTGTTCGGGTCAGAAACATAGTAATTTTTCATAAAATCTTACGAAGTGTACATTGTCCAATCAATTCTCGCCAGATTCACTACCGTTTATTTATGGATATTCGCCTACTTATGCAGTAACATTTGATCTGGCAGATGACAAATTGTGAGGAAAGTCGCATAACTATTTCTAGCAAATGTCAGAAATGCGGAAAAACTGTGACGATTGGATCGAATTATATATTCTCGAATTGACACACACAAATGATTTAACAAATTAATTTTTTATATGATTTTTTGTTGTTGTGGACATACAAAAACTTAGAAAATAATGTATCCTTACAATAATAAGAATAATAGACAGATAATTTTTTATGGAAACGTACATTTCAACACCAGGGAGGAAAACTTCTATTCCTCTTTTACAAAAACTCGATAAAAAAAATCTTTTCCAAGGATTTACATCCATTTCGCCAAAAAAAAAAAGTTTTCGTCAATTTTTTTTGCCAGCAGAATCTTTGCTTATTTCCAATTTTCCTTTTCACAGTAAAGAGTATGATTTAAAATGTGTTTTATAATATTTTTACCGAAAAATATTCGTAAATATAAGAGGTACGATAAATTTCACAAACCAGTGTTTAAGAAAGATCCTTCGAGGTGACCACTGCTGCTCGGAAACAAATAATCCGAAATCAAAGAAACCAACACAGTTTTTATTTTCGACTGTATTATCTAGTTTTCAAGCGAAGAATTTAATAAAATAATGATTCTTAAGAAAATGGTAACTGATCGATCGAAGTGATCATCAAAATTTTGGTGAAAAAACGCTATATATTCCTTGATATAACAAAAAAGTATACATACACCAAAATCCTTCGATTTAGCCTTTCGATATATAAAAAATGTATGCAAATTCCCAAGTAGATTACCATTTTTGAGATATTGTGGCTACTGATTTTGAAAAAGTCATTTCGACATAAGTGCGTCTGAAGTTCAAGCTCGGGTATATACGTAGATAAAATGAAATTTATTACCCCTAAAAAGAATCATCGATGCCCGGACCATGCAGCAACCCTTCTGCAGAGGCAGCATCCAAAATTTTAGTTCGGTGCTGTCTTCGTAATAATCTTGCTGCTTGGGCGGTTGATTAAGCGTGATGCTCGGCCGTCAGCGTTTTTTAATGTTTTTGTCGAGTGTTACACGAAACTTTAGCTTTCGTCCAGAAGAGTGCACTTTTCTGGACGAAAGACTGGGTATAATTTTTACTTGTTTGTGAACTGTGTTGAAGAGATTATATTTACCACTCGATTTTCTTATAGTAATCCTCGGACGCTCGCATTACTTGCTGTACACGTTGGCAGCCGCGATGCAACCCAGAATGCTCGTCACCTTCGACGAGGACTTAAATCCTTTGGCTGTGCCTGTACGCGTCGGTGTCGCGGTTGACGTCGTCGGCCAAGCCGGAAATCCCAAGACCATCACAGGATTCCAGACTCACACAACTCCGGTGCTTCTGGCGTTTGGCGAGCGAGCTGAACTCGCAACCGAGGAGTACATACCTCTCACACCGATTATGGAAGGATTTGTCATCCTCCGAAAAAATCCCGAATTCGTCCCCTAATTACTCGTATAAACGAATATTTGCTATGTACTACTAACTTTTTATTTCTAATAAAAAAGAAACGATCGAGATACGCGTTTTTTATGCCACTGAGATATTGAAAATATGTAGTCAGACATCATCAAATTATTTCAAGGAGAGAAAATTCAAGCTGGTTCCTTTCGCTACTTTAGGGTAGGCATGTTTCATCACCTTAATAAAAAATTTATCGAGTATCCATAACGTTACATACACAATTGTTATTTACCAATGTGTCCCACTTTTTCGCAGTGGCTTGCATGAAAATATTTAGTAGTAGTCGAATATAAGACACGTTATTAACGTTTGTAACATTTACGGTTATACGTAACTAGTTACCTATTTGTTCTTTTATTTTTACCGTGAAGAGTTGAACGCGAATTCTTTTTTGAACGTAACTTGATAGGTGAAGAAATTCTAGGCGAAATAAAGGATTTTTTTTAAAGTGAGTAAAGATAAAAATCTGTTGATTTTGTTGAACTCGTGCGCTGAAATTTACTTATCAATTAGAACTTCGGATGTGGTTAAATGTAGGAAAGTACAGACGCAGCAGTTGTAAGAAATTCTTTTTGTATTATTTGTGAAATCGATTTTCATGATAAAAATACATTGTAAAATTACATATAAAATTTACATTACTGTAGGTACATGAGAGTGTTGTTCGATTTTGTTTTACGTTTATGTATCAACGTGTACATGGCGCGTGATGTTTGGCGAGGATTTCTCCCCAAATCTTCATGATAATAGTAGTAAAAAAATACTTGATCGATTCAAGTTCGGCAAGACAAACGATTTCACATGATAACGTCACAACGGCAATAATTCCAATCATTATTTTAACATCTGTGCGTGGCAAGTATGATTGTCCTGATACAGGCAAAATTTATCTCTCTCCTGACGACAAATTCATCTCTCTAGTTTCACGAGACGTACAAATATATAAAATAGGATACGAACATTTTTACGATTGCCTTAAAAATATTTCAGGTTTCTTTCAAAGTTTCCTGATAGTTAAATGAAGAATTATTGCAACAAGCCCTCGAGAAATAAATGCGTTGAAGATATTTACTATACATTACTACGAATCCCAAAATCCATGATCGATTATTTAGATTTTCGTCAAAACCACAAAATGTTGAACACATTCATAGACTTTTTTTCTGGATTATTTTCTCAGCGTCTTAGACCATTTTAAAAAGTCCTGCATTAAAGTATCAACAAAAATATATATGCAGAGAACTAAACTGCCTCTACGAGAAAGTAAAATGGTAAAAAAAAAAACAATCTCAGAAAAAACAAAAGAACATCTCATATTTTTTTCTACAAATTAGTTCAGCAGTGGCAAAATTTCTAAAAAAAAAAACTATTTCCAGAACTAATTCCCTGACATTTCGATCCTCTGATACCAAATTTCCAAAACAGAATATGATACCGCAGAAGTTATTGATTCCCAAGGGTTTGTCACTAACTTCATTTACCGTGGCTATCAGATTTGATGAGTCGCGTGGTGTACTCTTTTATTGGCACACTCTCCAAGTACTGCGATAAAATTCTACTAATCTCGTAGACAGGTACGAACAATAACTCTCACCTTAATAACCGAACGTCATTTTGCGAGGAATAAGTTAAAAAACACACACATACGAGTAGTTCATAATTACTCGTTCGCGGTACTCGGAGTAAATGGGAAGTCTTATGATATCTCCTCTATTATTTTGTAAATCTAGTCAGTTATTAAAATAAGAAAACTAATAAAAAGAGAGCTTATGTCTAAAATAAAAACGTTACTACTGGTATCATCTCGTAGCACCGTGCTTGCGAATTTGCAGCTTCACCGAGATTAGTACGTAATATGAATGCAAGAAATAAGAACAAGTGAAACTTGCACCGAGTCTGTTGAGCCTGCGGCTTTCGTTAGCAAAAATTGGGCTCCATGTCACGATGAACGGTCACAGGAGCCAATACGTGATGCGGCGAACCCAAGTGAGTCGTAGGCGATGGCGGCCTGACGTTTCGTCGCGCTACTTCCGGTTCTAAACTGCCGCCAACGATCAGAAGAGGTTCGGCGAATGTTTGTTGCTCGGAGTCATCGTGAGGCGTCATAGTGCTGTAACCGTGATCACTGTCGCCTCCGGGAGGCCTCCGGTAATTCGTAGACACTCTGTACGGCGATATCGGAGCCACGCTCTCGTGAAGTAAAGAATCCAAATTATTTTTTGATTGTTCAAACTCCATAGGCTCTGTTTCTGCGTCGAGGTGAGTCATTCTTAGATTGTCCGGAGAAGCATGCAGATGAAGACACTGGTGCTCCAGACCCGATTGCACGTTTCGCAGTCTGTAGCAGAAGAGCGTTATCCCAAGAATGAGGACGACCGCCATAATTCCTCCGGCTACTGGACCGACCGAAGGCCATTCTCGCGAAACGCTGTCGCCCGTCGATTGCGAATCTAGACAATAAGATAATATGTAAATTACGTATATAATCAGGACTATGAAGACCCTCGATTGCATTGTTGAAAATATTTTCGACATACAAAGCCTTTTATTCCAACGAAATCCAACATTATTTATGAATGTATTTGCCTATTTGTTTAACACATAATATGATTTTAATGGTTTTTATAGAATATACCACTATTTTTGTGAGAAAATTCATGAACATTTCAAGAAGAATGATTCTATGCAGGTTTGCTGAAAGGAAAACATGGAAAGGAACGTGATCATTGTTTTGATTTCAAGAAAATGTATAAATGTTTTCGGCTAGTGGATAAAATATTTGAGAAAAATCATAACTAATTACTTATGAGGAAAATGAGAACATACAGTGGATTCGGAATTAATGTTGGTTACAACTCTAAACAAAAGTCGAATTCAATTAGAATTTAAGTATTTTCCGAAAGAAGGTTAATGTCTAAAGAAGTAACGATCTTCTTTTACTTCACGAGAAACTTTTTCTTGCATTGAAAATTAATTTGCTGACTTTCTCATATACAGTTATACAACAGAGTTAAAAAAAAATTTAATCTCCACAAACTGTACGTTGGACGATTTAGAATGTTTTTAAGTGTAACAACTTTCAGGAAAACTTATTCTTTTATTTCAATGATTCTTTTTATTGACCTTCCTGAGACAAGTTCTGTATTCTCTACGCATTTGAAACACGTGGCTTTTTGATTACTTAGAAAAATACAAAGTTCGCCATTTAATCAGCAAAACGACAAAATAGGAAAGCAGCTTTGAATTATCGTATTACCAAATTATTACAATAATGATAATAATACTGACTGTAGGAACCATCGGCGTACGGCAGAAAAGATCCGAGAATTCCCTTGAAGCACAAATTCATGTCGGAGCAGAAAGGCCTCTGCAAGACAGACTCTCCGTCGGTGTCTATGGAACACCATTGACAACCAACGATCCCCATGCATTCTCCCTCAGACTCGTAATTTTTGCAATTGAAAGCTGGGCAAGGTTTTAACGCGGATAGCTGAGCCCAATCTGCATTTGAGCTGAATCCCTGCTCGTACGGAGCAGGACATGTCTCCAAGTTATTGACATTCGGCTGTGTGCATCCGGCGCTGTATAGCGAACATTCGCAAGGACATTCACACTCCGTTTGCTCCATCCGTTTGCAATTCAAGCAAAGTCGGTCCATCTGAAGATATTCAATGTCAAACATCGTTGATTGTTAGTTTTTTCGTATAAAAGTTACTTTTTTAACGTTAATGAGTAAATATTATACTGGGATTTGTGACCCTATTCAATGAAAATAGAGATATTGCTGAAAAAATTATTTATTTTGCCATCGACACATGAACTCTTTTTAAATCGGAAAAAATCGTTTATTCCAACAAGTTTATTAGAAATTCTCGATAAAATAGGAATAAAAAATTTTAATTGTCCTTTTTGTTGTCAACGATGTTGTTGTTTCCTCGAGAACAAAAATGTAAAACTCGGAAAATTTAACAGTTTAAAAATTTAACCTTTACTTCTGATCTACACGAAAGTTGGCTCAATAATAATTCTCTGTATCATTTGATTAATGAATTAAATTTCATTGATTTACAAACACATTTCTTAAATAGGAATAGAAAATTAAAATATATATAAATAAGGATGCAAAGTAGAACCTTAGACATCGCTTCCTCTTTATTTTTCGCTTTATACAAAGCTACATCTATGAAAAAATATGCTAATCCATCTTGCCTTTCTCATAAAGGAAGCTTTGTAAAAAGCGGAAAATAATGAGCAAGCAATGTGCAAGGTTCTACTTTACACCCTTCTATTGAATAAATAAATAAGCGCATACTCTCGCTTTAAAAATACAATAAAGAACGAATGGTCCGAAAACACTCTCGAATACCCTATTTTCTCTGTTTTTGTCCTGTAGAACCCGGTAGAAACCCGGGGTTGTCCGAAATTTTATTGGGAAGCGGTGATTTGCCTCGTTTATACCACATAAATCACCGACATCAGTTGACGCGTGGTCGGTGTGTGGCTTCGGCGGTCTCCAGAGTTAAGCAGCATTGTTTACGGCCGTAACTTGGATGGGTGATCGCTTAGCCGCGCACTGGTTTGCGCGTAAATTGTTGAGTGGGAGGCAATTTTTTTAAGTTTCTTATGTATTCTAATACAGTAGAAGCTCAGTAAAATAAAGCCGCCTGTATTGACCAGGTTTTTCCGTAGTTTCCCTGAGCGCTCGTGCAAATGCGATACAGTAGTTCATTCAAAAGGGTGGCTGCGGACGACACGATAGAAGGGTCTCGAGGAATAAAGGGAACGGGATAAGTAAAAAGCCAATTGGCGCACTTGAGGAAGAACCAATAAATACGACATAAATCGGTACTCTTCGGAATATACAAAATCGCTATGAAAAAATGGTATCGTTCATCACTTTTAGGCTATATCTGTATTTTTTTCTGTTAATCATGAATATGGCACTCATCTAACTCCCAGCTCGATCTTTGATACCAAAATTCGCATCGGAAAAGCAAATCAAAACCTTATAAAATTTCTTCTTGACCAAATTCAATACTGATCACCGGTGTATGAAAGATCACATTTATATTATCATAAAAAAATCAAAAACCGCGTAAAAATTTAATGATGATGGGGATCTTAAGAGCCAGTGATAGCCCGCCAGAAATTTTGGAAGCTGTTTTCTCCCGAACGGTACGACAGATAGGGCCCGTATTTCGAGGCATTACTCGGGCGCGGGTTAGCCGTTTTTTAAAAGAATTAGAAGAAAAAATAGTGCGGGCAGACAGAGCTATGTTAGAGAGAAAGAGATCTATAGGCGTTTAGCATTGAGCGACGAAATTTCTGACGGTGTATCACTGCGTCTTAACAAAAATTTGTATGGACGATAAAAATTGGCCTCTATATCTATGATGTAACACACACACACACACACACACACACACACACACACACACACACACACACACACACACACACACACACACACACACACACACACACACACACACACACACACACACACACACACACACACACACACACACACACACACACACACACACACACACACACACACACACACACACACACACACACACACACACACACACACACACACACACACACACACACACACACACACACACACACACACACACACACACACACACACACACACACACACACACACACACACACACACACACACACACACACACACACACACACACACACACACACACACACACACACACACACACACACACACACACACACACACACACACACACACACACACACACACACACACACACACACACACACACACACACACACACACACACACACACACACACACACACACACACACACACACACACACACACACACACACAAACAAACAAACACATTTTTTTAAACCACTTTTTTCGACATTTTGGATCATTCTGAGTGTACCGATATGAAAATTTCGAAAAAAAATGTCATCTAGACAAAGCTTCTTCTTTATGAGGAAGCAATAGCAGGAAAATCAGCTCGAATATCCGAAGAAATATTTGTCAACTTACCGTACTGCATGGACAAAAGGCTCGCAGGCTGCAGGTTTCGTTGATAACTCCAAGAAAAACGTTAGTCCCAGGAACCGCTGCAACTTGGTATTTCACACAATGTTCACCGTGTACAATATTGGTCAACACTTCGTCCAGCGAGGTATTGAATTGATAGTAGCGCTGCATGGTGCCGTCCAAATGGCTCGCGCACAATTTCTTCTTGACAAAAAACTCGTGATTGAGAATATCGTTCGCCACAAGAAGTTCCCGATGGGTGAGATGCTGAGCTTGCTCTAGTTTACTGCCAGGTTCGAGAAGAGCTGGATGAGATACCAGCCAACCTTTGTCGTCCATTAGGAAGCACTTTATCGTGGATTCGTTGCAAAATGGAAACATTTCGCGAAGCAATCGAGCGATGTAACTCATCGGCAAGTCCATCGACATTACTGCGTAAACTGGATCCGTGTTTGCGTGAAGTGCCGCCGAACGGCCCTCATAAATCGTGTGGCTAAGGGTGACGACGTAACCCGCTCCACCAGCGTCAAGATATGGCGTCGTTAGAACTATTTTTCCAGGATGTTCGAGGCCTTTTCCGTACCACGCTCTACGCATTGGATCGAGACCGGAATCCAGAACCATTCCTGGATAAACTACGAGAACTCCGCTATCCGCTGCTGCTACATACCTGAAAATTGGAGCATCATATAAATCTAACATTGCTTGAACTTCGAATTAATAGATGTCACTTAAGAAGGTTGAATCGCTTCACACTAGTCAAAAGACCGCTAAGTTTATTATTTAATGTAGACGAACTTTTATGTATCTATTGATCATTATGGATGATAATGCTCATAGCTATATATGTCTTTTGCTTAGAAAAAATTTAATTGCACTCGATTTCCACGAATATTAACGGGTTTTTGCTAAATTTCAAAAAGTTACGTATTCGTTCAGCTTCTTCAAGGAATAGGTAATCCGTATTTTTTTGCTTGATATTGATGTATTACGGCGCATTCACTTCGTTAAAAGGTGCTTCACGCATTCACAGTCTAGGTGTTTCATAGTATTTGATTGTTTATAAAGAAATTGTATTGATAGGTAAACAAATGGCAGTAATTTTTTTTTTTGGACTATCAAATATCTACACGGTGAATCCGTAAAGCATCCTTCGAAAAAGAGAATGAGAGAATGAGCTATGATACATAATAATCGAGCAAAAAAGACGGATTATTCTTTTTAAAAGCTGAGCGAATATTTACCGATTTAAAAATTAGCATAAGCCAGCCAATATTTTTGTAAATCTATTGGAATTAATTCTTTTCTAAATCAAGGGTATCTATTTTTATACAAAGCACCATTAGATATAATCAATGGATGCATAAAACTTTGCATACACGATTTACAAATATTAGCATTCATTTGATTAGTCCGGAGCACTCCAACTTCCTTAATAGTTTGATCTGCCTAGTGCATAGAAATCTAGTAGATAAAAAACTAAACAGATTGACGCTGACGAAAATTATTGTATATTTAGACAGGTAATCATAACTCACAGAATAACATATTAATAATCATCTACGCTGACTCGTATTGTTCTACTGACCGATAAATTATGTATTATTCTTACAGGTAACAACAGTCATGCGATTACACTATGAAAGAAATTAACTTTTTTGGGTGCCGAGTCAATGATTTTCTTAAGTATTCTAATTGATATGAAAGTTTAATCTCCGCCCATCATTTTTCGGTTTTCCCAACTTTTTTTTACCTTTAAAATTACTATGTGAATACTTGACGTTGTCAATTTCCTTATTATTAATGGGATATAACTACACTATTAAGAATGCAGATAATGCAAAAAAAATGTGTATGAAAAACAAAACAATTATTCATGAGATACTAAAGGATAAACCATTCACGGAAAATAGTAGGAATAAATTTTATTGATAGAAATTTTTACCGTCTGACGATGAACTTGTGAAAAGGACTCTCGATGTGACGTTCTTTGAAATGATCTAGGATTTGTGCGAGAGTAGCAACATCTGCTCTAACCGAAGACCGCAAACCGGGATTTGTGAGGAGTCTCGTAGTGTCTTTGATGTAAGCCATGTAACTTTGCACGGTGACAACCGAGCCGATTTCCAGAAGTTCTAATTGCTCCATCGGCGATTTAAAACACCATGGTGATAGATACACGACGCCCGTAGCTGAAGGAAAAAAGAATTTTGTCATGTAAATGCGAAAAACTTAATATTCACTACTTCTGCTTCTGTTGGTATTAAATATATTACATAAAGTGGCGATGTTATTCTGGTAGGAGCAAAGATCCTCTTTGCTAATAAGCGAATGCGACTGGATCAGATCTAATCGATGATGAACAACATTTGAAGGTAAAGCAGGTGGAGCTCTTGACGCTGGCCGCGATTCCTCAATCTTTTCAGAAACTACGCATGCTATCAAGTCTCGATAATCCAGATGCTTCCATCTAAACTGCCTCTATGAAATAAATTGATAAAATTAATAAAGTTCCAACATAATAATTTTTTAATGAAAAAAGTGCAGTTTGTGCGTTCTTAAAGATGTTGGAGCACTTTACACTTTTTTTTTATCATTCATACAAACTTTAGCGATTCTATCGACCTTAATGGAAAAAGATTCGTATTACGGAAATGAGCTAGACGAACCCTTATAGCTATAAATTTACTAAAATTAATATTCCCGTAATTTTTATAAATTTGTATAACGGCAATATCCCAAGTGGTACATTTTTGTTAATTGGTTCCCACGTATGCTATGATAAAATTTAAAAAAAAAACGGAAAAGACCTTTTCAAAAATTGAATTTGGCAGATTTCGCAAACTCATCGCTATAAATATTTCTCAGTGTTGAATGCACAAATTCTAATACAAAGAAACATATTGTGTACGATAAACAACGGCAGTTTAATGCATATAAAATTTACCGAAATTACTACAAATAGAAAAAATATATTCAAATTGTGTTGAGTGCTGAAATCTCTTTTGAGATTTAAGCACTCAACGTTCACCATCAACACTTAAGGAATAATTATTGTACTTGATATTATTTTTCATACAAGTTGAGAAAATATTCTTAACGTACGCGGAATAGACTTACTTTAGCTCCAAGTTTATTTGTCACATCTATCACTCCTTCCGATTCATTAACCATTTTGTCGATGACAAGAATATCCATGTTCTCGATATCCTGCAGATGAACCTTTAGAGGTTGTTCCAGAACCGTTTCAGCTCGTGGGAAATGTTTGTGCGTCCATACTATTCCCTTTTTATCGAAAAGAATTGCATAAACGTTGGGACCCGCGTTAAAGTATGTAAAATCTTCGAGAAAGTCGCGAAGCTTCACATCTAACGAGAGGAGAGCGGTGTTAGTGATGCGTCCAACAGAAAGAGACATGGATTTTCCATAATGGTCCAAATAAGCGTCAGACAAATAGTAGCTCTTCTTATTTTCGTTCGGACATTTTAAGCCGGAAAATAATCGGGCAATCTCGTAGCCCAAAACATGTTCCGTAGGTAATGTTATGACGCTACCGTTCGTCGAAGTTTCTCGAATGTTGATGTGCGGCTTAAGATCTACATAACAATAAATTTAATTTTTTAGACTCGTGGATGACTTGGATTCTGTTTTTTTGCTCAAATGAACTTGATGTGTACCTGAGAGAATGAGTACTGTCCTCAGATGAGGCGTCAATTTGTTACTTTTTATCGATTCAACGATTTCTTTGATATTGGATACATCCTCTAAAGTATTTGTCAGATGTATTAATACCACGTCGCCAGTTAAATTGGCCGTGAGAGCTTTGAAATCAACTGATCGATTCGTCCGTTTCGCGTCTGTAAATAAAAAGCGACTTTGTCATATAAATCAATTTAACAATAATATGAAACTCTTCTTCATAGTTCTTCTCACTACCGTAAAAAAACAGAAAAACAAAAAAAAATGTAACGAATAACATAACAAGTAAATGAAAGTATTTCTTTCAAGTTGATTAATGAGTACAGTTCTTATATTAAAAAATTCATAATCAAATATTTCCTTACTTGGACAACACAGAATTGAATGAATAGATATCATTACTAAATCGAAATCCGAAATACATACTCATTTTGTTGATGCGATTTCGTATTATTGTTTATAATAGACTTTTTTTTCGTGAATTCTCTTGAAAGGAAGTGAAATAAAGATACGAAAATTCATCTTAAATTCATACCTGTTCTGACAATACTATCCACATGTCTTGCCAATTGAAATTTGTTAACATCATTTGCTCTCAGCAAACCATTTTGGCAGTGAATGTAGCCTTGCCCTGCTAGGCCAACAATGGTCACATGGTCCAATTCTGAGAGCATATCTACTATAGTTTTGGCTGTTACTTGAGCCAAAGCAAAATCGCCCTCAGACATAAACATTCCATGCTCCAAAAGCAAGATAACACTTTTGGGCCGGTCACACTGCGAAAGTAACAGCGGGCCAACATTATGAGCTAAACTTGCAGGTCCGCACATTGATCCTGGATATCTCACTGGCAAGACATGCAGATTTTTCCACTTTCCATTTCTGACACTCGCTGCCAAAGCTGGAAATTCAAAAAAAATATATAAGTAAAATAAAATAGTATTCATTATTTGTGTAATTATGACTTTCATTATTTTCCAATAAACTTTGTTCACTTATTTCTGTTAATAAATTAATATCAATTCTATTTATATATAAGTTTTTTGTTTTTTGTAATGAATAGGAAAATTAGGCCTTCAGAAACATTATTTTCTCAATTGATTTAATCTTTACAGTCCTTGTAAGTAAATGTTATCAGGAATCTCTTTTTTCCTGCTAATTAAAAATACTGTGTTATATCAACATTAAACTAGTAATTTTTTGATATTCAGAGTAAAATAATTTATGGGAGACAAATTGGGCTGAAATTTAATACAAAATTTGAAATTCTGCTAGAGTAACTTAAATTTTACTCACTGTTTTCAATCTGTGTACAAAGTCCTGCAGATTCCTGTGCAGAATGTTCAGAACCCATTGATTCTTCTGGATAAAGTTTATAATACTGATCTTTAAGCAAAATTCCTTGAATAGCTTTGTCGCATTGCTCCAATAGTTCGTCATAGGAATGCAGCTTGATGTTGAGTTTTTCAACAAGATTTTTAAGAGCAGTTTGCGGTCCTTCGCAAGAAATTGTGAGATCAAGTCGATCAAGCATTTCTTGAAAAGCTGTGAGGCCAAGTTCTTCGGTGCCTATAGATCTCAGCGCTTTTGAGAATCGCACAACGATATCTTTAAGACACGAACCAGCGAGAGGCTCAGCCTCGACTTGCTTTCGCAGCGGTCTGCGAATCTGGCAATCAATGCTGGGCCCTGCAGCATCTTTTGCCTCAACGCTGACAATAAGTACAATGATAGGCAGGAAGAGCCGAAAACTCGGCAAAAATAGCATTCTCGACGTGTTGCCCATGCTCGAAGAAAAAAGAAAAACAAATCGAGAATAACAACCTGTCTCGAAATTTAGTGTTGCACCTTCATCGACGCTCCCTTTTTGTTTCTCCCGAGCTCGAGGCTCGCATCCCCTCGTAAAAAAAACGCGAAAGCACCGAACTAAACAACGATGTACCGGAAAACAAGGTCGCGAACATTTGTTAGCAATTTAGAGGGAAAAACAACACAACAAAACAACGGGGGGAATGCTTTTTTAACTTTATTTACCTCCCACTAACCACTACATAGCTTTATGCTACTGTCATGTATTTACATACACAATAAGGTTGCGTAGAGATGTGTTTGACGGTCATTTCGCGGGGACGTCAAATAACCATAAATTGCCGCTAATTTCTATTTTCCACAATGTGCTTCATACAACACTCTAGCTTGAGGTCACAAGGGTGAGTTAAAAATCTAACTCAAATTATGTGTAGTATTATTTCACGGTTTAAAATTGTTAGAAACAATTTAGTTAAGATAGGACCGCCATTTTTTTTCTCAAAAATTTCGTTATTTTTTAACGCATTTTGCCGAAATATAGTGTAAGCGTACCTAGTTCTGTATTGTGAACGTCATTTTTATGTACACTTTGGTTGTAATTTGAGTTTTTGGAATTATTAGCACGCATTGCAGTTTTTTGGTTGGTCATGTGACGGTCAATTGACCAAAAAGTCACCGGCTGCTCATTCGCCGTACAATTTCTTCGCCGCGATTTCATCATGTGGTTGTGTGCAGTTGCGTGTGGTTGCATTCGCGGTGAACTTCCGTAGAACGAGCTTCACCGGGTAAACAAAACATTTTTTTTAAAATGTTTCCCAGGCAGTGTGAATATGTATAATGGTTATTAGCAGAATGAATTCGTTTAATGATGCGGGTCCCGGTGAACCGGAGCAAGACGCAAATTCTGCGTTAATTGAACTCGATAAAGGTAAATTCATACACTATGGATCTTCTAACCTCTGAGCCAATGATCCTAATACAAATATTCATTGGACTATTAGTTGAAAGAATGTGAAATGTCTATACATTTTTTTAAATTAATTGACCGAGAATGTAATACACACAACAACAAGTATTATTCATTACTTCAGATTCCTCAGACACAGAAATTTCTTAAGTTCCGCAAAATCTTTGAAAAATAATATATCATGGTTATTGTAGAACGTTGCAGAATGCTTTCTCATTATTTTACAAATTCAGTGTGAGCAATTATATTTACAAATTTTGGCTTCCTTATAGAGGAAGTTTCATCAAATGTGTTGTATAATTGGGAAGTAATCTGCAAAGTTCTACTCTGCAAGTTGTTACTGCTTAAAATATATTTTTTTAAAAATTTAATGTGTCATAGAATTTTAACAGTTTGAACTTTTGCTTAAAATTTGTTAAATAGAATTTTAACCATTTGAACTTTTGCTTAAAATTTGTTAAATAGAATTGTAACCGTTTGAACTTTTGCTTACAATTTGTTAAATAGAATTTCAACCGTTTGAATTTTTCTATTAAATTTGTACCATGTTAGTCCATGGACAAAGGTCCATGGTAAATCGTTGGACCTTGATCGTCTAATTATAAACCAAAAGGCTACATTTGAGCCAATTAAAATTTTTTTTTATATAAATTTTATTTTTTTTTAACCGCAAAACTTATATTTCTTTGCATGGCAATCATTGCTTGGATTTAATTTATCATTGATAATTACTATTCGTGAATGCACACTGAAAATTGCTATCAGATATCTCAGAATTTACACAAGTGGAAATGTTTACATACATTAAAAAAAAAAAAATTGCATTGAAGTTGAAACCATAGTGAGTTCAAAGAAAATTTCCAAAATGTTGTAAAATTTGACCAATTTAACAAATTTGCACTAAACGCAATCCCAAACATCATTAAATATATTTGCACTTATTAAAGACTATTCAGCAACATATTCAAAATTTTATAAAAGCTAGACCATTCACTGTTGTTTTTGTAAAAAATTCATAAAGCTATAAGATCTAAATTTCTGATATATCCTGTCAAAAATTGCAACAATCAAAGATGGAGAGGTGCTCCACTCAAGTTCTAAATATCAGCTCGATTGTTTGAGCGGTTTGTGAGTTACAAGCGATTGAAATTTTAAAGGCAGCACTCACACACAAACATACCACGTTCCTCAATGTTTTGAGCCATGCTGCCATGAAAATCTAAGAAAAAATTGTTTTCATGATAACAGAGCTTTCTTTATGACCAAGCAAACCATATCCCAAAATTATATCCTTCAGAACGTCCTAAAAAATTTGCCAACATTACATATGAAAAAAATATTTTGATCACAGAAAAGTCATAAATAAAATTCTCATTTCAGGTCTACGTTCAAAGAACACTGGAGAAAGATGCGAAGCAATAGTGCGATTTCCTCGCCTGTTCGAGAAGTATCCCTTCCCCATTCTCATAAATTCCGCCCTGCTCAAACTCGCCGATGTCTTTCGTCTGGGCAGCAATTTTTTGCGGGTTTGGGTTCTGAGAGTGTGTCAGCAGAGCGAAAAACATCTGGACAAGATATTGAACGTCGACGAGTTCGTCAGGCGAATTTACAGCGTTATTCACTCAAACGATCCAGTGGCTAGAGCTCTGACGCTCAGAACTCTGGGCAGCGCCGCTGGAATAATTCCCGAGAGGCAGCAGGTCCATCACAGCATCAGAAAATCATTGGATTCTCATGATTCGGTGGAAGTCGAGGCTGCGATTTACGCAGCGAGAATGTTCGCTGCGCAATCGAAGCTATTTGCTGTTTCTATGTGCAGTAAAATATCTGACATGATCAGAGGACAAGTTACACCAGCTTCTATGAAGCTCCAGCTCATACCAATATTGCAATATATGCATCACGACACATCTACAGCTTCTATGGTGAACGAACTCTGCATGGAACTTTTGGGAAGTTATCCTGCGGTAGAATTCGTCAGAGTGACGCTCAGTGCTCTGAGTACACTTGCTTCTGCAACTTTGATCGACGTCCCGAGTCAGGTGACGCTCCTGTTACGTTATCTGCACGATGATCCGAGACTTTCGGTTAAAAGACACGCTCTGCGACTTTTACATCGTTTGGCCAGAAGCGGCGTTCATCTTTGGCCTAGAGGCGCTCTTACCAATTTAATCGATAGCACGAATACTCTGCTGCAAGACGGCGCCGGAAATACCGACCTTCTCATCCGAACTTTAGACGTAATTGAGGTAAGACGATGAATCTTTTCAGTTTCTCATCACAAGTTCTATCAATTCCGCATAATTTGCGGTAAGATATTTTTTCATAGATGACTTCGAATGATAATAATAATATTATTGGGAAATTAATAACGAATTTATTTATTTTCAAACGGGTTAACAAATTTTTGAAGTGCCTTTTTGACAAATGAAACTGTTTAATCTAATTACTAACTAACTATTTTCGAAAAAAATAGTTTTCAAGGGGTTTTTCGTGCAAATTTGTTTATTCTAAAGGTATTGAGTATTATTTCTCTTTTGACTGGGAATACACACATTCTTCCTTCAATTTTACTGGGGAGCTTCGTAAAGTAAAGTATTATATATACAAGGATAAAAGATAACCGATATATTTCAATATAAATGTATTCGGCCCTAGGATAAATCATAGGGTCAGCATGTATAGAGACCGATAC
Organism: Tromatobia lineatoria; assembly: GCA_949699805.1. Classification (NCBI taxonomy): domain Eukaryota; kingdom Metazoa; phylum Arthropoda; class Insecta; order Hymenoptera; family Ichneumonidae; genus Tromatobia; species Tromatobia lineatoria. The sequence goes on from OX453044.1 coordinate 2,723,993, forward strand.
AAAGCAATTCAAACGTAATTGAAAATGGTCATAAAATATATGAGAAAAGTACAGAAAAAGAGAAGGGATACAAGAAGTAGTTATTTGTCTGGTGCTGCAGGTTCTTAGCAGAAGCGCTGTGACTTGCGACGCAAACATGGAAGAAGGTAGCCTCTTGCTCTTACTCTGCGTAAATGCGTGCTACTCGCCGGATCCATTCGTCGCTGTAAAAGCCGTGACCATTCTTTCCAGGATCGCCTGCTACTGGTAAGCTAAACAACTCATTCCCTTTTAGTACCTCTTGTTTTTTCTCTCCATTGAATTCCAAGTTCGAATACTCGGCTGATAAACTATTCAACGAGAGTTCACGGTTTATTTTATAAACCGTATTACGACAATATCCGACGATAGAATATCCGTATGATGATTGATCAGTTACCAAAATATCCCATCATCTGCGACCAAAATATTCCTGTGAAGTGGGTGCGTGTATAATAGGGTGTGTCGAAATATTTTCTTTTTTCTTCTCCATTTTGCATCGTTTTAAACTATAGTTTGTACCTTTAAGCAACTCTTCTTAACATTTTGGCTCGGTAAAAAATTTTTTAGAGGTGGCTCAAACGATTTCCCATTTAATTAACACGAATGCGACTCTCAATAAATTCATGTCCCTGAATTACAAATACGATATATTGACGTTCGCGTATCTTTTTCGTTATCATCAGATCATTCGAAAGCGAAAAAGTCTTACAAATTTTTCGTTTAGATCGACAGTTTTCTAGTTATGAATTTTTGAAGCTCAGAATATCGCCCTCTCCGCCCTGTAAGATCAGTTTAAATTGACATTTCAAGTTTGAGGTCAATTCTAGAGCCATTGTCTGTCGTTAAGTTTAATTACAAGTGAAATTTCGTTAAACGGATGTTTCAAATTTGTTTGTAAATACGACTTGTTTTCCCTTTACTTTTTTCCCCAATGATTCTTGTTAATTGAACATTCAATGGATGTAATGGTGTCAACAGTGAGATTTTGTATCGAGACGAAAAGTTAATATAACATATTTTTGCAAGAATTGATATTACACAAATATCATTCGAATATTTTGGTCGAAGAAGTTTCGTCATGCGGATACTTTATTGCCAATATTTTGGCTTTGAATTACTTTTTACTGATTCTTTTAAACAGCCCGAACTATAAAAATAATTAGAAAAACTTGAGGATACAAATTTAAAGCGCCCAATGAAAAATCCAACATTTTACCCAACAGCTACGAAGAAGGTTTGTCAGTTTACGGAATCCAGGACCTAATATCTTCTCTCGAATCGCTCATAGTCTTATTGTCGCTCGACGATCAGCACATTCATCAATTGAAGGCCTGTTTGCTTTCGACGGTGAAGCTTTGTCAGGCGCATCCAAGTCATTGTCCAATATTCGTCGACGCAATAGGTTCGACTCTGATAAACGCAAGTACGGACGACAACCTGAGCGAGAAGCAAACAGTAGTGCTCTGCGAGGCGCTAGGAGCGATTGGCAGCCTCGGCGACAACGTTCTTTTGCCTTTGCTACCAGATATACTTGAAAAAATGCACCAAACCGGTCACGTCCATACAAAAGTAATGCTCTGTACTTTGCTCTTCCAAATGGTTGCCAGCGGTTACGAGTGGAACAGTGAATGTCTCCAATCCATAGAGCGAGTCCTTCAGAGCGTCGATGGCTGGTCAAAATACCGAATAGCACGAAGCGCCGCACGATATGGACATCACGGTATCGCTTCGGGAATATTTAAGGGCCTTAAGGAAGCCGTCGCCTCAGAGCAGCTACATTTCTGGCTTTCCGGCCTCGAGCTAATGACGAGCGCTGAAAGTTTTCTCGGCGACAACGCCGGTGAAAGTCGAGCTGAGAAGAAAACCGCAATTCTTGACACGCTTAACGGTGCAATTTCTCGCTACGCCAGCGCTTGTGCCTCATTAAAAGCCGCGAGTACTCCTCTGAGGAGTCTGCAATTCGCCAGCGAATACGCGAAGCTTCGGTGCGAATTTCTTCAAGCTCTCGGCCAACTTCTGCACTCCTGCAGATCGCTATGCACTTCACCGCCTCCAGCGATCGCTCTTTCAATCGTAGTCGCGACTAAAGACGATTTTCAACGATACGGAAGAGTCACTTATCAGCTGCGTAAATCTTCGCAGGATTTGCGGAATTGCGCGGATAATTATCAGAAACTTTATCAATCTGCTTTTGACGCCGATCCGGGATCGTTGAATAATATTAGAGCGTTGCAGGAACTTTGTCGGCTTATGGCTAACAGTGTAGATCGCGTTTGTGGAGGTTTTAATGCCGGACAAGCTTATCAACAGGATGAGGCGGAATTTAACTTTGGAGACTCTGTGGAAATGAGACAAATGACTAAGTATCTCAAGGAAGTACGACGTCTTGCGCCTCCATGGGAAGTTAAGGAGGAAGACGAATCTATTAGCCATGCCAGGGTCGAATGTCTAATTTCGCAGGTGGTACTACTTGCTGGAGGAAAAGTTCGGATTCCTTTGCCCCGATACTTCTTTCAGACGCTGCAACTCACGGTCGTTAAACTCTCAGTCTCGCCGCAACCTAGAGTTTTCGGAGAACCTGTTTGCGTTCCTCAGGGATCACAGCTTGCCCTTAAGATTGAGGGTGTTCTCAGACACGGAAAGCGAGGTTCTCTCTTTCGATCCGTTGATGCCGTCTGCATATCGATCTCGACGGCGCCGCCATCGAAAATCAACAACGATCATAAGGTAATTGGTATTACATTTGTTCAGCTTTTTTTTTTACCCAATGAGCGCTGATTTCGTTGACTGATGGATTTTATGAATTACTACGCGGTAGTAAAAAAAACCTTTTGATGAGTATCGTCGGATAAACAATTTGCCCTGATATTTCTTAGGATTTCTTGGATCTTTCACTTATGAACCGTTTGAAATGTTAAATACTGGAACTGTCCTATATTTCCACTTCAACTTTTTTTTTTCTAAAATCGTATCAATCACTAGTTAGTAATTTACTATGACGATGGATTTTTATAGTATATGAAATGGTATTTTGCATTTTATAGTTTTGTATACACATTAAGCTGTAGGATTTAACAAAAAAAAAGCCAAGGACATGTCTTTGACCAACAGAAGACTACAAACTTCTGATTCAACATAACTTAAAACAGTGTTTAACAATAATCGGTATTTTATTCACGTTTTTTATTTCCCAATCGTAACGAATGGCGAATACAAGTTCTCTATACGAGATATATGTATATCTTTTAAAGTAAGGTTTTTTATTCTTTTTTTTTTTGTAGAATCTAGATTGTTTTCTCTTTGGTTCAACAAAGATTGGCATCAGAATTTTGCAAAAATCGATTCGGTAATAAAAATGAGGTTCATTTAAAAACCTCTACAAAAAATCATGGTTTTTCTGTTCTCAGAATTGGAGATTCCTATCAATTTTTATACCTAATAATCTTTAGATTTTTTAATAAAATTTGGTGTTGTATAAATTTGTATGAATTTCTTTGACTTGTTTACAAATGAAAATTATTGTGAATCCAAATGAAAATCACAAAATTGTAATTACTTATCGAAATCGGTGCTCTAATGTAAATAATTTTTTTTCATCTTCTGCATAACACGCATCCTCGTTCTTTCGCTTATATACGCTTTCAACTTTGTTTCTCTGTCGCCGCGCGTCCTCAGAGTTTCACTTACATGCAGGATACGAACTTAAACGAGCTTCAACAAACGGTGACACCGCATCGAGACTTCTTCGCCTGTGAGTTTCTCCTTTCGCTGGGAAGTAATCAAGCAAGTACAAGCAGCGGTGCCGGAAGTGGTCAATGTCAAGTGACCGCGAGTGCGAGTATTTTGGACAAGGACGGAAACGTGTGGAAGTGCGGTCCTCGATCAGCCCTTTCAATTCGTGTGCACGAAGAACTAACTAAACGAAAGATTACATGACGAGACAGTGGAAATGGTCACATATAATAGTCGGAATCGTTTTTATACCCATAAAGGTTTATTATTAACAATAATGACAACAAAACTGTAATGTATATATATATTTATATATATATGATAATATAGAAATTCTTTTATAACATCATTGACTCAGTAAACATATTTATTCTTGTTTTTTAAATGGTTTTTAAGAAACCATCTCGAAATGCGACATATAAATCAGGCCGGTGCATCGTCATTATGATTAATTTCCATCAGTAATCCAACTTAACAAATAATACATCACAATCTAACACAAAATAGAAAATGTATATAATAAGTTTAACTCTTTGTGAGGCTTTAGGTTGAAATGTTGGTAAAAGTCTTCAGATTGAAATATTAGTAAATACTTAGGTTTGAATGTCAGTAACAATCTTGAGATTGAAAAGTTAAAAAAAATCTCAGTTTGAAATTTAAAAAAAATCCCAATGTTCAACTGGCAATAAATGCTCAGACTGACCTGACAAAAAAATTTCTTAGTTCCGATGGTCGTCAAAAATCAAAACTTGAAGTCTATTAAAGATAGTAACAAAATCTTAGGAAAGGATAATTAAAGATCAGGTAGTAAAACAAGAGTGACGGTCACACATAATAGGCAGAATCTTTACAGACCCATAAAGTGTTTATTATCAACAATAAGAACAACAAAAATATATTGTATATGTATAATAATATAGAAATATCTCTATAACGAATTAACTTCTAAGGTAAACGTTTCAATTATTAATCACACAAGATCAGATACTGAAACTCTCGAATAAAATATACAAAACAGGCAAAATCCATATTTTTCAGTAAATAAAAGTTGATCAGTAATTGGAATATTTACCTCACATTCAAAACTTAACATATCTATATACAAAACGAACGAACCGTAAAGTTTCCGCGTTATGGAATGAGCAAATTTGACAGGATAAGACAACAATCGATGATTAATAATACTTTGTTATCTTGTGAGACGCATATTGCACAGATTTATGTACAAACACTCCTCCGTCGTTGACCAAGAACAAAATATTACGTTCGGAATGTCATGTAACTACTGTGCGTATTATACATGGAAGTATTACATTTTCGTATTATGCTATTGTGTTAAAATGTTTCAGGTCACATTATTACTTTCGTTTATAAAATAATCGCCACTGCGACCTCCCGATTTTGAAATAACTTCTATCCCCGATATTTGCAGAACATTTGGGGGAGCAACTGCTTTGCACATATCGTAAACAGTGAGAGCGGAAACGCTTACCGCGGACAGAGCTTCCATCTCGACGCCAGTTTTACCAGTGCAACGAACCTCAGACTTAATCTCAACTCTGTGAAGCACTGAATTGAGTTTTAATTCAACGTTAACATAATTAAGGCTAAGAGGATGGCAAAGAGGTATTAAATCGGCCGTTTTCTTAGCTGCTATTATTCCTGCCAGCTGAGCAACCACCAGAACATCTCCTTTTTTCATATTATTCTCTGTGATCAGTTTGCTGACTGTCGGACCTACAACGACGAATCCTCGTGCTTCGGCCTTGCGATTTGTCACTCCTTTATCACCTACATCTACCATTTTTGCTTTACCATCCGCGTCCACGTGGGAAAGCGACGACGAGCTGTATTGTCTCATTATTATGCGATTCTGAAGCACGCGTGGAGCACGCACTTCTCGAGCGGTAACTTTCTTTACCGGTTTAAGTACTCTAAGGGTTTTCGACTTTTGGAAGACGTACGTGTTTTCTGTAATGAAAATAGTGCGCAAAAAACGCATGAGTTAGTTTAATTGGGAAAGCGAAACCTTGGGATACCAGAGCTTTCAATGAAAGCGATAACGTATCAAGCGAACTCGTGAAATTTGTCCAGGGAAAGTGTGGGATTCGTCTTATAGCTTTGATCGCGGGTCAACCACCAATGAGGATCATCGGCCTATTTTCCATCTCGCTAAGATTGAACATCCCTGAAACATATTATGTCGCGTGAACGTTATCGCTACATCGATGTTTATCGCCCATGAAATTTCCACGATTTGTGATGATGGATGGAGATGACATTTTTTTCGATAGTTGGTTTACTAAGCCCTCGATCGTTAGATCATTTTTTTTCACGCTTATAAACTTGATTGGAGTTTGAACTTACCCGCGTGTTGCTTCTTCTTGCCCCGCACTGCGCGACCTATTAATTCTTGCAGATCTTCATCGGATACTCCACTTCGCAGAGCGTCTCTTAAGGACACCTCGCCTTTGCCCTCGAAGAGACAAACTTTGAGATTTCCGTCCGCGGTTATTCTCAGCCTGTTGCACGAATCGCAAAAATGCTCGCTCATCGAAGTGATGAAACCGACTTGGCCGACGAATCCAGGCACTGCGTAAGGCTGCGCAATTTGGGGAATAGAAAATAAATCTACAATTGCTATCAAATATGTAGTTCGCAAAATTGATTAAAATCATAACATCAAAAAATGAGTTTCGATGAATTGGTAAAAGAATCGCAAAATTAAGAATTGTTTGTTACAAAATTGATAAAAACGACTAAACAAAAAATTTATATTTACAAAGTTTCCTCCTAGATGTAGAAAACATGAAGTGAATGCGTAAAAATCAAACCCGGAATGAGCAAAAACGTAGTTGATGGTTTGGAAAAGTGAAAGAATGTAGAGCAAGTGTTGAATTAGGACGCGGAAATAAATATCGAGATAAAAAAGTGACCATTTGGGGGGCTTTGTAAAAACCTAAACAGAATACTACCATATCTACAAAATTCGTATAAATCTCAAAATAAAAATGTGTGGTTGATAATATTCTAATAGCCAAAAAACATTTTTTAGTTTGGAAAATTTATAACTATTGGACAATTAAAAAAGCTTTCTTATAGGACGCAGGAAAGCAAAATTAATTCTGTTATTGACGAACTTTATCATGAATTACGAGATAAAAATTTCTTATTCATGAAATTCATAACAAAAACGAAATAAAATTCTGTTACTTATGAAATGTATAAGGGTCATTTTATCAGCGATATTTTAGACAAATTTGATAACTTCTCTTTCGTTTCTAAATTTTTAAATAATTTTTTATAGACCAAAAATAGAAGCAAAATCGGGCCCACTTTGGTTTTAGGCTAAAAAAATTTGCTATCTCATGCAGAATTTTTGAGAATTTGCTCAGATTTTTAAATTTGGGCTAAAATATGTTAGCTTCGAAAAATCGCAAAAAAAATTGGAATAAAAAAAATCTGAAAAGATTTTCCAGTACTTTATGGAGTTGGTCCAATCATAGACAAAATTTTCAACCAAATCCGAGAGGTCGCGGGTCCGACCCAGGTCGAAACGGTATTTAATGCCCCATAAACGTTACGAACCAAGAATTTGTGGTGTATAAAGCATAAAATAAAAAATTATTTATGCTAAAATGTACCTTTGATGTATCGTTTGGTCCACTTTCGAGTGCCCCAAAATCAGGATACTCTTTTCTAATAACAGTCTTCATTTCGTCGAACGATACCATCTTGGTTTCGCTCCACTTGTTGCCAGAGAATGGCATGTATTCTATGAATCGAACGTCAATAGGTTTTTCCTTGGTCAATCGCACAAAATCTACGAGCTCGTCGTCATTGAAGTTGCGCATTACGACACAGTTGATCTTAACGGGATTGTAACCGAGTTGCACGGCCAAATCGATGCCCGTTATCACACGCTTCCAGCCTTTGCGCCGTGTAAATTTCTCGAAACGATCCTCCTTCAGGCTGTCCAGCGAAATGTTGAGAGCATCTAAGCCGGCTCTCTGAAGAGCAGGTAATTGCCTTGTCAGTGTAAGACCATTGGTGGTTATTCCAATTTGCTCAAGACCGTCCAATTCTCTCAAACGTGCTAGAAATTATTTTATACTAGGAAGTGCACTTGAGAAATTTTAGCAATTTCAAGTGATTTGTCGGTAATTCATTCGAAAACAAAAAAATTGCAATAAACGTTATGAAAACGTAGAAATTATTTTTCATGCAATTTAAGTAAAAAATGTATGGAATCAAAGCGTTCTCCTCTAAACAGAAAAGAATAAAATAGATTCTACTTTTATTTTCGCACATATGGAATCTTCATTTACCAACGATATCGACGATGTCTTTCCGCACAGTAGGTTCACCACCAGTTAATCGTATTTTTTTTACACCTTTTCGAACGAAGAGATCCGCGATTCTAATGATTTCGTCTGTTTGCAAGATTCCTTCCTTTTTTGTGAGTGATACACCTTCGGCGGGCATGCAATATAAGCCTGCAAAAAATTATAGAATAATGAGGAACTTTATTCAATAAATCGTTCCTTTAAATCATATTTCCATAGAATAAAAGAACAGCGTCATTTTGCGGAATAACTTTTATAAGTTTGTCTTACGATAAATATCGAATATGTCTACCAATTTCCATGCATATTGCAGTATTATACTTTGGTATTGAATATGGAAATGAAAAAAAAATCGATTATTCACCCAAAAAATATATAAATTTTGACCTTTGAAAAAAAATGTACTTTCTTCAGTGGCTTAAGATTATCTTTCATAGGGCTTAGCACAACATCATAAAAGTGCTCAATAACATCAAGAGAATTAATTTAACAACTAGTTATAATTATAAATTCGTGATTTATAAAAAAAATTTATAAATCACAATTTATTTTTTAAAAATCTCATAAAAAAATATGTAATTTCTAGAATTTATTAAAATCATATTTCATAAAGCTTAGCACAACTTCACAAGAAAACTAAAAATTGTTGAATAATTGAATATAAAAATAAGTGATAATTATAATACCTCTAAAATAATCTTACATCTTAAATTGCAACGCTCAGTCACAGATATCCTGAGATACGTGTGATGTCTTCCAAAAGTATCATGCAACATCCCACGTTCATCGCTCTTTAGTCGTTCCCTAAATTGTTGAACCTGCAAATTTCAGACCTGTTCCTACAAAAAATTCACCAAATGCAGTACATTTTGAAAATTAGAAAACTCACTCTTTGTGATTGTTTTGGCACAGTTGAGGAGTTCAAGGAGACGCCTCTCCACAGGACTTTTTGAAATCCTCGCACCCTGGGAAACATTTCGTTTTTCCACTGCCAATATTGTTTTCACTTATCTTGATCGCAACACTTTATCAAGATAAGAATACATTGATAAAAATTTGCACTGGGATAAATTTATCAAGAAAATATAAATTATATAACAAGATAAAGTGACTTTAAGGTAGTTTTTGCACCAATATAAAATTTACTTCAAAAAATAAAAAAAGGAGGAGAGATTAATATAATAGAAAGTGTCACTAAACTGCAAAATAGATGAACTTTGATTATTTAACATGACTGGTATATATATAAACAGCTTCTGCAGTGTCTTCATCTTTTAAAACATCCAACTTTCAGAATATTAAAGACATACTAAACTGCGCATTCAATGCAATGAACATTTCAAAAGAGTCTGAACAAAATCCTGTAAAATCTTACAGGATTTTAAAATAAAATTGTACAGTGAATCCACTGTACAATTTTCGAATAAGATACGATTAAAAACTATAATATAAACGAAACATATGCATAACCTGGAATTATAATACGATAGTAAATATTAAGTGAGTAAATTACGATAATTTCATAACTTATCAATAAAAACGTATGATTATTGGAAAAAGCGTTTTTTGGTCGATTTGTTTGATGTATCTGCTAGTTTTATTGAAGATGAAATTTTTTTCCGTATAAAATAAATAGACTGTCACTTTCATACATAAGTACACATTGCAAAAACTACCTTAAGACACTTAAAATAAATCGCACAACCTTGTTGTTACCACTTGTTTCTACTGCCTGAATGTGAAAAGCTGTTCTTGTGCGTGCAGCCCAATGAGGACTGACGTTGTACTCGTGTTCAGTACCATTCTCTCGTTAAAAAAGGTCTAGTATTATCTACGATTACATTCTAAATATCTGTCATCGTTAGATAATGACATTCTCCCAATTATGCAAGAATAGCTAACCTCCTCAAATATCGCTATCGAGATCGGAGGTAGTCATGCGTCTTTTTATTGCAAGACTAGTCCGTCAATGAACTTAAGTGGCACGTTGTTGTGCTGCTAACAAGTTTACGAACAGATATTTCGATAAGGAAGGGACGATAATCGACGCAGGAAAATGGTAAAAAGTTAAACAACTATAATACAGAAATTGAATAAATTTTCGACATGGAACAATCAATAAGTTTGGGTTAATAAGTCAAATTGTATATATAAAAAAAGAAAAGAAGATTTTAAAAAATTCAATCAAGTTATTGCACGATTATTATTGCGACAACTTTTTGTAAGGATTTCAATTGATCCTTACAGTTGAAAGTATTCTATATTTTCAAATGATTCGGTAAACTTATATACGTAATTATTCCGTATTAACAATAAGCTACTAATAATAATAACACGAGTAACGTACACTTTTTGTGCACAAAAAAGTAAGAATAAGAATAATCGTAATAATCATCGCATAAGTTTTAAGCATGAAATACATGTAAGAAAAACGAATAAACTTCGTTACAGATTTTGCTAACATAAAAAACGTCTATTATATATATCTTTTATTCTATTATAAACAGTATCACTTTTTATATAATAATGCAATTTACAGTACAAATTTAGAGTCTCTTCGTTCTTTGTTTTATATAAATATTGACCACTTAGCAATTTATTTTAACACCACTGATATTATATTCTTTTTTTTGTATTCAACAAAAAAAGATATACATTTTTTTATAAACTGAATCAGTTACATGAAATATTATTCTAAAATTTACAGAAATGTTCTATGCGACTTTGTTAAAGGCGAAAACGTCGCCGCAGTGAGTGATTGGCAGGCTTCTCTACTGCTAAGCTCCCGAGAATACGTTTTGATAAGGAAGTGTCGATAACAGATTGAATATAAAATGGCGCCGCACATGATATCGGATACTAACCTAACCCGGAATCTTACGAGAGAGCCTGACTAAACGTTTTCGTAAATAATATACGCGTGTGTGTCGATGGATTTTTATTATAGATCGAGATAAATCATGCTGTCCTTCTTTCGCAAGTTATCAATCGGTGGCAAAATAAGAGATGGTATATTGCCAGAAGGCGTGATGGGTACACCCGAAGATCTTCTCAGAGCGAAGAATCACAACGATCTCATACTCAAGGACGAGTCTGAGTTGAAGGACTCGGTTTATGGCAAGAAAATTAACTTTTTAATAATTTTTTTTTTGCTTTTCTTCCTGTTTTTGTAAACTCAGCAATTTTCGGTAGTTACATAATAAATTTACTAGCTTGATAATATCGGCTGAATACCTTTTATAGATATACTCAGAACGATCAAGGATCCGGAAAAACCTCAAACGCTGGAGGAACTCGATGTTGTCTATGAGGATTGCATCAATATTTGTAAACCTACACCTAAAGGAGTTTGTGTGATAAGAGTGGAATTCAATCCTACTGTTCCTCACTGTTCGCTTGCTACACTCATTGGTCTGTGCATTCGGGTGAAGCTTGAAAGACACCTTATGGCTTTCTTTAAATTGGATATTTACATCAAGGAAGGTGCTCATGCGACAGAAGAAGAAAGTATGAATTTGTATTCTTCAATGTACAAATTTTAGTATAGCTTTACTATTTTTATTTCCTATTATTTATTTATTACCAAAAAAAATGTTGATTTGCTAAGAATTCAAGTAGTTTTTAGTTTTTAAAAAATGTGAAAATGATGAGCATTTTTGAAAATTGTAAATAAAGAAACATTGAATAATAATAATGCCTCATCGTTAAATGAAATAGTTGGACATAAATTGCTTAGCAAATGTGATATGGAACTTATGTGCTTTCTTGTAAAATTAATCATTTGATGTTTATGGATACACATTATTTTTCAAGAATTTTTAATAAAAATAAAAACTTTGTGTTATTGTTATATTGTCAAACTATTTGAACGAAAAGGAACAAACATATTGTTTCACAGTTTTAAATTTTCAGTTTTTTTTCAATTAAAATGGTCTACATATAAGAAGTTTTACTAAACCTTTGTCTTTTTCAATTGTTAGGTTCTTGCATAATTCTTTACAAAATCATCTGCGTTAGGAAAATTGGGGAATTATTTGGAGAATGGAGAATTATTTATATATACAAAGAAGGCATTTTATATTGAATAAACAATTTTTCTAATAACTTATCAATTAATCATTTCTCAGATTATTCATAATTTTCTTACTCTTTTTAAAATCTTTTGATTCCACTTACTCTGACTCTCAGAAAGTATAGGTGGTTATTTTATGTTTCGACAGGATCACTATTCATCACTTGAGAATTCTACCAGTGTTTAACACTGACTTTCGAATCTGCATTAGTCAAAAATAGAATAACTAATGGAGTAGTCTAGACAATCATTTATCCTATTTTTAGCTATTGCACATCAGTAAGAAATAGTGAAACAGTACAACAGGAAATAAACAGTTTAGTTTTAAAACATATTCAAAATATGCTTTCTGAAACACAAGCTGAATAAAATAAGTAGAAAAAAAATAATATTTAAAAAAATATTGTTTTCTTTATACAGAAAATATAAATTCGTATGTTTATTATTGTCGCATTTTCACGAGCATTTATATGAAACTGACTACTATCATTTCAATAAGTGATGAGAATTAAAAAAATTAATTTTCTTTTTCAGTAAATAAACAAATCAACGACAAAGAGCGAATAGCAGCAGCAATGGAAAATCCAAACTTACGGGATTTGGTAGAAAAGTGTATTCGTGAAGAAGAATAGAAGACTTTTGGATACTTTTCGTAATTATTGTATATAAATGACTGTAAGGTATGGTACTGATAAATACCGATCAATTAACGCTACAGTATTGATCCCGAAAATGGTGCAGGAGGGTTAAGGTGTTTGTACAGAAATCAACAATATGTTAATACTTAGGACTGTTCTTATTTAATAAACTATACAATTTTTTATACAAAAATGCTTAAAGACTGACAAAAATTTCGGGAAGTTGCATCGAAGAGTTTGCAGTTTTTCCTCACTTCTTCTTTCCCTAAAAATAGAATTGCATGCATACCAAATAAGTTGGATTGTATTTTTATTTAAACTGCGTACTTTCTTTTTCTTCTTCTTCTTTTTCTTCTTTAGACGCTTGAAAAGCGGTCGCCACCATCGCTGAATTATTTTCGCAGCTCGCGTTCTCACGAATTTTTCTAATTTTTCGTGAAATATCGCGAGATTTGTCTGGTTACGCTCTTCGACGAAAGCATCGTATATTTTCAATTGACTGGCCATTTCTTCCTCGAGTTCTTCTTTTATTCGCCTGCCGGCCTCGAATTCTGCGGTGAGCTCCTGTAAAGTACTCTTACGCGCTCCTACCTCTATATCGTATTTGGAAATTTGTCCCCAAAGTTGCGAAGAAACTTTGAATCTACGATTTTTTCATGGTATCAGGAATACACGTAAATACCTTTTCTGATGGTGCAGTGTCGATCAATATTTGAATAAAGACGTGCAAGTAACTAATTACTAATTTCCTCATCCAAACGAGGAATAAGTAATTCAATTAAAAGAATAAAATAAGACATATGATGTTTGAAAATCTTATAGCTTCTGTTTGTTAAGAATTATTACCAATTCCTTAAATGGAAATGTACTCTAATCTCTATCCGAATATTGCAGTTTTTAAATATGATGCACGCTGAGTTACCGTTTATTTCGGATGTCCTGCTCCATCTGCAGATTCGCCACTCTCAAATTATCCAGTTTGTTAGTGGCGATCGCTAGATACTCGCCTAAATCGTGGTGTCGCATTTCGGAAGACTTGTATTCAATAATTTGTTTTCTTTCTAAACGATTACTGGAAAGGAATATTGATGTAATTGATACGATAATGGATTGCGTTTCAACACCTTTGGAACCGGAATTCAGATGCTTAAAATTTGCTAGTGCTCAAAACGAAGCTTTTTTTCTTGAAGTTCATGTAAAACCTTCTATTCGGAACAATACAATACGGTGATTATTAGCAGTGTTATTAGAAAAAAAACCTGCGATTCAGATAATCAGCTTAGTAGCGTAATATAATATATACTTCCATAGATATTTTATACTTTAAAAATAACGTACAATATTATTCCTAAATTCGATAAAAAAAAATTCAGGTATGTATGTCTTTTCATATTGTCATGACATTTTGAGGCTTAATTAATTACCCATATAAAAAACTGGACAGATATGCTGTGCAACAAATTTTTCTATCTTTCTGGAATTCGAAAAAAAATAGTTTCCGCTATTTTCTGTTTGCAAGTTTAAGGAATCATTCCCATACCTTTAGATTTTTCGTAAATAAAGCTTTGTTTTCATGCGAAAAAAAGGCACATTTTTATGCCAACAAGCTTCAAGCATCTCAAACAGTCAGAAAAATACATCTAGTAGAAACTGGCGCATTGCTTCCATATTATTTTGTTTTTTGCAGAACATTCTCTGTGAAGTGGCCAATTTTTTTTAAAGTACTTCCTCATCGACGTGACTTAGAGAAAAATAAAAGAAGCGGAAGCAATCTGCAAAATTCGAAGTTGTATCCTCGTTTTTTTATATTTATTCCTCAGAATGATTGAATCAAATTTAAAGAAATCAAATGTTTAAACGTTAAATCTTCTGAGCTTTCTGAATTATCATTGAAATTTGGATTTTCTGCTTTGTAGAATCGAAACTGATGCGTGTGCAAAATCAATCAAAGCTAAATAATGTAATTAAATTGTCACCTAACTATCAATATTTACATTGTGGTCTTCATATCCTCAGCATATGTTCTATTGATTTTATCAACAGTGTCCGCGTCTCCTTGATAATGCGCTTTGATATCTTTCATAATTTCGTAATGACTTGACCTTTGCATCTCCAAAAACTTGATCAGTTCTAGAGGAATATTTTTAAAAATTTATATAAAAATCATAATTCACCACTCGAAAATGATATTTAAGTACCAGCTATTTCTTTCTGAGCTTCGCGATTCTCTCTCCAAATTTTACGAAAGTGAATTTCACGAAGCTTTGCCTGCATAGGTGTAGAACGAATTCTTAGCACGCAATGTTCGATATAGTATTTCATATGCTGAAGAAATAAGTGGCACTGGGGTGCAATACATTGTTCAGATAATTTGACTTTCTTCCTAATAGTGGAATAACTGTTGAGTATTGTTATCGCTTCATATATTTTTCGGTGCATAATGTCAGTAATGCATGTAGAATCAGAACTCTTTATGCTTGCATCAAACGATTTTAGAGACATTCCGGTATCCTCAGAATTAGTGACTGTTTGTGAGGCTGTTTTCAATGATTCTTGAAAACGTAAAGCTGTTTTTACTGTCTTCATTTCTGCTTTACTAAGAATGTGTGAGATCTCCGGATCCTCCAGAAGAATTGGCAGAGCAGCCTAATTAATTTTAATTAATTTCAATTACCGGCCTATAATCGTTGAAAACTGCATTCTCACCGCTAGTTCTAATTTCTTAATTATACGTCCGAATAAGCTGATAATTCTCTCGAGGAATATTGCGATCTCAATATCCTCCACTTCCGGTTTTTCAAAGATTTCAACAGAAGCTTTGGGAGTGAGCGTCGACCAATGCTTAATATCACCATCTTCATCGGTTTTGACGTCCAAGTTTGCATCGAGTGATTGAGGTTGGCAACTGGGGATATTTTTATGATGTGTGAAGATGATCGAGATTGATCGAACATTTAATACGTACAAACAAGTATTGGGATCAAGAGGTGTTTTTGGACTCGGAACGCGATATTTCGGCTTCTCGCATTTAAAATCTAGATCATGCATCATTCGTTGATAAGGAATAAGTCACTAACCTTATTGGAAATGTTATGAAAAAAAAAAAAAAAAAAAAAAAAATCGCAATTGTTTTTGAAAATTAGATTGAACTCAAGTCGTTCATGACAAGAGAAAAACTGAAACAAATTACGGTAATTGAAGGTTTTTAAGGACATTAAAAGAATTAATGATGCTAGTAAGTTATTTACAACTTTTTAAAAATAATTTTTTCAATCGAAAAAAAATATGTGAATTTTATTATACCAAAACTTACACATTGATAATAAATTCTTCAATACTATTTTTCCACTAGTTTATTTAAACGATTTAACAATATGATTATTCTATTAATGATCGAGATATTTGAAAAAAGAAACTCAACAACTTTTACGAAAAGGTGCAAATGATTGTTGTAGGATAATTATTGAGTCAACTTTACGATAGATGTTTTCTATATCAAATCGATGGAAGTTTCCAACGCTGATACTGAAAATGAATACATGTAGCGAAAGTTCCTTAAAAGAAAGAATAAGATCAAATATCCTTAGAAACATCGTTTAATTTACAAGTCAGTCAAATAATCATCTTACATACAGGGTAAATAATCCCAGTAATGGCTTCCGCGATTCGCTGACAAACGTCTCCTTCGCCACTTTTGTCACGCGCTATTCACTATCACGATTATTATAAGTCACAACAACACTCCGTTCAACAATACGATCCGCGATTATTCACCAAATTCCAATCATCAAGATCAGAATTCAACGTTTACATCGTACAAAATTAATCTAAATAGAGAGAGAGAGTACAACATTTACGTCAGAAAGTCATTGAATTGCTTCAATATTTAGTAGTTTGAAAATAATTGTCAGAAATCGAGATCCTCGTTTCACATTTAAAATTTATCATTTTTTATTCTTGAACTAATGGTGCAATTTTCCACATCGTGGATCTTGATTGCCATCGTCGCAATTTAGGCGCGCATTCTTGCGATTTCCCACACGATCGAAATACCAATTTCCAGCGGAATCGTCGTTGCGCAGCTGGTCCCGAATTCGTGATCTGTAAGAACGTCTGATGTCCCGATTATGATTTTGTAATCGTACAATTTATATCATATACAATATATATATTTATAATTATCAATGTGTCCTCACCTCTCGAATTGCCAATTGCCTTCGGTCTTCGAATTCGTGTCGCCCCTTTCTGCCACAATGAACTCATTGTTTTCTTTTTCGTAATTTTTCTTTACCCGATGAACCGTCGGAGTTGACGGATGCGTTCGTTTATGTTTTCCTTCTGGATTCGTATTCGGTGGTTCGGATAGAACAGCTCCAGAGCGTATCTTTTCGTTCAGCCTTTCTTTCATTTTCTTCATTGTTTCCTTATCGACGTCTTCGTGCGAAGAGGCGCTTTTTTTAGGAAATTTTTCGAACTTCTGGAATCATCGGACTAGCGTTAAATGTTTACCAGATATGTGCGAAATGACGACGAGGATTGGATTGGATGTTACTTGAAATTATCAGATTAGATGGTAAAGATGGAATGCTAATTAAGAAAGCTTCCTTTCCAAGGATATTGCTTTAAACCTTTGTAAGAGCCAACATACTTTTTATATTCAAGGGATCGCGAATCTCCAAGATTTAGTTTATAAACATATTTATTGATTATGAATTTTTTGTTATAACAAAATGAACTATTCCATTCTATTAGAAATGCATCAAAAATTTCCATTTCATTCGTAAAAATGCAAAATGTGCATTTTTTAAATGTAATTCTTTTGCACTATTTAATTTGTAACATGGTCGAACATTTTGACTCATGTAACACGGTCAACTATTTTGAGTATCCTGTAAATCGTAACTCACAAAAATTCACGCGGCATAAAGAAAATCGTATGGAATGAATTAATTTACAAACAATCCAAAACTTCACAAAGCAATTAAGTGAAATCTACTGCTTTTAAATTATGTTTGACTGGATTCTTACCTTTGATGAAGCCTTCTTCCAGAGTTTCGCCGCTCCGCGATCTCCCTTCATTAATATTTTTCCGGGCCATTCCTCAACCAATTTCCTCCTTTTATCTTTCTGACCATTTCCCGAGTCAGCTTTAAAAGATTTATGTTTTAATTTCCAATTGGATCGAGGCGGCGCCATCAGCATGGCGCAAGTGTTTTCGGAATCTTGTGAATCGTGCATAAAACTCGGCAAGTGATTGTTGTAACATTTTCTCGTGTCCACAGTTTCATAAGGTCTCGTAGCGTTTTGTCGTTTCAGGACAAAACCGCGTTGCTTTTTGTTAAAATTCGGAAATGCGGAAGCTTCTCGCTTCTTGGAATTTGTCTTCTCATATTTCGGAGGCTCCAACGGTGCTGAGCCTCCTTTCCACTTTTCTTTCGATTTTTCATCAAATTTTTTCGTGACAATTGCCTCACAATTATCGAGGAAGATATTATCCTTTTCCAAAGACTCTCTGAGTTCACTATCGCTAGGTAGTGTATTTCTTAAAACGCATAATCTTTCGTTAAGCGTGAAACCAATTTTTCCGAGTTTCTTCTGATTTTTAACGCTCAATTTATCGAGGGCTCGAGTCACGTCCGAAAGAAGAGAATCTGTTATCGAGTGCATTTGATAATCTACGTTCTGCAAAAATCGTTGATGTGACGATTTTTCCGCAGGTCCCAATTCGTCGACCACGCTGTTCAACAATTGGTAGAGATTTTTTATATCCGAGAAGCGAGAATGTGTGTCGCAAGTCGATTGAAAAGTTTCTAAATAAATGTTGGGTTGACGAATGTCTTCCAATACGAGGCATATCGTGTGTAAAAATATTTGCAAGCGCTCGTAAAGCGTATCCTGCTTATTTATGGAGGGATCGAGAGTCTTGAATTGTTTCTTTAGATGCGGCAACGTATTAGCTTCACTTTCTGTTGTTGGCTTCTCAAGCGTCGGTGTGTCGGATAGTCTTTCTTGGAGCATATTTGATTTTATCTCTTGCAGAAGGTCCTTCACTGCTCAAAGAAAAATTTGATCACGATCTGGGTAAGAAAACTTTTGCAGTCGAAAAGTCATGCGAATTTTCTCCATTTTCTCAGAATTCTTGCTACATTAACAACATTTTTGATTCTAGAATTGGATTTGGTAAAAGTTTAATCCCTAGAGAAAACATTGAAAGGCCTTACGTTATAAAATATTATGTATGCTTGATTTTTATATTCGAAAATCTGCCAAATTACGAGAAAATATCTTGAAGCTTCACGTTGCATTCCGTTTTTCTGAAATTTTTACGACTTCGAAAAAATTTCTATAAATGCTCGAACTCTAACAAATTTTTAGCTATCGGAGGAAAAATTTGTATGGAAAATGAACAAAGTGGTACAATCGGTAAAAAGGATCGCGTTTTATGGAGTTTTTAAACTTTCTAAAAATTTGCGTTATTGCCTATCCTTCTGCGAAATTCTATCTAGGGAGCACAAATTTTCTACGTAAATGAAATAATGTTCATGGATACAACATTTCGAATTTAGTGAAGATCGGTCGAATGGTTTTAATTTCACCGGAATTTAATTTATCGCATATTATTTATCAACGGCCAAAGATTGGCTAAAACGTAGTTTTTTTAGTTATTCATTTGAAACAAGAATGCAAAAAAAAATCCTGCGTATTGCTTCCTCGTGATACAAGTTTCTACTTTGCATCCTTTTAATTCAGTTTTCTATCATTCAAAAAGTAAGTAATTCTGCGATAATCATCGGTTGCCGATACGTACCGCCAGTCAGTTCCTTCATTTGATCAAGAAGCCTCGAACTTTCCATCTTTAGAGTAACCAAGTCGAGTTCGGTAGAAATCGATCGTTTATGTTCCATACTTAGAATACGTCCAGCTCCTAGTCCAATTACAGCAACCAGTGAACAGGCGATCATAACATTGAGAACCTAATCATTGGACGGTCATTCTAATTATCATGCTCGTTGCAGTTCGTCGATGAGTAGATCGTAGTACCTTCATAATTATTCTGTCTGCATTTATTCGAATTCCCTCAGTCGGAGCTCGAGAAACATTCTCGTACACGACGACGTGTCTATCGGCGTTCGTATCGCCGGTGGACTCGTCAACGTCGCTCTCCGTTATAACAGACACTCCGTCGGATTCGTCATTGTGCTGACCCACGGATTCTTCGCTGCTTCTCACACTCGGACATTGTTCCAAGATTTCATCCGACAAAACTTGAATGCACTGAAATGCAAGATTATCAGCATTGTGACCTGAGACTGGAATTTTTTTTGAGAGAGACAATAGCTAATTTTGTGTTAATATCTGTTCCAACATCTTTTGTATAAAGAAATTTAATTAGTTTATTATTGCTAAGATATTTTTCTTTTGCGATTCAACCAGAATTCTTAGACAGGTATTTTCAATGAACATAAATTGTTTGCTTTAGCTGAGAGGTTCCAAAAATCTCCGGCACACTGCCAATTGATGATTCATGCCAAAAGTTGGTATTTATGGTCACAAACACAACCTGAACAAATTTTTCTTTCACAGTTCAGAGGATTTGTTAAGCTTAACGAGGTGCTACATTTATTTACAACTGCAGTACCATCAGATATTTTTTAATTGTTTTTATCCAAGACATTACAAAATGGTTGGGAATAAAATTACAAATATTTTAGAAGAAGTTTTCGAATATTTATTCATATGGCAGAACAAAGAAAAAGTATAAGCATAGAACAAAGAAAATGTTAGCATGATTTTAGATATTTGTATCAGAGAACGCTCTAGATAGGATAAATTCACTTCTATTAAACATCCTTCTCAATAAATTGTTTTTTGAGTGAACTTTTTTCTATAGCTTCCATGCAATTCATTTTATCTTCAATATCTCTAATCAAAATTTGGTAATGTTTTAAAACAAATGCATTTAAAATAAAGTTGGTAATCCGACTAGGTATGAAAAATTATATTGAATTTTAGTTCTTCCTTGATAAAAGATAAACAACTTTGGGTAATCTTTGTTTAAACTTAGTTTTGTTGGAATATCATATTTTGTTTTTATAAATTATTATAAAACTTTTAAAAATCATTATTCACTGACTCTTGTAATATTTTTTAAATAAAATTGCGTTAGCTCTTTCACTTTAGAAAATGGATATGTATATTCTTTAAATTGCTTTGTTTCACAGTGAAATAACAATCAAATGTTTTAGGCAATGTGTTACAAAATGGTAAAAAATAAAGTAATCAAAAATGTATCCCTAACTACATCAATTTCAACGTTGTTTTAGTCTTTAATACAAAAATATTTATTTCTACATAACGCTCAATGATAGTAAAATACATGATAAATTGAAAGAATGATCAATTATTACAATTTTGCTCAATGTTTCTCAAATCTTTATTATTTTATTTCATTCTCTCGATCTGAAAAGCATATTAATTTTAGAAGAGAAATTTTCAATCACTTCAATTTTCACCACATTTAATATACTTTAAAACAATAATGATTGAGTATCCGATACTTCAATTTAAAAACAGTAAGAGCTTGAAAATAGTACCAGAGAAGAATACCAAAGTACTAGAAAGAAGCAATGATTTTTAAAAGTAATTAAACATACCGATCACATAATAAATGTAACTGAACGGTACTTCTCTAGCTTCCTCAGCATCACTGGTGGTGTCGATGTCGCTGTAGCTACTATCGCTGGAGGCAGTGATGGACTTAATTAGCTGGGAAGTATTGTGATTTTTGGGATCCTCTCCCTTGTCAATGACAGTCCATTCCTCCCAAGAAAAGCCGTCGTCGCCGTTGCGCCTCTCCGCATTCGCGGGGCCGTTGTTTTCCTTTGTCTCCTCCATTTCTCTCCCGAGATTCGTTGTGTAAAAACAGCCCAGCTTTCGAGGTACAAAAGCGGCAGCTTATGATTACTATTTTAAAAACTTCGCTGATGCTCTAAGATAAGTGAAGTTGCAGAAGAGCGTTGGCGTCATGAGAATCGATGTGAATAAGCTGATCATTTAATGCGCGAAGACTTTCAACGACGTTTCGCGTGTGATTGTGAAGGTTCCATACTTACGCACGAGATTGGTGACTGACGTTAAAATACGATCTATAGGACCGTAGAGGATCGCTGAACCATGACGTGGTGAACGTGAAGCCGAACGGCTTACATCGAAAACATATTTTGGCTCGAGAATTGGCGAATGCTGGTCGGATACGCGAAGAAAAGTCTTTGGTAATTTTAGGCCGCGCACTATTATAGATTTAAGGTGTATTTGTCGGCTCAATTGACGCTAATTTGCGAGTAAATGGATACTTGGTAATTTTCATTGACACTCGGACAAGCCGAATAACGCCATTCAGCAGCAATGCGCGTCTCTCAGAACAACAACATTGAAGCTGCGCGCTGCGCCGTAGTAGTTTACTCGCGCAGTCACTCACTGGCTCATCCCCACCATACCTACCTATCATATGTTTCATATCATCCACTTATATTATGTGCGGTATTCCGGACCAATGTGTAACTCGTTGACCCTGACCTCTTCCAATTTGTCCGTGATTTTTTTTCCGTTGCTTTAATTAGTCAGGAAGTTATTATTAATGTAATTACTCGGACAGTGATTGCTTTGGTTTTACTGTAATTACTCGAGAGGTAATTAATTAATATTATTAGTTCTAATACATAATATCATCAGTTTTTTTAATCAATTATTTTATACAGAATTTATATTTCGCTTTTTTTTTCTAGACATTTTTTTTGTTTTTTTTCCGTTTTGGGAAATAACAATCAATTGTGGTATAACAACCAACATTTGAAATACACATATTTTTTAAAAAGTTTCTGTAACTGAAGTAGAAATTCGGTTTCTAAGTATGAAATTGAAATTTGACGAAAATTCGATTTGAGTATGATATAAATTATAATTGTTATATTTGGGTGAATATCTACATAAGTATACATTTACAATAATTATCTTGTAACTATTTATCAGAAAAACATGTTTAAGTTACAAATATACAGGGAGGACACGGTGAAACTAGACAGTCCAATGCGGCTGCGTGAGAATTTAGGAAGCCTGATTGGCTACTGCCTACGGCCGCCAATGCGTCTCATCCGAGCGGCGACTGTGTCCCCTCGCGCCATCAGAATGGGCCAGTAAGGGTAGTGGTAGGGGCAAGGGACGCTACCTGAGCTGGTAGGGCAGATGCCAGAAACCAAGATTTATTTAGAACAAAACATTTCCCTTCTCCGTTCTCTCTTGCTGGCCCGACTACTCGGTCTGCACGCATAGAGTAAGACCAGAGATGAGTAGGGAGATTGCCAGTGGAGCGATATTCTTGAGGCAACTTTTTTTCCGTCTTTGCAGCGCCGCCACACTGGAGAGTTGCCGAACTAGACCCATCTTTTTGATTGGTCGAATATATACAGGGAGGACACGGTGAAACTAGACAGCGCAAATGCGCTTGCGCGTCAAACCGACGGTTCCCACTCTATGCGTGCAGACCGAGTAGTAAATAAATCTTGGTTTCTGGCGTCTGCCCTACCAGCTCAGGTAACGTCCCTTGCCCCTACAACTACCCTTACTGGCCCATTCCGATGGCGCGTGGGGACACAGTCGCCGCTCGGATGAGACGCACTGGCGGCCGTAGGCAGTAGCCAATCAGGCTTCCTAAATTCTCACGGAGCCGCATTGGACTGTCTAGTTTCACCGTGTCCTCCCTGTATAGATATACTCGACATGGAAAAAATTGTGCGCTTCCGACCGATCTTTCTGATTGGTCGAGTATATATAGATATACTTTCGATGGGAGAGGTTCGTGCGTTTCCGTAGCTTGCAACCGCGCTTGATCCTTTGCGCCCGTCGCAACGTTGCTGGGACCATGCATTTGAATTTCAGCTCATCGCACGGACTTCGGTGTACAGTCTTCGAGCCTTGCTTGAACATATCTTAACCGTATCAATAAAGAATTGCAAATATTCAAGCAAGCTCGGCAGACGTACGCCAGTTCACTCACGCACCGAACGAATTTCTTCGCGTTAATTTTTTTTTTTTCCAGCGTTGATACGTAATTTAATGAATATATCTTCGCAGCAACGAATTTGTTGCTGCGAGGATATATATATTTTTTTTCCACGTTCAAGAATTTTGGATAAGTATCTTTGGGTAACGTAATCTAGCTTTCAGAAGTGTACGGTGGTCGTGCGCATAGAGAATTAGTCTGGTAGCCGGAAGGTTCGGAGTTCGAATCGGCGACAAGTTTCTTTTTTTACAATTTTTTTTTTTTTTTCAAGAAGGTTCGTCAGTAAAATTGAAAATGCCCAAAAAAATCTAAAATAATTACCGCGTTTTTAATAATACATAACAAACTCACATAAATTTTTCGGGATTTTTCGTCTACATCGTTTACACAAAATGAATTTTTTTTATGCATACATTTTAACATGGGCTCTTATGGCATATTTACGAATAAAAAAAAATTGAAAAAACTGCGAGACGCAAAACTGACTTCACTCTCCACTTGAAAAAATCAAATGATCGAGACGAACCGGAGTGCTCGCACTTGTTTACAGTTTGCCTCCATACAATGTTGCGTTAATGGATTTCCTAGAAACGTATACATTGTATTGTGTCTGAGATGTAATTTTGATTCTTCATATGAATTTGATGGTTAATAAACATTTAAATTTTTCAGACCTGACCTTGCATTGCTCGCACCCCCATGTGAGCAATGCAAGGTCGAGTCTTAAAAAAAAAAAAAAAATTGTAAAAAAAAGAAATCAATCGGTGATTCGAACCCCGAACCTTCCGGCTACCAGACCGATTCTCTATGCGCACGGCCACCGTACTCGTTAGAAAGCCGGATTACGTTACCCAAACATGCTTATCCAAAATTCTTGAACGGGGAAAAAAAATATATATATCCTCGCAGCAACAAATTCGTTGCTGCGAAGATATATTCATTAAATTACGTATCAACGCTGGAAAAAAAAAAAATTAACGCGAAGAAATTCGTTCGGTGCGTGAGTGAACTGGCGTACGTCTGCCGAGCTTGCTTGAATATTTGCAATTCTTTATTGATACGGTTAAGATATGTTCAAGCAAGGCTCGAAGACTGTACACCGAAGTCCGTGCGATGAGCTGAAATTCAAATGCATGGTCCCAGCAACGTTGCGACGGGCGCAAAGGATCAAGCGCGGTTGCAAGCTACGGAAACGCACGAACCTCTCCCATCGAGAGTATATCTATATATACTCGACCAATCAGAAAGATCGGTCGGAAGCGCACAATTTTTTCCATGTCGAGTATATCTATATATATTCGACCAATCAAAAAGATGGGTCTAGTTCGGCAACTCTCCAGTGTGGCGGCGCTGCAAAGACGGAAAAAAAGTTGCCTCAAGAATATCGCTCCACTGGCAATCTCCCTACTCATCTCTGGTAAGACCGTCGGTTTGACGCGCAAGCGCATTTGCGCTGTCTAGTTTCACCGTGTCCTCCCTGTATATCTATTGGCTTCGTGCGTTGGGACAACTAGCGCCACTTGTGGCGACTGTTGACATAACCGTATCAACGACGAGCATTGATTCTTATGGTAATATTATAAAAAAGATTTTTTGATTATATGAAACAAATAACTGAAGAGCACTGTTATAAATATAAAACAAAGGATGTTTACTTTATTTTATTTTATTTTTTTTATGGCAATAGCTTCTCCTTTTTCGAATTATTCAGTAAAAACTGAACGTAACTTTTCGGTTGCCCGGTGTCGTCTGCTCGTTTCGCCGGTGTTTATGTTTACGACGTCTCTGATAGCTATCGTGCAAGAATGGAGGCAGTAATAAGAACGGGATTCAAAGCAATAACGCACAGTATTAACTTCAATCCGCAAGGTATTGTGAAGGGAAAAGCGTTGGTGGACGCAACACAAGACTGACGCCTTTCGTTTTCTCGCAATCATATTGTCCACTAATCAACAAATTGTTAATATTAACGATAATTTACGTACAGCAGCATCTGACACTGTGTCAGGTGTTGATACGGTGCCGCACAATTTCGCCGCTGCGATCGCTGGCTGGCCAAAATGGCCGCGGATGAAGGCTACGCGCGAAGCCAATAAAAAAAAAATTTGTGCGGTTTATGAACACTACCAATCTCTCCTCTTTTTCTTTTAACTTATGTCTACTCGCGCAGCATCATTGGCTCATCCGAACCCAACCTACCTATACCTATATTCCTAGCCAATGTGTAAATTGCTGAGCCCGACTTTTTCCAATTGACCCCTGATCTCTTATATTATTCTATTTACTCAGAAAGGCACTGTTTTTGCTACCTCATAGAGAAAACTTTATTTTCATGCATTTTTTTTTTTAACACGTGCATCGAAAGTGGCGACTTGCGAAATTGTTTCGCGGGGCAAATGCGGCCATCGCAACGACAAATTCGCGCACGCGCAGGCGTCATTTAACTCACTTTCGTCCCTGGAGCGAAATTTCGATTGCTTTCGTTCTTCTCCCTTTACGAGTCCGATCACAATGAAATTCACCACGTTTTCACGGTAGTTTTCGATGTCCTCGACGATAATCCTTTTGAAATCACTTAACAACTCGCCGTAGACAGTGAACATACATCCCCACTGAAATTAAGTTCCGCCGTCGCGATAATTCACTGCATAGTGGTTTTCGCGTTATACCACCGGCGAACCTCCGATAAAATCACCGTGTCGAAAATCGGTTTTTGTAGTGGATACAATTTTATAGTTTTTTTTTCGGACGAATTATATCTTGCAGCATCTTGTCTTGTCAGTATTTTGTCTTTGAATGTATACTTTATGATATTTGTAAAAACTTATTTTAAAAAATCTACCTATCCTGCCTAATTGTTTTGCAGATGCGTTTCTTTTCGTGGCACATGCCTTCAATTTGTCTTTAACTGACAATCGAATGAATCAGTTATTTTTCCGTTGGTTTCTTGTGTGGTCGGTTGAAAAACCTGCGGTTCCGTCGCTTAGCATCCCCTTCCTAAGCGAATCTGTACCACCGTCAAACCAGAGATGAGTAGGGAGATTGCCAGTGGAGCGATATTCTTGAGGCAACTTTTTTTCCGTCTTTGCAGCGCCACCACACTGGAGAGTTGCCGAACTAGACCCATCTTTTTGATTGGTCGAATATATATAGATATACTCGACATGGAAAAAATTGTGCGCTTCCGACCGATCTTTCTGATTGGTCGAGTATATATAGATATACTCTCGATGGGAGAGGTTCGTGCGTTTCCGTAGCTTGCAACCGCGCTTGATCCTTTGCGCCCGTCGCAACGTTGCTGGGACCATGCATTTGAATTTCAGCTCATCGCACGGACTTCGGTGTACAGTCTTCGAGCCTTGCTTGAACATATCTTAACCGTATCAATAAAGAATTGAAAATATTCAAGCAAGCTCGGCAGACGTACGCCAGTTCACTCACGCACCGAACGAATTTCTTCGCGTTAATTTTTTTTTTCCAGCGTTGATACGTAATTTAATGAATATATCTTCGCAGCAACGAATTTGTTGCTGCGAGGATATATATATTTTTTTTCCCCGTTCAAGAATTTTGGATAAGCATGTTTGGGTAACGTGATTTGGCTTTCAGATGTGTACGGTGGCCGTGCGCCTAGAGAATCGGTCTGGTAGCCGGAAGGTTCGGGGTTCGAATCACCTATTAATTTCTTTTTTTTACAATTTTTTTTTTTTTTTTAAGACCCGACCTTGCATTGCTCACATGGGGGTGCGAGCAATGCAAGGTCAGGTCTGAAAAATTTAAATGTTTATTAACCATCAAATTCATATGAAGAATCAAAATTACATCTCAGACACAATACAATGTATACGATTCTCGGAAATCCATTAACGCAACATTGTATGGAGGCAAACTGTAAACAAGTGCGAGCACTCCGGTTCGTCTCGATCATTTGATTTTTTCAAGTGGAGAGTAAAGTCAGTTTTGCGTCTCGCAGTTTTTTCAATTTTTTTTTATTCGTAAATATGCCATAAGAGCCCATGTTGAAATGTATGCATAAAAAAATTCATTTTGTGTAAACGATGTAGACGAAAAATCCCGAAAAATTTATGTGAGTTTGTTATGTATTATTAAAAACGCGGTAATTATTTTAGATTTTTCTGGGCATTTTCAATTTTACTGACGAACCTTCTTGAAAAAAAAATAAAAATTGTAAAAAAAGAAACTAATCGGCGATTCGAACTCCGAACCTTCCGGCTACAAGTCTAATTCTCTATGCGCACGACCACCGTACACTTCTGAGAGCTAGATTACGTTACCCAAACATACTTATCCAAAATTCTTGAACGTGGAAAAAAAATATATATATCCTCGCAGCAACAAATTCGTTGCTGCGAAGATATATTCATTAAATTTCGTATCAACGCTGGAAAAAAAAAAATTAACGCGAAGAAATTCGTTCGGTGCGTGAGTGAACTGGCGTACGTCTGCCAAGCTTGCTTGAATATTTTCAATTCTTTATTGATACGGTTAAGATATGTTCAAGCAAGGCTCGAAGACTGTACACCGAAGTCCGTGCGATGAGCTGAAATTCAAATGCATGGTCCCAGCAACGTTGCGACGGGCGCAAAGGATCAAGCGCGGTTGCAAGCTACGGAAACGCACGAACCTCTCCCATCGAGAGTATATCTATATATACTCGACCAATCAGAAAGATCGGTCGGAAGCGCACAATTTTTTCCATGTCGAGTATATCTATATATATTCGACCAATCAAAAAGATGGGTCTAGTTCGGCAACTCTCCAGTGTGGCGGCGCTGCAAAGACGGAAAAAAAGTTGCCTCAAGAATATCGCTCCACTGGCAATCTCCCTACTCATCTCTGGTCAAACCACTGTTCGATCCACCGTCGGGTTTTTGGGGTGGGGCTTCCAGTAACGCCATGCCATCACTGTGTCGACACGTTGTGTCTTAACGAAAATTTTCCGAATGCACGGCGTGCGTGCCGTATACCGTAAAATATTCCGGGTCATCAAAGACAGTCAAATGACAAATATCTTCTGAGTTTTACAAACACTTTGGTTTTAATTCGCTAAACATTCAAACCATTTGCCATCTAGCGGCATTATGTAAAACATCGATGTACGATGCAATTGACGGCCTATTGACGTTTCGCATATTGCCGCCAGATGGCAAATGGTCAAAGCGTTTCTCATAAGCGAACTAAACTCAAAGCGTATATATAAGGGCGAAGACAGTAAGGATTGATTCGCTTGAAAGATGGCGACCGAGAAGCACATTTATGTACCACGCTCATATATAATCCGAAAGGTATCAATTAATCGGAACGAATTTGACTAGAGTGTGGATCAGATACCAATTTAAAGCTATTTTTGAGTATTAACGCATTATTAGTGAGCATTTGTGATCGGTTTAAAGTGTATATTTACCGAACAGAAGTCTTGGCCATTTACTTGTTCATGGTAGTGCTGTCTACGAGGCACACCGGAAATATTTTTTTTTGTTTTCAAATCTAACGGCCGAGATAAATCCTTGACAATATATTGGGATTTGTGAAGAAGTTTTTAACCTTTTGGGCCTAGGGCCACTTCTAAGGATATCGAAACAAGAATGAAGACACCTGAACCCTGCGCAGCGCTTAGACAAGTTTACGTTGACTCCTAATACTCAGGAGGTGACGTGTGGAATTTTCCGTCCTGGCCTTGGCCAAACGATTACTCATTTTTCAGGGAAGGTTGAATGAGTTAGTGTCTTGAATTTATTGGAACCAATGTATTTATGTCTTTTTCTTTTTTGCACAACATCGAAGATGCAGTGAACGAGATCATTATGGGTAGTTCGTTCCACTTGCAGTCTGATTTAAATAGTATGCGACCTTGTAAGAGGCGAATCGACAAGGATGACAATAATTTGCTAACTCAAGGAAGTTCGTCTTCTTCTACTGCAGTTAACGACGACCCTCAGCCACATCGGTGGCTCTTCCTAAGCGTTTGAGAAACGGTATCAAGGAGTTCCCGGAGAGGAAAAACCGTTACAATGCAAAAATCAAAGCCCCTTACACTGTTCTTGTTACACAATTTTTGGGAGACTCAGAGAGTAACGACAATTCTAGGAAAGGTGTGGGTAATTTGCATCCCATGATTGTTTTTATGTATCTCATGTATGAAAAGAACCACTTTATGAGCTTGACGGGCGTGACATAAAGTGGGACTTTATGAGAAGGCATTATCATAAAGTGACGGAACCTCGATATAAAGCGCTATGCGCGTGCGCATATCCACGAATTTTCACGATCTCGCACGCTGCGCGCAACACGTGCGCCCTCTTTAGCATTGGTGAGCCGCGATCCCTTTTTGTTTTCATTTCGCCGGGACCTTGTTTTTTTGTCCCACTTATAGAATAATAATAAAGTAAATCATGAAACAGCCCTCATTTCATACACTCGATACACAAAATAGTATGTGATAGCCGTGAGGTGCAGCAAACTTTATGACAGATCTGCGAAGTGAGTCGCACGAGCCGCACGAGTTCCACTCGTGTTTCGGTGGTACTCGTGCGGCTCTTGCGACTCACTTCGCAGCCGTCTCATAAAGTTCGCTTTACCTCACTTGTATCACAAAGTACTATTAGGAGACTGAGAGGAAAGTTGGAGGGCATAGGGGGAATAAAAACGAAGGGAAAGAACCTAGTAGAGGTACGGTTGGATAGTTACCAACGCGCGAATAAAATAGTGGACTCCCAGGATACTTGCCTTCCGAATACTTGGAGAGCCTATATTCCGGAATCAAAATTGACCAGATCGGAGTAGCCGGAGATGTAGACCCCTCGTTATCGGAAAGTGATATCCGTGAGGGAATATAATGGTTATCGGAGCCAGTAAGGATAGACAAAATAGAGCGCATTAGGCGTATGGGCAGAACAGGTTGGCATAGTAAAAAACTGATTCCAACCAGTTCAATAACATTATGGTTTGAGACACTGTATGTACTGTACCAGACATGATTTCCATATTCAAAATGAGAGTTAAAGTCGTAGTTTTTGAGCCAAAGATTGTCAGATGTAGTAAGTGTCAGGGGTTTGGGCACCCTACTAAATTTTGCAGAGCAGTTGAGAGGTGTGTGCATTGTGGGGATTCCCACCCCTCTAATTCCTGTAATACTCAAAGATTGAGATGCGCTAATTGCGGAGGTGCGCACCCGGCAAGCGACTCTGCGTGTGAAGAGCTGCTGAATTAGAAAATCTATTGTAAACAGATGGCCTTTCTTAATGTTGACAGAACGGAAGCTCAAGGGATTGCGAAGGCTAATAACTTGACGAGCATATACAAAACGGAGTCATACGTCCAAAATACATCTGCTAGTACTAAGGCCTTGTTTCTTCAATAGTCATTCTAGCAAAGAACCCATCGATAGATGGCGTAACGAGAGGGAATGGTCTCGGGCTTGGGGAGAGGCCTTCCCCCCTTTAACTCAAGAACAAAACCTAAGTCGCGCTTCCCAATCTCAATCTCAGGCTCAGCCTGAGGACAGGAGGCATTTTCGTAGGAAAAAGCCTTATGTCAGGAACAAGATCGCCAGAATAAGGGACTCCCCTCAGGAGAATCCCTCGGTAGCCAGATCCCCGGTACAAGCATCGCTGGGGCAGGGTAAGCCTTCGCCATCAGAGAGGACGCTTCTTAAGGGTCGGCCAAAGGATTTGTCCTCTGAAAGGGGCGTTTCCAATTACTCCTCTTCCCCTCTGGAGACGGTGGTTGGTGGCATTTTTGGGGAGAGCGATCTGTCGGACTCCAGGTCTGGCGGCGCTTCTTTCACTGCTGCTGCTGCTGCGGCAGGCGGCGGAATCGTGGACCTCGCAGTCATCTTCCGGAAGATGTGGGTCTTCACGTACTGCGGTCAGAGCGGGTATTTGAAATTTGAATACAGCGTACAGCTTTAAAGTTGATTCCAAATGAATATTACGTTTAGGAAAGTAATTCTCTAGGCTCCATGAGGATTCCACTGGACTTAAGGCCGGGAACATTCAGTGACGTCTCAAAAAAACGCTAAAACTGGCAGACAAGTCCGCCCGGCAAGACCTACTATCGCTCAGGGCTGCTCGTAGCGAGCCATACAGGTTTTTACGAATTCACAACTCGGCAGTCTTTCCCAATAAGACAAACCTGCAGTTCGGGTTGCGCGGCGTGCTGTCAGAAAGCTGTAATCTGCGACCGCATTCAGCAGCGTTCTTACGGCACGACGTGCCGAAACGAGCACCTTGCCGCCACAGTTGCGGCACACCGTGCAACTCACCGAATTAGCACGATGTGCTGCAGCTGTGCCGGCAGTGTGCCCGTTCAGGCACGTTGTGCCGTTGGAACGCTGCTTAATGCGGTCGCAGATAACAGCTTTCTGACGGCACGACGTGCCGAAATGAGCACCTTGCCGCCACAGTTGCGGCACATCGTGCAACTTGCCGAATTAGCACGATGTGTCGCAGCTGTGCCGGCAGTGTGCCCATTCAGGCACACTGTGCCGTTAGAACGCTGCTTAATGCGGTCGCAGATAACAGCTTTCTGACGGCACGACCTGCCGAAACGAGCACCTTGCCGCCACAGTTGCGGCACATCGTGCAACTCGCCGAATTAGCACGACGTGCCGCAGCTGTGCCGGCAGTGTGCCCGTTCAGGCACGTTGTGCCGTTGGAACGCTGCTCAATGCGGTCGCAGATAACAGCTTTCTGACGGCACGCTGTGCAGCTAGTTCCGCCACTATGCCGTCACTGTGCTGCCAAATGTCTATCTGAGTTATGGTGCCGAGTTGGCTTTTTGGAAAAAAACGCCTTTAACTAATAAAGCTATGGTGCATTGTATTCATCCATATCTACAGAATATTCATGTGATCGTTCAAAAGCCTGCGTTCATGCTTATGACAGTCTCAATCAGTTTTTCAGCCATTGTAGAAATAGCTTGAACGCGAATTTCCACGTTTTTGATCCTCGAGAGCAGTTGCACACGCAAAAAACCAGCATTATGCTCATTTACATAAATATTCAATCGTTCAGCACAAATCCAATGGTAAATAGCTTTATTAGTTAACTACTTTGACTACCGAGTTCAAATTTGGCAAACAACTGGAGCACCAGGCTCTGTTTAATTGATGCAATTGTCGACTTAGTGTATGCAAAAATTTAGATTTCGTAATATATGTAATTTTTTTTCAAAAGCGCGTGGGCGCTCCAAGTACCGTCAAAATGAGTCTAATATGCTAAAAAGTTATTCATAAGAGCATGTGTACTTGATATTGTTTGGTATTGAATTTGCTTCGAACTGGTACAGTGGTTCAGATTTTATGTAACGTTGGATCTTGAAAATAATTGACTTTACATTATGAATTTTGTCAAAATCTTATTTGAAATATCGAGTTCAAATTTGATATGTCATCAAATGATACTAAGCCATGTTCATTTATTTATTGAAAAAAAGGATGCAAACTAGAAACTTGCACATTGCCTCTCTTTGATTTGTCGCTTTTTACGAAGCTTCCATTATGAGGAAGCCAATATCGATTAACTTCCTCATAAAGGTAGCTTTGTGAAAAGCGATAGATAACAAGGAAGCAATGTGCTTTTTTCGCAAACATATTATTAGTTTCTATATTTGAAGAGAGATTTGGGTTCTATGCATTAAATTCCAATTTAAGAAACAGTCAACTTGTCGATCCCATAAATTACAATTGCTTTTATATGTTGCTAAAGTATGCATTCGCAATAATTCTGTTTGAACCATATGTCGAAATAAATCACTGCTACAGATATTTGTAAATATACACAATTTTTAAATTTTTCTGATATTTTTATATTTTAAATATTATTGCAATAACGCAATAATATATACGTTCTAAGCAACAAATAAAATCCTTTTCAAGATAATTAGGGAATCAATTCAATAATTGTATGCGAATAGAAACGGTAAACCATTTTTATAAATATTAATATTACACTCATACACAATAAGTACTTTAAACAGAAAATTTTCAGTTATTCTGAATTTTCTTCGCCTCCGGTTCACTCCATATTTTCTTCAGCTTCTTCCTCGGAATCAGTATGATTCAAACTATCTGGACTCACAGCCATGTAGCAAAGAATCCCTCTATCAGGGATTTTTTTAATTGCCAGATAAGCACATCCGTCAGGCGATTTTCTTGAAATTATGGGATCAATTGGTCCAGCTCGAGGAAGATCCCGACACTGTTCGGAAAAGATATTAGCCATCGCCTCTCCCAAAGGGGGGATTTCGGCGCCCGGAAGAGATTTGTGAAAAACTCCGTGAAGACGTCCGCCTCTTATCATGATTTTCAGCAGCTGAATATAATCGTTGCGATTCTTCGCATTATCGATTGAATCATCAGGAATACCGGCTAATCTTCGAGTCCATTCAACGATCCTTACTCGATCTAAAAAATATTTCAAATAGCATTACCATTTTTAATTTGGGAAGTTTTTATTTTTATTATGTACAAATTCTTGCCATAAGGTGAATTGAAGAGAGGAACTCTCTGCACGATCTCTCTCAGAGCTTCCTTAAATTCTGTGTTATAAACTTTGGTCATTTTGAATTCCAATTAAATTTCGAAAATGGATGTAAAAATGATCTTTTGGCCAAGTAAATAATTATTTATTTCATGAGTCAATAACTTCGACTGTCGATGTGCGGCATGCTTCAGTCAATTCGGAAGAAGAAACAGTGAAATTTGCAATGGCCAATTTGACTTCATGCGTGTGGTTCTATAGAAGTTTCAAGCGATATAACGAAAATATTTCCTTTAGAATACCGTATCTTTTAAATAACGTATTTTTTTTATTAATGACATGACATTAGGGTTCCTTGAATTGTGTTATGAATTTTAGTCACTTTTCCAACTAAGCATTTGTTTTTAAATTCACAAAACATGGTCCTAAAATTAATCAAATTCCTATTGGTTTCAAGTAAAAAATTGCGGT
Organism: Tromatobia lineatoria; assembly: GCA_949699805.1. NCBI lineage: Eukaryota > Metazoa > Arthropoda > Insecta > Hymenoptera > Ichneumonidae > Tromatobia > Tromatobia lineatoria. The sequence continues at coordinate 2,758,834 of OX453044.1, forward strand.
TATCGATGCGCAGCAAGGTTCAGGAATTTCGGTGAAAGAAACAAGACATTTGAATTCCGTTGATCCAGTGAAAATCGCATTATCATTATTATTCTCAATACTTTGATATACAATAATTATAATTACCAATTAATTAGGTACAGGAACACTTTAACATTCGTGATAATAATCAATCATAATAAATTGTGTACGATTTAAAAAAAGGGGGAAAACAGAATTTATCGACGATTCGAAACTATCGAATTCCCGAGAATTTTATTGACCTATATTTCATTCGTTTCCTTTTCTTTTCATACAAATTCAATGCGATATAACAAAATTGTTCGTTCGTTTTATTTTATCTTCGGAAGAGACGTTAGCGCGACTGCGCAATATGCGTTTCATTTCTTTATTTATAAAATATGATTGATCGAGAGGCCTCTCGAGAAGATACGCGACAACATTGCGTCACGCAAATTTCTTAATGAGTATATAAAAAAGAGTGGACAAAAGGCTAGTACGATTTATAAAAGAAAAACGCTTTGCCCTGTATAAATAATAACTCTAATGAAGAAACAAGTTTCGTTCAAACGATAGATGTAAAATTCCTCTCAACGCTTCTCTTTCGCAAGCCTCGTTGTATATAGACCGATAGTAGACCGACTATTGCACCGTTCATCATAGGCAATGGACGAAAATTGACTGCTATTGTTACAATTAAAACATTGAATAATTGGTTTTCATGATCGGTGACGTTTTCGCTTGAGAAACTTCGTCGTTGAAATCTTTCAATGGAATAAAATAGCCCTCGCAAATCGGGACCCAGACTTGTTGTTGGAGTCCTCTCGAGAGCGAACCTTTCAATGATTTTCCTTTTTTTTATTATTATTATTTGTTTAGTAATAATTACTCTTAACGCTCGGTTAGGCTTAATTAAATCTTACAGCACTAAAAAGGCACAATTTTCCGCACCCGATAAAAACATCTTTACGTGCTAAGACGCTAATGATCTTCGCGTTTTAATCTCCAGGTCGTTTATTTCTTACTGTAAATCATTTATATCACTTGTGTGTAATGTTGTTGTTTTTTCATTAAATGTTTAATGTTTATGTCGCTGTGTCGATGTACGTCGCCGTGTGAATATATTTTACAATGTTTCCGATGAATGGTGGCACGATAAGTAGCGAATTGCGTATCGATCTTCTTTTCTTTTTTAAATAATTGCCGTTACATAAATATTACGTACATAATATACGTAATATTTCGTCCTTATGGCCTAATATTGTGTTAATAACTCTTCTATGTAATATCTAGGGTCTACGCAGACCTTATTAAGGCGGTGAACTACGCAGGCTTTTGTACAGTCGGTTGGAAAACTAATGAAGGGAAGAAGGAAAGTCTTCGTAGGAAGAAATTTGTCGTTTTTTTTTCTTTTTTTTCGTTCTATAATGCCGTTTCAACGGACGAACGCGGTGCTCGTACTCTTGTGTGTATGTTTTTTTTTCTCTTATAATACCATAATACAATGCTGAGTTGGTCGTGCAATCAGAGTTACGTTGCTTCGCTTCGGCAAAGCACAATCTGTGGAATACGGTGACGTACCGCGCATCTCGATATCGCAAGTTGTCTTGTGAAACGAAGAGGAAAAAAAACGTTAAGAAACAAAGAAACAAATCTTCGGTTCGCAAGTATGAATACTGATCGATTCGAAATAACTATTCCGGTACACTGTACAAATTCGATTAGACTGCATTTCGATCTGCAATTCTCTGCAAATCTCTCAATTAAATCTTCTACTCGAGAGCCATTACTTTGGCCATGACTTTTCCCTCCCACAGAGGCAGAACTTTCGCGTCATTCGTTATTTCCTCTTGTATTACTCTCATATCTACATCTTCGCACTCGGTCTTGAAGAAGAACCTGGAAAAAGGAAACAAGTAAAAAGTTAGTAATTATTCTTAGGCAATTTGTTCTTAAAAAATACGAATAAGTTGAGATATCATGTATAATATTCAAAACTTTTATATTATATAATCGATCTACGAAAATGTCGTTTCTTATTTTAGGTTTTAAAAAGTTTGTAGTTAACGCAACAGGATATAAATATTTTAGGAATGTTTATATTCAAAAATGACAAATGCTGATTATTATTTCGATGTATTATAATTTAAGCAATGTTTTCAAATGAAATTGTAGAGATTTGCGATTACTTGAATTATTTGATCTTATTATATCGTAGACAAAAAAAATCAGCAAATAAAAATTGAGAACGAGACGAACGTAAATTAGAGATTGATAATATTTGGAATGTAATTGAACGTACCGATAGCTGCCTTTCTTGGGGAGGTAATCCTTGAACTCTTTCAAGGTAACGTTGCGTCCAGGAATTTTGGTCCTATAGGCCAACGGCTCGTCGCAGAAAGTGAACACGGCGGTAGTGAAATCTCCGGAGTCCTGCCGACTCTTCCGAAGCGTCGATTGATTCGATTGTACGCCCATTTTTGGCATGTTTAGGCCTTGATTCTGTAGCGTAGATTCGTACATGTGTTTGCCAGTGGCGGCGTGTCGCTGTCTGCTGCCAGCGCGAGCCTTCTCTTCCTCCTCTAACCTTCTCTTCGCCTCGTCGATTAGCATCGACTGCAAAAAATTAAAAAAATAATGTTAGCGACTGATTGTACCTTCTCTGTATCGAATTAACTCTTTCATTCTATCATATAATTAATTGATTTAATTTAATTTAATCTAGACAATATATTTCGTTCATTGAAAGATATTTTTAATATCCATACAAAAATTCTGACATTTTCCTACAACAATTATCAAACATATTCTACATTTAGGGATTGTCAATTTGCTCCAATTTGAAATGAAAACTACATTTGGGTGATTCTACCAATTATTGATAAGAGTTTGTGCCGCTTCAATTTTCAACTGCAGGTCGCTTCATTTTTTTGAGATTTTTTCTCGAGTAACTTACAGATTTCCAGAAGATATGGAATTATTAAGATTTTAGGAACATCTTTTAAATACAGAATTAATGGTTCGCCAAAGTTGTAAGATCATGACATATTCCGATGTGAAAAGTGTCGGCTTTAAAAAAAATACTGTCATTTGCTTGCGAATTTGTTGAAGCAGCGGAAACTAACAAATCAAGTATTTAAAAAAAAACCATTTTTGCGGGTTTTTCACCTCTTCAATTACGATTCTATTTTTATTTTTGAAAAAATTAGAATTTTTTTGTATTACACATGTAAATTTGCGAGTGGGATCTGAACGGCTTATCGACATTTTCTAGGCTCATACAAAATTATATTTATCGAAAAAACACTTTTTTGTACGATTAAATACAGCTTCAAGAGTGATTATTATATTATATATAATTATAGGCAGATTATTATACTAAACTGATTAATAAAAACCGTAGATAAATATATGTTTTCAAGCAAAATCTAGTTTGCGCTCTTATCTCTTCCAGCCATTAGAATACCATATCCCATTCAGATCCTACTTCGAAAGTGACATATGTTATGTGGAAAATTCTCAGCTTTTCAAAAATAAATATGAAATTATACGTGAAGTGGCGGAACGTGCTAAAAAAAAGTGTTTTCTGACTAATTTTTTGATTTTCACCGTTTTAACAAATTCGGAACCGAACGGCAGCATTTCATTGTCATTCGGGAATAACTTTTGTGTATGGAAATGATGTTCCTAAAATCGCAATAATTCGATACCTTCAGGAAACCTGCAAGTTATTCGAAATAAAATCTGAAAAAAAAATTAACTTTCTTTACTTAACTTTCCAAAAGTTACAGCTGAGTCAGAGAGGTACAAAATCTTGACAATAATTGGTGGAATGACACATGTACAAATATCTTTTTGCTCACTATGTGTACCCTCTCAGAAAAGTTAATACCATTTAAATTTTTTAATTTCAAAAGCATTTTCAAATTTAATTGAAAACATATTATCTGTTAAAATTAAAGAAGAACCATTTTCGAAAGTTCATTCTTTGTAAGAAATGAATTTCGGGAAGTATGTAGAATTGTTTACTTTTGTTTTTAAAGAGTTGAGAGTGAAAATGGAAAGTGAAAAATACTTACAGGCTCGGGTCCTGGCAGAGGTGGCATTCCCGGGTCAGCGACAAACGGATGAATATGAATACCCGATTTTTCCCTGCTCGTCCTTTCAAGAGAGCCGCTTCGTGTGCTCTTCACGTGTCTACTGCTGCTGTGCTTCAAATCAACCTTTTTCTCGCATTGCGAGTGTCTCATCATTAGACGACTGTCTTTGCTACAGGCTGTGGAGGGAGCATAGCTCACTACGCTCACGCCGCTATCCGTCAATTCGGTCATAGATTTCTTGGTTGCCGATCTTCGCAACGCATCCGATCTCCGTAATCTTTGGTCGTGACCTGAAATGTCATTGCGGTTTTTCATTAATTCCACGATCATTCGCATAGCAAAAAAACATTCCTCGAGTTAGAAATATTAATAAGATAGAAATCTTCATTACTCAAGCCCGATCTTTAATTATAAACGCGAATATGACATTAGAGTTGAGTGCAATCCAAAATTTCTAATAGAAGTCTTGTGTTTTCATCGGTTAAAAAAATTTATGGAAAATCCAATGGATGAAATTAATTTTTTGTAACAGTATTTCAACCATGAAAAGAAGTCACAAGTCCCAGTGTCGACAATAGAAATTTTTTTTTAATTGTATTTTAATACCTTCGATCAAAGGAAAAAAAATGAAATAAAAGTAGAATAAAGTATTTTCCAATTTTGTGTTGATGAGAAAACCTATTTTTTGTCTAAAATCAATGAACTCTTTTCAGTTCTGCATTATGAAGACTTCGACCCACTTTCAAGTTTGGTTGTGTTTTTGAATTGAATTGGTCTTGTGTCGGTCATTTTGTCATCGTGTAATAGAAAAAATTCAAAGAATAATGATATCATCGTGATATTTGAATTGTCTAATAATTGGAAATTGATGAACGTACCTTGGAGATAAAGATCCTGTTTGTAAAGTGAATCGGCATGATCGGACGGCACGGATTTCGACTTGGGTATGTGAGAACCGAGCGAGCTCATTGAGCCAGCTCCTAGAAGATCGCTGCCCTCCGTAAAGTCTTGAATGTTGCCGCTGTCGACCGAGAAAGTGGAGACAATGTGATTGTCCTTTCTCTGTTTGAGCTGGCGCATGTAATTGTGCGGACCCGTTGGTTGTCTACGATCGGGAGAGTGAGGTCGCGGCGACGCGAATTCCGGAGATCTCGAGGGTGTGGGATCGGACCAAACTCGCGACACGTGCTCGTCGAGAATCGCTTGACCATTGTCGTCCTCGAAAAGAAATCCCTTGGCGGAAAAAGCGTCGCGCAATGCGGCGCTGTCGTCCTCCTGCAATTTTCTCTTCGCCTTTTCGTCCTCCTCCCGCTCACGTTGCACATTCTCGAGCTTCGCCATCAGCAACTTAGCAAAATCCATAGGTGGCTGAGGGTGCGTTGCATCTCGCGATATCCGCTGCGTTCGTGGAATCACCGATTGCTCAGGCATTGGATCCGGATGAATAATAACAGACTCTGGAATCGCTCGACATCTTCTCGTACTCTGCTTTTTGCTACTTCTCGGCTTTCCGATCGACATTCCATCTCTGTTGGCACAGATAATAGAAATTATTAAAATGCGGTTACATAAAGTACGACATACTCGATTAAAATTCAGTTATCGAGGCGTCATCTGACTCTCCAATTCTCAAAAAATCGATGTTTTTATTACATTCTTCGAACGTATACATTCCAAATATCAGTATCATACTAAAAGGTTATGAAAATCGAAGGAGTCCAACCGTATTTTTATGTACACTGTTAAAAATATTATTAAATTTACAACACGTTTAATATACGAAGTTATATCAAATTTACAAACGAGGTATACCAAATTCAAATTCATATATAACGTATAGAAATTTTTATAATTCTGTTTTAATTTTTATACCTGTATGTTGAAATTAATGTAGCTGACATTGAAATTTAATAAGCTGTGTATTGCAAAAGTTGATTCACAAACTTTGTTGTAATATTAATATATCACTTTTAAAAATATTATTAAATTTACAACACGTTTAATATACGAAGTTATATCAAATTTACAAACGCGGTATACCAAATTCAAATTCATATATAATGTATATAAATTTTTATAATTCTGTTGTAATTTCAATACCTGAATGTTGAAATTGATGTAGCTGACATTGAAATTTAATAAGCTGTGTATTGCAAAAGTTAATTCACAAACTTTGTTGTAATATTAATATATCACTGTTGAAAATATTATTAGATTTACAACACGTTTAATATACGAAGTTATATCAAATTTAAGTTTGTGTGTAAATAATGACAAATATTGCATTGTTCTTAATATACGAATAATTTAATATTTATACATACTTGTATATGAAATTTCATATACTGTATATGCATAAAACTTCATATACATTTCATGAATTTTCATATAAAAATTTTTAACAGTGTAGCCTTTACTTTACTACCTAAATACCTTCATCTGCTCCGCAGAACTTCAAACAAAGCAACGTTTTTCGACGGATTATTGATAAAATCTTCTAAACTTCTTGACCGATCCTTATAAAATTTTAACTATATATTATTTACAAATATAGCTACTGCATATATAAAGCATTTTAAAAAAAATTTGATAATAAATTTTTTGATGTACCATAAACTTTTTTTTTCCTTCCCCCGAAAAATGTCCACCATTTCATTATTTTTGCATATATCAGAAATCTCATGATACTCGCTATAGTAATTAATATACTGAATCTAGTATCGTCTGACTTTTTGTTTCGGATGATCTATCTGCGAGATTTTATCAACAGCGCAGTACTACCGTTTTTTTAGGACAGTTTGTTAATTACCATTTTCGTAAATAAATAGGGACTTCAATGAATGATGAAAAAAAATGTAATGTGTTTCGACGGTGTATTTATTAAGTGTAACAACTGTTATATAAATATGTATGATATAATCCTATGAAAAATTTACATGAAAATAACCGTTATCTAAGGGTCTAAAATGAGAAGACGCCTTGAGGTGATTCAAATATACTCATAGGTGCAATACGTGTTACAATTTCGTGATAATTTTTGTAAAATGTAATCCATTGAGTGATAGTTGCAGGACGTAATTATGTTGCAATATGTACACTTCATTTAACGGAACATCAATAGTGATGCAATTGCAAAAATATTAAGTGATTGACATAATTTTTATCGGGACGTATAATTTTATTGCCCTTTCTCCTACAATAATTTAAGACTCTTTCTCTTTATACGTCATAGTCTGAAATTAGTATCTCCATTTAATTATCTAGATATTTAATAGGAGGAACAATTTAAAAATAAAACGATGTTGATTATGATTAACTAGCAAAAAGATCAAATAAGAAACAAGCCCTTCTCAATCAAAATTCGTTAAAAAACGTGTATTTTTTAAAAACATAGCTCAGTCACTTTTTCAGCAACTGCAATGAATATATTTTGTTATCATAATGACCCATCGCGGCAGTTGATTAATACAATTCAATAGCTCTCAATATTTTTTTTAACGGTGTGTTCGAGTGGCAATTCTCCAATTTTCAAGGTTACCCGTGTTCTTAATCCATAAAATTATAAGGTATGATGCATTTCTGATGACATTCTACTGTTTATCAACTCTTTTCATAATTAAGAAATTTGAAAAAAAAAAGTTTTGAAAAAAATTATACTCCACTGAAGCAAATATGTTATGTTTCAATCAAAGATAATATACTGTGAAAGCAGAAGGTAACATATATCCTGAATTGACAATACGAACGAAGAGTGCTCTGAGTGTATAAATTCCTCTTGCGTCCGCAAAAAAGGTTGATACTTACTCTCAAGTTGAACGCCACAGGAAATTTCGTCGAATAATCAACTATTTAACTCTTATTCGGATGCTTATTTCTGAAGGTACTTACACTGAGGAATCGGTGAGAGACAAATTGGATCCTGTGCGGGCGTCGCTGCTAAGACTCTGAACTTCCGAGTCCTGTCTGGATACTGGATTGTACGAGGAATATTGTGCGTGCAGTTTGGACGACATATGGTACGGACTAGTTCCACGTTGCAAGTAATATCTAAATGCAAACGCCACACAAACAAAAAAAAATTCGGGTAAAAAAACGAAGTAAAAAAAATTAAAATTATTGAGATAGACAAGCGAGGGTGACGATAACATATAGGAACACCAATATTAAAATGGACTTAATCGGTTCTTAAGCGATTTTCTGCATTCTCGTATTAAGCGGGATTGTTAACTATGAAAATTTGGGTAAAAAATAAACCTACCCGGCATACGCTTCCGGTTCTGGTCGGATGTCCAAAGCTCTCGCGTTCTGCGTAGCCCTGAGCACGTCTTTGGTCAGTCTTAATTCGCTTCTCAATTCAACGGGCGTTTCGTTGGCCGAATGCGAACTATGCACCGATATTACGAACTCGCTGTCCTCGTGCAGAGTCGGAAGAGGCGTTGGACCGCAAGATACCGAAACCTCGCGACTCGAATCCGAGCTCGGGCAACCACCGTAATCGGGGTTTTGGCAGGATTGAACGTACTGAAGATACATGTCCGATTGGAGGAAATTCGGATAGGTCGTCTTGGCCATAAGCTGCTCGACTTCCGACTGGACGGCATCGAACACGCTGTTGTCCGCACGACCCTCCATGACACGCCGATGAGCCTCTTGCCGCACATCCTTGTCTATTGCTAGCTGCGACCTGACGAAGAACCTGGACAATTTTTGTTTCAATCAGAAACTATTCTGCTTCCTTTATCTATACAAACTACATTTTTACATTCTAAATTATCACGAAATACAATATTTAACCCTTTAAATATGACGACCGATGGGTCCACCTTTAGGTAAATCAAATGTACACCAAATTTCAAGACATTTCTTTGCAACCTCCGAAAATTCCAGGGAATTATGAAGGTTCATACATTTCTTAGATTTTGCACAATTTCTTGAGACTGCAAAGCATTTTAATTTATTTGTTTGAATTCCGTGAAATTTCAGGGATTCTGAAAGACTTGAAAAAATAGATATATTTATAGAGACTCCGATGATTTCTTGAAAATTTTGTTCTTTCATTTATTCAACTTCAACAACCTCGAGAATTCAATTGATCATGAGATTTCTTATGATTTCGCGGAATAGCATAAAGTTCAAAGATTACTCAATATTTCTTACAACTTCAAAGATTTCAGAAATTTTTAGTGATATCAAAAGATCTCTCCCAATATACTCAGATTGTCCTGGTTTCATTGAGATTTCAAAAGAATACATGTGATTTTATCAGAATTTATTAGATTTTAAAGGTTTTGCAAGATTTCTAGAATTTCCGAGATTTTTTAGATTTCTAAAGACCATGTATCATGTCATAATAAGAGTACTGACAAGATTCGTTTGATTAATTGTGATAACATCAAAGTTATCTTTTTAAATCAGTGTCTTTTTTAAACCATATATGAATGAACCACTTCTAGTTAAGATTCAATTTCAATTACGCATTTGACGTCCAACAAACTACAAATGATATGGCCCATTGTTAATGAAAGTGAACTAAGTTACTTTTCTGTACATTAAATGCTCCACTTTTTTTCTTCTTTCAATATGATCTCTATAATTCAGTCACCTCGTTTTTTACCAGTTTCCCTTTGAAAATAAGAAAAACCAATTTTTGAAATCTTAGTACTCCATTGACTTGACTTAATTACCTTCTTAATTATCATATTTTCACTTGTTAGATCCTTAATTATCGAAAAAAGTATATTTTAGTATTTTTCATTATTTTTCCATCGCAGAATACCGAGAGAAGAAAATAAATTGAGAGATGATGAAAAAAAAAAGAAATGGGTGATATAAATAGAAATCTAAGTAAACCTATGTACAATTTTCCAGAGCCAAATTCGAATGGTTAATAAATACTAATGTTAGTAAAACAACAAGATGGTAGTTTTTGGAAAGAAAATTGATACGTTTTTGATAGAGTTTCGTGGTTTCCATACCTTCTGTGTATGACTTTAATAAGATGTTGTATAGTGGCGGGATCCTCCGAATTCTTGAGTCCCTCGCAGGCGTACCAAAAGTATAGCGGCCTCGCGACGGACTCGCCCTCCTGATCCAGGTATTTTTTGAATAGCTGAGAGCCCTCGTGATCTTTGAGTAGACAGTAAACGTTTTTGGCCCACCGAAGACATGCCGGTGGTGTGTAGATTTCCATGGTGGTGGTACCGCAACAACCCTCTGGCTCAAACCCGAGGGGAGCCGAAGCATCGCAAGAGTCCTGAGCCGATCTTGACGCGAGGGACGAACGCCTCGGCGTCAAAACCGGACTCTGAGGACGATACCTGCTGACGTACCCTTCCGTCTCCTCTCCTGAGAAAGCAACCAAGGCAGAGCGTTTATTCATTTGATCCAGCTAACAGAAGTAGTTGTCGAAAATATATTATTTTTCTCCCTAATAATAAGCAATAACGACAAAGAAATTAAAGAATTATCGTCTTACCAGGTACTGGGGGCCTCGGAGAGTTCTCATTAAAACTGCGGGCTTCGCTACGTCGAGATCCACTCATCCTATCTATCGTGGCTCTCGCTGACTACTTTCCAGTCTACACTGAATTTCAATCCCCTACGCCTCCTAGTTGACATGGCTAATCCAAGCCTGAAACAAAATAGACGAAGATATCGTTAGTATTTACACGTTTTCAAAATTTTTTCAATACCAAAAAAAAAATCAAAATAATTATTCGCCGTATTCGTTATACATTTTTTGGAACTGTTTGTCAGTGCAAATGTAGCATTTTTTATGTTTGTTATTTTAGATCATCGGTATTGTAGAATAAAGTATTATATGAGTTTTGCCTATGGTGTTCCATGTTAAATAAATATATGATAAGTGGACATGAATAATCCAATTCAGAAACAGTAGAAATGAAAATATTTATTATCTATGTTCCCATCTTGTACTAATCCAAACCATAGGTTTCCATAATTATTGATATTATAAAAATGATATTTTTCGATTTTCATTTGATGTCAATTATTAATGAATCATTGTCGAGTGCAAATATGTTGCTTTATTTTGGATGTTCATTTATTTCATTGTCATTGCATAAACTGGTATCATATGACTTTATGTTGAAGATTCTTCTTTTCCTGTGAGTTCTCTTAGTAAATAAATATACAATGACTTTAGCTCAGGAGTCAAAAGTCAAGCTGCGCATTTGAGAAGGCAGAGGCGTGCCTGAGGCTGTTGGAAATGCTATTGATCGCTCTAGAGGCGAACAAGGCAGCATTGCTCGGATTGGTAGCAAAGCTCTTCGACAAAAGCCTTTTCTAGTCTTGCTCGGCGGTTCAGCGAACCCTGGCTATGAGTCATGTTTCGATTACACAGGCGGAGGGAGTTCTTTTCTTCCAGAAGCATCCCTCGGTAGGTTCGATCGAAGCGTACAACTCTCAACTTGAGTAGGGGCACAGTGCGCATCTACAGACGCCTCTCCGATGAATCTGTATTTGGTCTGCGCAGCATTGGGCTTTGTGTGGTATTGATCGTCAAAAAAATTATGACTATCTATTGAAAGCCTGAATGCCGAACCCTACTAGGACTTAAAATTTCTGGTATAATGGAGCCTTAACATCCAGACAGAGTGGAACAAATATTAATATAGTTATGAGGGGATGCCCAATTATCCTCAGGGCAGAAAAAATACCATTGTGCTCTCGAAGGCCAAGGGCCTTTGTTCAGGAAAGGCACAGATGTGGCTAGAAAATTACAATTTCACTTCTAGCCCAACTACTCAACTTATTCAGCGTTTTAATTCTTTTAATTAAAAATGTGTTTCAAGCAATAAAGGTCTTTTCATAAAGTGTAAACAGTGGCAACAATGTGCCTTTGGAAGTGGAAATGAAGAAATGAGCAGTAAGATCAGGAGAACAAAATTACCAGAGAAATATGATCTTGCGGGTCATAAAAACAGAATAATCAAATACTCTGATTGATAAACATGCACTTTGTTTATATCAACAGACTACAAACCTAAATAAAAGATTATATAAATGGAAGATAAGTGGTAGAAGATTTTTTTTCAAATAGAGAGAAGGAAATGAGCATTGAGATCAGAAAAAGGCAAAACTACCTGGGAAATATGATCCGTCGGATCACAAAAGGCAAAATATGAAATGAAAAGCTGTCCATAGCAATCATCTTGCATCAGCGAACATCTACCTGAGGATAAATATGTGTATTACATACCATGATGAAGAGAGCCTAGCAGGCAAAATTGGACCTTTCGAAACTCACAAGAATCTGGCTGTAGGTACAATTTTATTGAAATTACTATCAAGAGAATGTGTATTAGGCTTTTGTCTGAGAGAATACGAATGTTGACGCAGCGAGACCATCCAGAGAACGGCTGAACTGAAACTGAGCTAAAGCAGCGTCCTGGCCAGGACGGAGGCTGACGCAGATGCTAGAGAAGGGTGCGGAGCTAGGGGTGAACTTTGGGGATCCTCGAGCATCGATTGGTGAGTGCGTTACAACAATAAAGCACTTGTCTACCCCACAAGCTTTTCTAACTATTGATTTATATTCTCAGCATTTTATGACTCAATCCGACAAGCGGAGATAACCATTTCATATTCTCGCAGATATTTTTATGAAAATCCTCAAAATAGAATTCAAGCGTTCAAAACAGTCCATTGATACAGAAAAAGGTCTTTTGGGTTGGCACACGATTCTTACATTTTCCATAATTCAACAAAATGATACAATTCCATAAAACAATGTGTGAAAAGATTCACATTGCATTGAATTTGTTGCTTTGAACAACCAAAAAATTTAGAAATAATTTGCTATAAAACATTTGTGTGTAAAGTAATTGAAATTATTCATATGTATGAATACCTATTTTTCATAAATCAAGCAACTTAGACTATTTTGGCAATTCATTACAATGACTTGTTACTTACTTTTTTAAAATTCATTGTATGGAAATTGCCATTTAGGTTATTCACAGGATAAAAGCATGAATAGAAAATGATTCAACTTCGTAAAATGATCGATACTATCGATAAATACGGAAATTAGATTTAAAAAAGCAATTCTGACAGTTCGAATTTTTGTTGTTAACCTAACAAAATCACATCGCAGTTAATCAGAATTTGGTTTAAGGAGACCCTTAAATAGAAATTGTTAACTTACTTGAGGACAAAACAACAGAACAATTTAGTAAAAAAAAAGTTATTAAACGTGTTTTGTTGCATTTGTAGAAGAAAAGGCGGGAAAAGTTCGACACAAATATTCAAAGTACATCATGTATGTTGGAATCGTGAAATGCTGCCGCCTAGCGTGGAGCGATCGTACGATTTGAATAAAAATGATTATTTTGGCTAATCAAAGAAAAACAGAATTATGTATAGAAAATCAACGTCTATGTTAAGTGATCAAACTACCGATGAATGAGAAAAAAAAGTAAGAAAAAGATTTTGAATAAGGTTCGTTTTCTTAGCTGACCAGAAAACAAAAGAATAATGTAGTTTAAAAAAAAAGTTCAAGTAAAGGTAGAAAAAAAGGAGAAAGTTCAGGCTAAAAAATGGTAAGTGACCAAAAGGTACACGTTATGAATCTTCGAACGGTGAAACTGAAAATTATTGAATGATTGAAACTCATGATAAAAAAAAACTAAAAAAAGTATTTCGGATAAAATTCATTTTCTGGGCTGATCAGAAAACAAGAGAATAATGCAAAAACACATAATGAATATTCGAACATTAATAGAATTGAATAGAAATTATGTATTGAAAATAAATATTTATGACGAATGATTGAAACGATTGATAAAATAAAACCTAACAAAAACATATCGAATGAAAATTCTTTTCTCGACTGATTAAAAAACAAGAAAAATAATGTGGTAAAAAAAAGCGTTCTTGCAAAGGTAGCGAAGAGGCGGGAAAATCGGGTGCGAAAATTTTAAGTGACGAGAGATACACATCATGAATATTCGAACAGTGAAATGCTGCCGCCTGGCGTGAAGCGACCGCACTGTGGTAACGTAGCACAGATGTTTATCGATTAGTGATTGGTTGGTGAGGGAGATTTCTCTCCGTCACATTACGCGAGCCTGTGGAGAGGAATCAAAGGTGAATAAAGTTGCGTTTTTTTTCATTACGTTTGACTCTACCTGGCGGCGCGACGCGACATTATTATTGCAATTAAGCGACATGACAAATTGTTGTTATAACCAGACGGAAAACATAACCCGCCAAGCGTTTGATACGCATCGTTGGTTTGCGGGATCAAAGTCGGGTGCGCGCCTCGACAGTTAATAGGAGAAAATAATAATATTAATACGATGTGAAACATATTCTCAGTGTTTCTCTCTTTCTCGTCTGTAAACGCAATTAGTTCCGTCTCTCTCGCACCTGCGCATATTTCACATCGTCTTAATTTGAAGCCACGAGTCCGCAACGTACTCGCGCTCTCTCTCTCTCTCTCTCTCTCTCCACCCTTCCAACGTATTTTGTACTTGCTTAATGATGTCCGTAAGCCTTTGAAATGTCGTGCCGCGCGGCTCGCACGCTCACATCGCCGTAAGACATAATTAAATGCTGGCGTTAAATTTTTAAAAATAAATAGAAAATACGGATCTGAGGTGAAAGGGTCAGAGGCCGGACGGGTGACCATTGTCGGATGGACTACAGAGTTCCGGCACATGTGTAGACGTGACTAACTCTGTGCACGCAATTCATACGTACATTTTTATTTACTGACAAAGGAATTAAAAAGGCATTGCAATTGAAATTGTATATGCATTTATTAATCGATGTGTAATTAAAAGGCGCACGTGGTGCATTAATAACGCTTCGGATCTTTCGGGTCCGTTAGTGTCGAGAGAATCCTGTGAACGGACACTGACCGGACTTAACAGGGATAAAGCTGACCGAATTTCGAACTCATGGAATAACTAAAATTTACTATTGTAATAAATAATGAATGTACTTTTGCACTTGGCGTCGCGACGCTACCGCCTCTCCTGATAGAAACTACTGTACCATATCTTAATTATATATCGCATTTGTATATTATGTTTAGTATATCAGTTTTGCACAAAAACTGCCAGTACTTGTTTACTACATCGCGAAGAGACGTTTCTGTAAATTGCGTGTATTATCTTCAACAACACTGAATTAATTACCTAGAAATAATTAAAAAGTATATCGGAATCGTTTTGAAAATAATGAATCGGCACTCCTCTCCTTGAGTATTCATGGAGCAAGGACGAACGAGTAGAGATGTGTGCACGAGTGCAGAAAAGTTTTGAAAAATGTCTCTACGTAATAAAAGAATTCACAGAGCGAGTGTCACGTGCGTTTTATTCTGTCCGATGAGAGCACATAATCGCAGCGATACTATACAAAATGTAAATTCTCGCGTTCGGTCAAGTGCATCGTCGAGGACATTGCATATATGATCAATCCTCTTGGCTACCAGTGAAATCCCCGCACGGAACGCATTCGTCCAAAATGTGATACAACACGGAGGAGCTAAGCTATCCGGGATTTTTCAATAGAATGCGCGCATTCGTCCGAGTCAGATTCCGAAGTAGCGAAGCGAACGTGAAAAATATATTCGTTGCGGCGTCCGACATATTTCTTTCGACATTTCGTCCTCTTCGCTTATCGGCCATTCACAATTTCTCGAGCGTTAAGCGCTCGAAGTCGAATATCGTACCTTTAACCAAGTGTGAGAGACTAAAGAATATTTCTACCGACCGGAAGATCAGCGGTTTCGAGAAAAATTTAATAATAGAGGGTTTACATCCTGTTTCGTTGAATTTTTGGTCAACGATCGCCCGCCGATTTCACTGGAGAATGGAACGTGTGTTATTACCGATAGGGAC
This sequence comes from Tromatobia lineatoria, assembly GCA_949699805.1. Taxonomy (NCBI): domain Eukaryota; kingdom Metazoa; phylum Arthropoda; class Insecta; order Hymenoptera; family Ichneumonidae; genus Tromatobia; species Tromatobia lineatoria. Next base: position 2,774,804 of record OX453044.1, read on the forward strand.
ACGTTTCCGTCGAATACAAAGGGATTCGCATCTTTTGTAGGCTTCTATGATATTTGACATAAACATTTTTTTAAATTACGAAGGAAAATTATCTTTATCTTCGACACATTATAATATCACAACTTCCGAGAAATCTTCTCTCTTTTAAAAAGTTCATGCGTAACGGAAAGCATTGTTAGCAGCTTATTCGAGTTGTGATGCTGTCGCTGGGAAAGTCCGCGAGAAACATGTTCAGTTTGGTGTCAAATTTGACATAAGAATAGAACGCGCGTCCGTGACTTTTTAAAGTGTTATAAAAGCGCAGCAGCGCAAAAGAATCTTTAGGCACGTGCGATTAATCTAGTTCAATGAAAAAAATCATTTTCTTTGCAATTATTCTTATAACAATAGATCTGAAACAATCTTTTTTGTCTTCGATAAGTTTTTGTCACATACTGTAAAGAAGGTTAAATCCTTTGAAGCCTTTCATGCTATGTAACTTAAAATAAATAAAATTGTTCCGGAAAAATTAGTTCATCGACCGCTACACGATCGATCGTTTCATTCGGTAGTGGTTAAAAAGCAATGTTCCATCTTTAAGAATCGATCCGCTAATCCAATAATTTACAGTTGTCCAAAGTTTCAATGTTCCCTTAAAATCAATAAGATAAAAAATTGGAAATACATTGAAGCTGATGATTTTGCGATAAGCCACTGCGTGCTCTAATGATTAATTCGAATTTTTTTAAATCCTCTAAAATATTTGTAATCGTGAAAAAATCTTGCAGAGATCGAGGTTCACTTCCAGCACTTCTTTTCTCGCGGATTCTGCGCAAAGTGCGAGATCATCAGGATGCAAGATCGTCTGCATTCTGAAGTCACGAAAACAATCAATGGTCTATGACCGTTCGGTTTGCTCTTCGCCACCAGAGAAAAAGATAGAGCGAGAGAGAAAGAGAAAGAGAGAGAAGAGTAACTAAAGACAAGGGAAGAGAAGCGAAGAGGGCTCTCGCTGCCGCTGTTGCTGCTGCTGCGCGGCGTAAGCTGCCAGGCGGCATTCTTACATGAGGGCTACTAGTTTTTCAGGCCAGCGGCCTCTCCACCTTCCTTCCTTCTCTAAATCTCAATCCTTCTCCGTTTCTCTCTCGTTCTGCGCTCGTGTTTTCTCGATCGGCCAGGAGAGAGGAGAGAACCGCGAGCGAGCGAGTGCCAAGCAACGGAGCAAAAGCAACAGCAACACCAGCAGCGAGAGAAGAGAGCCAACGTCTTACATCTTCCTCGCTCTCGTTCCTTCTTCTCCTCTCTTCCTGGCGGCTCACGGCGAGCGGCCGTTACAAAGCGGTTGAAGCAGTTGCCGCGAGTGCGAGAGAGACTGATCGCTGAAGGAGAGAGAGAAAAGAGCTCGAGGCAACTCGATGCGGCATCCAACACGTATATACCTCCTCCTCTCTCTAATACCCTGGGCACCGACAGACCGACCAACCGACCGCACTACTCTCTTCGTGTATATAAAGTCGCTATATATGTTTATACATAAATGTATGTATATATATATAAATATTTCTCTCTTTCGGACCGTGCTTATCACCACTTCGATTAGCATTCTTTCGGAAAACAAGGCACACCGCCTACGAGGCACCAAACGATGATAGAGGAAAAAAAATATTGTGAAAAAGGTTCTTTGCGACGCCTTTCATATATACGCGGAGATACCGCGCGGAATCTCAAAAGAACGAGTCGGGGCCCCATCCGACATGTTTTTACTGCAGTCGTTGCAAGGAGCAGTTGAACGCTTCGTTCTCTTTCTCTCTGTCTCTCTCTCTCTCCCTGTTTCTCTTTCTGTTTCTGTTTCTGTGTCCCGCGGTACGGTATTTGGAAATTGCGATCCTTGAGACTTCGAACGTCTCTGAAAAGTTTTTCTCCCTCGGATCATCGTCTTCGAGTTTTTTGGTTTTTGTTGGACTGAAAACTGTCGGTGTGATACACAGGGAATCATAATTACAGGGATATCTTGTTAATAGCGCTCGGGAAGATTGGCGATCGCCGAGCGGCCCGAGCATTAAGGAGGTTCGAACGCCTCACGCTCAACAGTTGCTACGTTTTTGAAAGCGTTTGTACGCTTTTTGGTGGCTCTCTTTACTCTTCTCAAGGGCTGCGGCATGTGTTAATTTATAAATACATCCGCAGTCACGTAAAAAGAATACAATGGACTGATATGTGCTAATATTCGGAGGGGATTTTTTTTCTGGATTATTTGAACAATAAAACACAATAATAGTCGGATTATCAACTTGTTACCGCTATTTTTTATCATTGATCGTTAAAGTTACAATCATTCACTTGAGATAACGTTACGCAAAGGTTGTAACTGTTAAACGATTAATAAGATTAATGATCTGGCTAGTGAATCAATAAAGCATTTTTTGATGAATGAAATGGGCTGTCACTCATTACAATCGGACAAACACTTAGTTTGATCGTTAAAAAAATAGTTGGGAAAAAAATACTTTTGCAATTTGGTGTTTATCAGTTCATAGATATGAACATTTTGATATGTTTTAAACACTTGTTACCGGAAGGATTTTCTAAAAGGCAATAGTTTACATGTTGTAAAATCTTTTGCGAAAAATAGTAGAAATGGATTAGAAAAATTAACTGTGATTCCAATATTCTGAGGTGATTGAACTATCTTAACGTTTTCGTTATATTAAATAGAAGTTTATATATTAGGTCAGCTTGTTTTATTTTATAACCTTAAACTTCCATCAACTCGTTTGCAATTTTTTGAGGTTAAACTATAAATATTTCATCGTGAAAATAGTGAAAGAACACTTGTGACGGTTTCAAATAAGAATTCCTTTTTTACAGCCTCGTAAAAGGTGGCCAAGGCACGTACGCGTTTCTGTATCTAGTTTTATGCTACCATCAAGGAACTTGGTCGATGATGAAACGCAGAGACAACTGACGACTGTCTCGAGTCTGTCGTACATTTATTATATACGGAATAGCGAGTTGTTATTTTTACAAGATAACGTTCTTTTATATTTGTCGTAGGTGCATTAAGTTCATGAGTGCGATACTATCGCTACTAAAGTTATCTGTCTTGTCTTGAATATGTAATTTTTTTTCAAACTTTGGGTGGCCTAACTCAAGTGCCATTTCCTGATCGTATAATATGATTCCGATTGGTAAACTTTTTTTCTTCTAATTCGCGATTATTTTTAATGTAAATATATTATTCACAATCCATTATATTGTATTAAAAAATTTTTTACGATGCTCAAATGAATTTTTATTGCGTCGGAGACTGAATATTCTTGATGTGGTACTTGAGTTAACCCATATTCTAGCTTGCGTGTCGTGAGTAAGATTTAACCCTGAGGATTAGTTTGAATAGTGTGTTCTTGGAATTCGCTACTGTTCTTCGGTGTATATAATAGGGCTCTCACATGGAGCCGGATGATCCGGGTATCCGAACATGTCCGGATATTCGGATAGTAGATTTTGAGACTTCAAATTCGGATAAACAAACTACTCGAACTATTCGAGTACCCGAACGGTTTGAGCTATCCGAGTACCCGAACAGGTTGAATTATCCGAGTAGCCGAACGCCTCGAACTATCCAAATATCCGAACTACACAAACTGGCTCGATACTTGAAAATTCTCGTTCATTGTCTGATTTTCAAGCCAGTGATAGGCTTATTTTTGTTAACGTGTAATTAAAAACGGACCTAATTGCGATTCGGAAAACATATATTTGTTTTATGCATATATCATTTAGCATAAACTATCAATGTAATCACATACATCAGCACATCAAGATCGTGTCGTCTCTCTCTCTCACTCTATCATACATATATCATACACACTCGTGTTTTTCCTCTTGACATGTACAAAAAATAATTATAAAAATCTCTGTTTTTTGTTTTAATTATGATAGAACACCGAGAAAACATTTGTTTTATTGAATACAATTTCAGCTTCGAGTATCCGAGTACTTTGAATAGTTCGAATATCCGAAATATCCGGACAGTCCGAATAATTCGAGTAGCTCGGGTATCCGGATCGGCTCGCAATAGACTGTTCTTCGGATATGAAGTGTCGGATCCGTCAAGTCCGGATATAGTTCGAGTTATCCGAACGTTCGATTAAATTCAAGCCCTAGTAAGTAACTCCCTTCATTACATTTTATCGTTTTCTTATTGTTTCTCATTTTCAAACTTTCTGTCGTTCTTGAAATAAATGTACATTTACTCGATTACTAAATTTTATTTTCTTAATTCAGAATTGTGGCGCAATGGCTAAAGTGCTCGCCTCTAAACCAAAATATCGGTAGGTCGAGGGGTCTGAATTCCGGTGCTGTAGTTTCCTTGCAAATAAAAATATTCTGATGGGATGTAGCTGTAGGTATACATGGAATACCTGTAGGTCGAATGTTTACATTTTAGCGAAGCGCGAGTAGCTCGGGCATCATGAAGTAAACTTAAGAGGAAAAGGTCTCTGAAAACGACCAACATAGAATTTTATGCCGGTTTCCTGCAATAATTTCTTCCTCTGAAGATACGAAGATAAGGATCTTAAAAAGAAGCCCTATGTCGGTGTCGGGCAATACAGAAAATATAATTTGTCTATTAACGTGGGTCGTCCATAATTACTAATCGCAAAAAAACAAATCCGGATAAACACCATAGAAAAATATCTGGGCCACCTAAAAAAATTACACAATTATAATTAGTTCAATTGTATGTGAACTGTGTTTAAAACTGTCTTCTATGTGTTTTTATAAAAAATTGAAGAAAAAATCCGACTTTTATTATACCATGAATGGAATAATTTTTTAGTGCTAAAATAAGTTGTTTGAACTAAACAGTAACAAAAAAGTTCAATTAGGTGAAGTCTTCACCTTGGTTTTGGTACTCTCCAAACACTAATTAGCTTAGAATTTTTTAAATTACTTATATTTCCCATGCGAAAAGTCGACTAAAAAAACTGTTAAACGAAACTTGGATTAAAAACTGGCTCATAAGTGAATAAATATCTTATTGGAATAAATATAATGTTTCTGCATTCTGCAGAATATATATCTCTCTCGACCCTCATTTCACATTGAGCCCAGAGGCCATCGGCCATTTCCTGATCGAATCAAAAAGCCATTAAAAGCTAACTGATAAAAAAGGAGCCTCTCGAAATTAGCAGATTTATGATGTCAATAAATTCATTAATAATCCTCGCGGCGAATATCACATGGCGAGCAGAGAGCGAGGATATAAACGCCCACACGAGGATCCCGCGGATTTTTATCCCAAAGTAACCGACTCGTAGCGCGAGTTGTAGCCAGTATCATAATCATTGAAAGTCTCCAGTGGAGAATGAGCGAAAGCAGCTGGAAAACGAACGGAGATGACGACGCGGCCTCTTCCTTTGATCCGGAACGTCGCGCATCACGAGAGGATTACCGCGCGAGTTGAAGGTGAATGGCTATAGAGGAAGAAGGGAAAGAGACGGAGAACGAGTGAGATAGTCTTACATACAAGCGGCGGTGGTCCACACGATCCACGAATCTTTTTCATCCTTACCGTGACTGGCTCTTGAGAATGTGGATGAGATACATACTTTTGTCAAAAAATAAGTCGCCGACGTAGCGTTGCTGCCGCGGGCCGTTAAGAAATCCTGCTCTCTCTCCGCGGTTATGCTGGCGAGAGAGACCGAACGTGTAAAGAAGTTGAGGAAGAGAGAGAGAGAGAAGAGTAGAAGACGAAGAGCACGCAGCAGGTAAGTCGAAGCCCGAGTTGCGAGAAAGAGGGAGTCTAGTGAATATATAAAAGGAAGACAGCGCCAACGGGAAACTGGGCAGAGGCGAGCGCGTTGAGCGCGGCCGCGCGGCTGGGAGGGGAAGTACAGAGGAGACGACGCTGAGGGAGAGGCAGAAAAGATAGGGATAAAAAGTGAGACGAAAGACGCGCGGAGGCCTCGACGGCTGGCGGCTCTCTCAGCGTCGGCACCGCTTGATGTACTCCGGGTTCGTAATTACAGGTTTTCGGAACGCCTCGGCTCTCCTCTCTTTTACTCCCTCTGGCGGAGGCCCAACCGGAGGAAGAAAGAAACCGCGCACGCTGGGCTCGAGAAGGAACAGCAACACCACGGCTATACGTACTACCGACGGAACCAGAACCTCCAGAGCTCTCTCTCTCTCTCTCTCTCTCTCTCAGTACATCCACCACTAATACCGACGCGCTTTTCTGTACCGGTTGTACCAAAAGTACGGAGAGCTCGGGTTGTAATTTAGCGAAATTTATAGGATTACTTTAGGTATGGATTATATTTTTATTTCTATTGTTGTGGTGATATTGAGAATTAATATTCGCGATGCAATGAGCACTTTTTGGCTTATAATGATGGGTCATTTTTTGTCAGCGTTTTTTAAACAGTATTTTGGATTTTTGTTGTGTAAATCATTCTCACTTTTGTTCTGATTCGATGTGTTGTGGAATAGATACATTCTATATTGAAATTAAATAGAAAATCCTACAGACGCATTATTGTGGACCGCTTGTACCAAAAGTACGGAGAACTTGGATGGTAGTTTAGAGGAATTTATAGGATTACTTTACGTATGGATTATATTTTTATTTTTGTTGTTGCGGTGATATTGCGAATTAATATTGGGATATTTCTTCCGTATGCCTTATTCAGGCTTCTACGTAATCCGTCTCCCCTTTCCCCGTTTCTACATAGAGTTCCACCCTAAAGTGTTGTCCGCAGCCACTCATTTTAATGTACTACTGTATCGCATTTGCACGAGGGCTCAGGGAAACTGCGGAAAACCTGGCCGATACAGGCGGCTTTATTTTTACTGAGTTTCTACCGTATTAGAATACATTAGAAACTCAGAAAAACTGCCTCCCGCTCAACAATTTACGCGCAAACCAGTGCGCGGCTGAGCGGTCACCCATCTAAGTTATGGCCGCAAACAATGCTGCTTAACTCTAGGGACCGCCGAAGTCACAGACCGACCGCGCGTCCACTGTTGTCGGTTATTGCGAATTAATATTCGCAATCCAATGGTAAGTTTTTGGGTAATAATAATGGATAATTTTGTGTCACCATTTTTATTGCGTAAATAATTTTTTTTTTTCTCCCAATAAATATGTTAAAAAATGCAAACATTGTATATTGGAATTAAATAGAAACTCCTACAAACGCATTATTGTGTAACGGTTGTAACAAAATTACTAAAAGTTGAGACTGTAATTACGAGACATTTATAAGCACTGTTCTACTTCATGTATGCATAATAGTATAATTCTTGTTGTTGTAATGTGACTGAGAATTAACGTTTTTAATGGAATAGAAACTCCATGGTTATTAATAATGAATAATATTTTATTAGGATTTTTTTTGTGATCAGTGTATTTGAAGATTTATTCTGCAAATAGTTCTATTATTCTGTGAGGCAAAATAAAAGTGTTCGATTAGAGTTTAATCAGAACTTCTACAGACGCGTTTTTTTAAACCGATTGCACTAAATGTACGGAGCGTCGGGATCGTAATTGAGGAACATTTATCGGCAATGTTTTTCACTGCAGACATGGATAGCATTTCAATTTTTATTATGGTGATATTATTGTAGATAAGTATTCTGGCTTAGAAATCAGTATATTTGAATATTCTACTCTCATTACTCCGTAAATAGTTCTGTAATTTTTTTAAAATTCTGCTGCCTTATTGGTGAGTAAATGTATAAATATTTTATGATAATCTAGTAATCAGATTCTGTGTGCAATAAACAAATGAGCCGAGTGATCTTGAAAATAGTCATTGATTCCTCGGGTGCAATTGTTATTAACATTATAGAAATACAATAAGATTATTCTGCGAGGGATTAGCACAAAGGTAATTTCGATTTCAATAAAACGAGCAAATGGTTTAAGGATAAATTCTATATTTCGCCTCTTTCAAAGTATTTCCTGCTTCAAGGCTTAAAATATGTCTAAATGTGTTTTAATTTTCGCTATATGTAAGACGACTTTGCCGTCATTAAAAAAGTGTTGAAAAAACAACCTTTGCAATTGATAATATTGAATAATACCATGAGATAATTATCTTAGAATTATCATTGCGGCCGTTTACAAGTTTTTTTTTGTAAAATGTCCTTTGATGCTGAAGCCATTACATAGCTCAGAAAAGGGAGGTGTAATAATGAGTAGATTATTTGCTTTTCTTTCTCGAGCGTTTGGATTTTAACAGGGCGTTTGAGAATTATGAACCTTTTAGTACTACACAGTCGAGGAACAGTCTCTGGAAGATGAGGGCAGAGATTTCATAGAATCCTCGAAAATTCTGAGAAACACCAAGACCTGTATAGATCCACTGCTGGATCAGGTATAACACTGCGGTGAACTTCCTTGAATAGTACGGTTCAGAATAGAATTCAGGAACAGTTTAGTGCCTTCGCTTGACTCGGTAGTCGCGAGGACCAACGCGGGGTATTTTTTTTCCTTCTGCTGTCGTGCTCGACGCTGCATCGATACTTCTTTATACAAGACTGAATGGGAGAAGAAGACGATAAAAAAAGAAATATGAGGAGCGTAGAAAAAAAGATGGGAGTTTGGTTTAAACATTTTTTTCTTCTGATCCACTACTGTTTGTTAATGTCATTGAATCACTTGCAATCCGTTTTGTAGTATTCTCCAACCTTTCTCGTTGCTCTAAATAAATTTTCACTCACTCGAATACTAAATATTATTCTTTTAATCTATTACTCAAGTTAGACCCAAATGTTAATTCGTTGGGTAAGAAATTGAAATACACGTTGATTTATACTAGTGAATAGTATTATTTTAATCCGGGACTTGAGTTAATTCACCGACTAAACTAAATGCCAATTTCGTGTACGAGTTGGTCCTAAGAATTGGTGTCAATATTTTCCGCTGCCGATTCTTATCTTATATTTTGTTTTATTGTCTTTTTCTTTTTTGAAAACTTTTTATGGTACATGAAGTAAATTTTCGTTCACTTAAGTACTGAATATTGTTTCGAATTTTTGGTACATTTTTTTTTGCTATCGTGGTCGACTCTACTTTGATTTTTCCCTACGCACAACTGAATGGGCGAAGAGGGCGATAAACAAAGAAGCAGAAGGAGCGAAGGAAAAAAATGAGGGACTATACTACGCGCTGTAACAGTAGAAGCATAACGGCGAGAAAGATGAAACGCCTGCAAGAAGACGAGGGCGATTAAGAGCGAGAACATAGGGACCAGATACGCAATTACGTTAATTGCATATACCGTGTTCTTCTCCGTCTTTTTCTCCTCCACGTTCTTCTTCTTATTGTGTTCGTGTACGAAATGATAATTCCTGCTACTATAAGAAAAGATATTTAAGATGAGACTCGATAGTATGTTTTGCAGATTAGTAATTGTACCAAACTGGTAATAATACTTTCATTAGCTGTAATTAAATAAGCCGAAAATGTATTGGTCATTTATTAGGCATTCAATTAAAATGATTGTAAATTATCTCGCTGTACAATTAAGAGTTTTATAACCACTCGGCACATCACATACTAAGTCTCAACGTTGTAATTACCGGTCAGTTAACGTTAATATAGACATAGTGACATTGACTAACAATTGTTTGTTGATATTCCTGCTAATTTATTAATGATTTATTTTGCTAATTTATCATTAAAAGTAGCTACAATGACTGATATCAGCTATTCAAATAGATATCTTCGAAAATAGCTTTCCACTTAGCATAGAATATATACTGAATGTTAAGGAGTTAATAGTTATTTATTACTAATTATTGAGTAACAATTTTTTTAAAAGATATCGTTGAAAATTAATTTTTATTGCATGTCGCCAATATGCTGAAAGTTAAAGTGTTGATATTACATTTATTATTACATTTATTTGCAAATATCCAAATTCATTTTTAATAATATTTTCGTATTTACAAAAAAATTTCAAACACACTTTTAAAAAGATGATTTTGAAGCCATTTTTTCCCCAATATCGTTAATATGTTGAAAGTAAAAGGGTCAATGGATATTCCTCAAAAGGTAAGTCTCAAAGGTAAATAGAAAAAAAAGCTGAGAACTTGAGGGAAACTTGAAAGTGTAAAAGTCTAAAAAGTTGGCATGTGCCACCTTTCTCACATCTTCAGTCAGCGTGTGTATATACGTGAGCATATGGTACTCGAAATACCCCCGACGTATACACGCATGTACAAGCAAAGAGTAGCCCAAAAGTATGAAACTAACTTGAGGTAAAATCAATGAGAGCGTTGAGAGAGACTCGAAGGGTGCTCTCTTTTGCACAGGTGTGTAGACTAGTTTACACTGAATGGCGAGAGCGCCTAGGGTCATATGTATATACGTATATATATATATATACACATATAACCCAAGATTTCGAGGCTGCGCACGGAGGAAAAGTGCATGAACGTGCGATGCCGAAGAGAGTAGTTGCACAGGTCGTGGTTGCGGTGTAGAGGGGAAGGGGCACCCCGGCACCTTAACACGGCACTGGGCAATCCGGCGTTCCACGAACAAGAAAAGCATACACACGGCTCCCATTCAGCTAACCCTTTCAGGCCTCTCCCCCACTTCCCCTCCCGCCCCATTCCCTCGTCAACACTCCTCAGTCTTTCGCGCTCTTTCTCTTTAAGGTTCTCTCCTATTTTATACTTTATCTCGCTCTTACCCACTCGCGGCGCGCGACTTCTTTTTCGTTGCGCCGGTTCACCCCGCGATGCCTGGCGAGACTCCCTCTGGCGGGGACCCGGCAACGCGCGGTGTCGGCAAAATCTCTTTTACTCGCCCAGCAAGGGAGAGAAAAGCCTCTAGTATATGCACTACAGTGTATATGTATAGACAGTATATACTGTGGATGTGTGTGTGTGGTTATATAGATATACTATGTGTGTGTGTGTGTGTGTGTGTGTGCGTATGTATAGGGATTCAAATGTGTATAGTAGTATTACAGTACTATAGGTATTAGTGTACCCGCACCTCGGTTTTCTAGATTCTCGCAGCTGGATAATTCCTCATGGACCTTCGGGTGGTCCACGAGCCTATACTTAAGCCCCAGCGTGCACGCCAATAGTAGTTACCCTCGGCACGTTCCTTTCTCGACTTTTCGTAGGGAATGGTTCACGATTGTACGTGCACAAGGTTTTTCACCTCAGTCTTGAAAATTTCGAATCCTCGAATCTTTATGTCGATTCTTATTCCTGGGATTTAAGGAGGTGTGGCTTTTGCTGCATGTAGAGTTAGGGGTGGAAAAGAGAAGAATCTTGGTTGATTACGAGTTATGGTTTTGTGAAAAATAAATCGGGGAGTTTAGGGGACCAAATCATCTGGAAAAAGTCATGAGAAAAAAAAATTCTGTGAATAATACACTTTTTTTGAAAAATGTTACATTTAGAAACTAGTGAGTACATATCAAGCATCATAATTCTGTAATTTTGTGAAAATATACAGTGCACAAAAATGGCGTGAAAAAGTAACATTTTTCACTTGTCGTAGCTTTCAGACCAAACCGGTGAACAAATTTTAGTGTTTCATGTTTTTTTCAATCTATGGAGGCGTACAGTCTGGATTGCATATAGTGATTTTGGATGCAATGGAAATTAGATTTACTGAGATATTTTAGTAAAGCAAGATTTATTCTGCATTTAATAGCTTCGTCATAATGAAATTTTTCATTTGTAACTCACACTATTCTAATGCACCGTATATCTTTACAAAATTGCAAAATTATAACGATTGTCATGTGTTTAATGAGGTTTCAATTCGAGATTTTTGAAAGGGAGTGAATCATTTACAATTTTTTTTTCCATATGGCTTTTTCAAGTGACTGGGTCCCATTAAAATTGATAAATTTTTGGTTGTGTTCTAATTACGCTATTTGAGTCAAGTTCAAACTATATATACACTACTCGTAAAATACTATAGATTGAATGGAGAATAAATAAGAGGACGATTATTTATAAATTTTTTTTTTGTGTAATAAATACCGAAACTTTTGTCAACTTGGAAATGTTGAATTCGAAGCTTATATACGATAAAATATATGAACTATAGACAACGTATACGCGGTAGTATAGTAATATAGGTCATGGTGTACTTTCATTTCGGTTTTTTAGATTCTCATAGCTCGATAATTTTTCATTGACCGTCGCGTGGTTCACGAACCTACATTTAAATCCCAACGTGCACACTAATACAAGTTAGCATCGGCATGTTTCTTTCTCGACTTTTTGTATGAGATGTTTCACGTTATTACGCGCGTGCAACTCTTTTAGTTAGTTATAACCTTTTTATATATGCTAGGCTAATCACACGCGCTGGCGCGCGTGCTTAAAATTTTTTTTTGCCCTGCTGCGCTTTTATAATCTTTTAAAATGTCACGGACGTTGCAGTGCACGTCCTATTCTTATGTCAAATTTGACACCAAACTGCACTTGTTTTTCGCGGACTTTCCTAGCAACCAATCACAACTCGAATAAGTGTCAACAATGCTTTTCGTTACCCATGAACTTTTTTAAAAAAGATATGTTTTACCATTTTATTTACGTAATAATAACTGTTTATCAGCAAACACTGTATACCATAAAATTCATGTCACCACGAAATTGATTCTTTCCGCGGATTCGTAGCAAAAGTCAGTACCATACACGATTTTTAATCCACTCATAACTGGTGTCAATTTTAACATATTTAACTACGTATTATTCAGCGTGATGACAGAATTTGTTTATAACATTTTTGAAAAAATATTACAAACCAAATTAAATGATATTCCTATTAAAACAAAATCAGAGTTATTCTGTTACGAAACGTAACAAAACGTCCTCGATGTAAAAAAAACGTGTGAAGAGATAGTTTTTCCCGAAATTAAAAAATATGGAGACATTTTCAGCGCCAAATTCGCTTGTTCTCTCATATTTTCCAAGATAAATTTTATAAAATTCAAATGAAAGAATTCATAAATATATTTACGAACACAATTCATTCTCTTGATATTATTTTGAATTTATTATCCATATATTGCTTTATGTAACGCTGCGCGGGTAGTGCCTACTTCTCACACGCTCCGCTTTGCGTGCAAGAAATCGCACTTCTCGCACTAGTGAAATAAAATTGTGTACGAAACGCGGGCGAAAAACTTTTTCTCAACTCGTTTGATTGCAACACTCGCCTTCGGCTCATGCTGCACTTATTTTTCAGCCTTCACTTTTTTTTCCCCCTCGTCACGAAAAGTTTCATCGCACTCGTATCATAATAAACGATTATTGCACGCCGTGCGAGATAATCGGTTCATTCGCCCACTGCGCGTGCGCAGAACTCGCTTTTCGCACCTTGTAAAATAAAATTCTGTTCGAGAGTCGCACAAAAAACCTTTTCCTATCCTCACAGCACTCGCCTTCTGCTGGTGTTGCAAACTCGCACTCGTTAGAAAAAGTCTATTCGTCCTTGTATCGAAATGGACTAGTACAGGATGACAAAACATATATAATTAAAAAAATTATTTGACCGTACTAAAATCTAAACATCATCCTTATTACGGCAAACACAAAGTTACTGCCTTACGATAGGTATGAAAACGTCCTTAAGGTGCTTAGCCCGTGTTGTACTACCACGGTACGTACGTCCGCAGCTTACAAAAGTGCGTCTCTTGGGCTGCACACGTATGCATGCAACAGCAACCGTTTGCGCCACGTTCTCAGGAGTTCTCTCAGTTGCTGGGCCGCTGCGGCTGTGGCTGGCTCGCTCGGCGTCCCGTCGAGCGAGAGAGCCTTCGCCTTTGCCGCCGGGAATCTTTCAAAGAAACTTCTGAGGGGCCGCGTGCGCGGCTGACTCCTCCGGACGCTGCGAAGGCTCGGGCAAGGCTGGCCAAGGGGGATGACGATGAAGGGGGGGCACCAGGGGCCGGAGAAAGAGAGTACGTTCGTGAGAGAGAGAGAAAGAGAGAGAGGAGACCACGTAGGCAGCGTCCAAGGGTGACCCAGAAGATCCTGGTGTGTGTAAATGTACCCAAGAGCTAAGCCCAAAACTTATTCTTTCTCCACTTCTCAGAAAACTCTGCATCGTCTCTTCCGCAAGCCTCGTGAAGATCAAAAGCTACTGATCAACGTGTATTATCACATTTAACCCGAATTCATAAACTATTCCTTTTGAAAAAAAAAAGGAAAATGTATTTCAGATGTATGTCTGATGTAATGCTTTTGTTTAAGCAACGAGTAACGATAACTAGTATGGGTGGGAAACGAAAAACTTGTAGGTAGTGATAATGTGGTTTTAGTAAGGTTTAGCTTATAAAACTACGTTTTTCAAGTTACCTTTGCTAATGTTAATCGTGACTAGCGTATGGAACGAGGAACTGGAGGAAGGAACCATTTCTAACGTTGTTGGAAGTATTTGTGACTGTTTGGTAGACGGAAAAACGGAATATAATCAGTCAAAGAGTTGCACAGACGAATTGACGGTAGTTACGGATTAATTTACAGAATTACCACGGTTTCTAAAAAACAAAATCGGCGAATAGCAAATCGATTTATCAGTTACTTTTAGCTAATTTGCAGGCATGAAAGTCGGTAACATTTTTACTATAATTTTCTCCTTTGCTTTAACGTGAGAATAACATTTCTCGTAAAACGATGAAACTCGTAACCCCATTTTCAATAACTACAATTAATTCTTCAGCTACAATAGCTGTTTCCGAGTACTGAATGCGGTAAATACAAACTAATAACATTCCCTACGACAAAAACACAGTTCATTTCTTTACTTAATCTGCTAATCACAGTCAATATGAATTTTCTCTCTGTGAATTCGTTATATACAGTTTTAATTTTAAAAACACATGTGGACCGAAATTTTTTTGTTTGAAGTTTCGTCCAAATGCATACGACGCCTTTCCGTGGGTTCATGGGGAAAACATATGAATGCGTGCGGCTAACCGCGCCGTTAATGACAACGGATAATGGCCTGAGCGCACACAAGCATATAGAGAGTAGTCACTGCGGTCATCGAGCTCTTCCGTGTCCCTAAAACGAGGCAAGGCCAATATGTTGTACGTATGTCAACAGGCCGAGCCTTCAATATACAGTATACAGCACATATACATATACAATATGTATATGTATAAAGCAGTATCTATTGTCGCTCGCATTAATTAACACTATCCGCGTTTGATTATTGATATACCTTTGATTCGTTCATCGCAATGATCTCTGATGCAACAGGGTTTCGTTTACTTTTGTGCTTTATATGCCTCCAAGGCTTTTATCTGTTTGATTTAATTACTTTCTCTTTTTTCTTCGAGTTTTTTTTTTTTTCCTTTCAACTATTTCAGCGCCAGCGCCGGTCCTGTATGATCACAGCACGAGCGTTGAAATCTCCGATGCACTTGCTTGTTTATCCTCGCACGAGTTTTCACTTCATACACGAAAAATTTATTTTTCTGCGAAACTCACCGGATGAAAAACTTTGTAATCCGAATAGTGGCACTTCAGTTATTCTATTATTGTTTGTTTTCTTTATAAGTTATATATATGATGGAGCAACGAGTGCTCTTTACGTGTTGGAGAAAACTAATACGAATATTTGATTATATTGAGCACAGAATAGAATTAGATTTAAATATTTATTTAATATTGTCACTGGCGGTGTTTTCAAGTCGTGTCGGGCCCTTCGGATGAGAATACGAGGAATGATGCGAACGGCCAAGAGAAGAGACGCACGATCGTTGCTTGTTGCTTGTGTTCGGGACGACGCACACGGTGAGACTGCGGGATCCATGGCACAGTGACCATAAGCAATGTCGGGAGTGCGACGGAGAGAAAGAGAGACGAGAGAGCCAGCTGTCGTTCGGTTCCCTCTCTCGCTTTCTCGATTTCTCCCACTCGCTCTGTCCCATCCATAGAGGTCTCGTCCTTTCCTCACACCAGTATAGTAGCGTGCCGCGTAAGTTCCGATCGCTTGAACCGATGCCACGTGTCTACGCACTCGGGTTTGTGTCAGTTTCAAACGGATCCAAATGCCGCACAACGAAAAAGCTAGGAAAGAGGAAGCTACAAATTTGGAGTGAATTATGTGATGTTGAAATATGTTTTGGTATCCTTGCGATTACTAGAAGATGAAATGAAACTATAAAATGGAAGTTTCCGCCGATATCATCCTAACAGTTCGGTTCAACCGAAATTCAACCCAAGACGAACCGGGTCGATTTCGAACACGGAAACAACCAGCGTTTTGGAGAAACGAACCACCGACCAATCGACAGCAAAGTTGGTGGAGGTTGGTTTCTCCAAAATAATGGTTGTTTTCGTGTTCGAAACCGAGCTGGTTGGTCTTGGGTTGAATTTCGGTTGGTTCGGTTGGTTTTGTAGTTGGTTTATTTGCTAGGGAAATGGAATCGGTATGTATAATTTGCTCTTCTGGGTTAGGGCAAATTAATTATTTGCGGTATGGCAAATTGCTTAGATGTACAGCATACTACGCTAAGACGTAAGAGCGTTTTTTACTCCTATAGTTGTAATCGTCACTTCGAGAATTCCTCTTCATCATCTAAAAGAATTTTCAGCTCTCGTTTGTTGAGAACTCTCTTAGTCCTATTTTAGTTTTCCTTTAGTTCATTTGTCCGAGTTCGAATGAATTCAGGTTGACTGCATTTTTCAGTATTTAAGTGATCGAAAACTTGAGTGTAGAAAATCAGAGAGATTTTCACGTTTTAAAGTGACTGCAAAAAATGAGATATTTTGAGAAATTTTGAGTAGACACTAAGTGGATAACGGATGCGGCGAAGTACTGTAGGAGGTATTCCTTCTGTTGGCGGAGCACAAGATGGTGAAGCTGGCTGTTCTTCGCCGCACGAGGACGGTAGAGTCGCGGCAGCCTCGCACGTCTCTCCAAAGAAGGAAGAAGAGAGAAAGAATAAGCACAGGACGAGATAATCGTACCGTCGGCGTCGGCAGAGCCGGAGACGTACGAGAGAAGTAGGACCGCTCAGGTATAAGGGCAAATTCTTGGGAGGACCTTTAAACGAAATAGGCAAAGGGAAAGAGCGGATTTTTTTTCGTTGGAACGTTCAGATATGTTTACGCAGTGCGACCTCTGTGCGGTTCGTAGTGGTGGCCGTGCCACAAATAGGGTATATAATACTGTTTACAAGCGCAGAGGTGTTGGTACATCTGCCATTTATTATGTATTGAGTGCCCTACGCGCATCACTCGCTGAATATACTCATAAATAATTGTAAAAGAAAATGTGCCGAGAGATATTGTTTAATATACTATTTGCAGGGCCAGCGGCGTCGTTCTATTTGCCATTTATATGAATTAAGAGTCCTACGTTCATCATCGAGCGAATAAAAAAAAAAAAAATGTATGTATACTTTAAAAGAAAATAATTCAATTTTTATTCGTTTAAGTAATGTTGGAATTATAATTTCTTATTATAGGATTATTAATGAAATTCAGTTTATGCCATTAATTTTCTTTGTTTCATAATAAATGGTCACGTTCTAAGATGATTAGCTTTTTTTCTTATTTCTTTTTCTGTGTTTGAGACAGAGATAATTTTATGTTGCACTCGAATAATTTTTAGTAGTCTTGGCTATTGGTAAATTACGTCTAGCCTCGGTTTTATTTATTACATGAATTATTCAAACGCTACTGTAAGTGTCGTTAACTAGTTGCAACTGCTAACCAATTAATGTACGCATAAAATAAATCACTCCAATAATTAATAATTGCCAGGACTATCATGAATTCTTAGATTGCGCATAATTTCGTAGGCGTGAATGATAACTTTATGTCCGCGATATCGTTTTATTTCGAAGCTTTGAAGGAGTTCTTTTAATGGAACTCCAATACACCCTCATTTTTACGTAATTTGTATCTCTGTATTAAGCGTAGGTGGGTCATAAAATGCCTGCGTAAAACGTTCCGTCCATTCGCTATCTGGGCCATTATTCCGAATTAAGATTTAGGCGCTCGTGGCGTCATATCGACATATTCCGCTCTCTCATTGGTCGATGAACTTGAAAGGGCCAATCAGAGCTCTAATTTCGTTTTATGATTTGGGCGCGCATATTCTTCACTCTGATTGGCTCTTCCTAAGACAGGGGACACACAGCCACTAATAGGCGAGTATACGCTAAGCACCGCTAGATGGCGAACGGCTCGAGCGATTCTCGCAAGCACTTCGCAGCCTCCAATAAGTAAGTGTATAGTACTGTCCTGTCCAGAATACAATCATTCGAATAATATAGTATTTTAAACTGCATCATCTTACGATAATTGCGCTTTGGAGATGCTGCATATAATTCTTACAACTATAAAAAATTGTTTTTACTTCATATTGTTTTAAATCATTCTTTTTTTAACTTCACATATAGCCACTTTATATATGAGATATTACATTTTTCTTCCAGTATCAATCGGATAAAAAAAACATTTAATGTGACACAGCGCAGTTTTTTTTTAAAAGCACTTTAGAGGGGGTAACTATTTTACATGAGGATGTTGCGGCGACATTTTACCCGCGTGTCATTATAACAGACGGCCCGTCTTTGAGTTCAACGACGCGTCTCTAAACCAGCGTCAGTGCAGAGTAAGAGAGTTCCGTGTGCGGGACGATTCACCTGTACCCGGACGACGACTCACGTAATTAATCCACCTATCCTCTCTTCTCAACGTCTTTGTTTTACAAATGCTTTTCATGCCGCTGCTGTTAGCAGGATTCACGGGCCTGCAGGCACGAGACGAGCCGCTTGTGCAGGATCCGCCATGTCCTGGCCGCATCCTCACCGCAACGACATGTCTGATGTCTTTTATGTGTATATATATATATAGCACATACAAATCTATGTGTCCTCCTGTTGTAAGCATTTTCCTTTTGAACGGGACACTCGCCAGATTGACTGTCTCCCGCAGATCGTAAGTTGTCGAAAAAAGATTCAGGATATACTCAGTGCATGCGGTTCCTACAAACCTGAAGATGCACTACATTTCTGTTCAAAGCATAGAGAAAATAGGCAGAGGAACATCTGACATGGGTATTTATTTACAGGTTTATTTTAGGCTAAGCCACTATTTTTTATAGTTAATAAATAATGGAAAGAATACAGTTGCAGCATTAATAGTTGTTTTGTCATAGGTGTAAGTTTTCCTGTGTATATTTACAGCAAATAAATTTATTGCAATATTTCCGTTCATCGAAAGGCAATTGATACTCTTAATTGTTGATAATATTTTTAACATTGTACTCGTTTCTGAACAATCATTCGCCATAATTTTATTAATTATAATTTTATTTATTAAATAATATATCCAATACTTTCCTGATAAAAGGAAATTATTCAAATTTGAATATCTAGAAAAGACAAAAATGTTACCTCTTTTAGACTGTTCGGATTGGGAGAAGCATCGGACATAAAAAATGTCTCGGTCCTACTGAACTGTGTTTTAAAAACTATCTTCATTAATTACAAACCCATAATTTCTCTCACATCGTCTTTTTTGTCCGAAAAAAACTGTAAGATCTACGTAATTAATGACAAGGCACCGAATTGAGATAAGATCCATTGAGTCAGAGTGAAGCTGCCGCAGTAGGGATGAGATCATGTAGAGAAGATTCACGCGTTATAATGAAACATTATAATCGTATAAAAGAAAAATGTTTAAATTTTTCATTCGTCTTTCTGAACGTAATAAAAAGTGTATTACTTTTACTATTGTAATTCGCAAAAGCATCCAACATATTTTCTCGTAAATTACATTCTTTGCCATTAATTTAAAAAATATCCTGGTCTCAATAGCCTCTGTTTTAAAAACTACCTTTACTAACGACAAACCGATTAACTTCTTCGAAACATTCTGAAACTCTGTTTAATGACAAAAAAAATTCTCTCCTTAATTCCATCGTTTTTACTAAGAAAAAAAAAAGTTAAGACTTGCGTAATTGATGACAAACCACCGAATTGAGACAAAATCCATCGAGTCAGAGCGAAGCTGGTGCAGAAAGGGTGAGAGCATGTCAGCTTGTGGCGAGCTATTGAGTCGTTAGAGAGCCTATCGAGAGGAGTTGCGCGGGGCATTGGCGTCGTCGACGCGTTGCCCCCCCCCCCCCCCCCCGCCCGCCCGCCTCGCCCCACAACCCATCCGTCTGTGACCGTACACTATGGTGTATACACACAGCGCCGCGGGAGAGGCGGTACAGGGGCGTCAGGCGCGGGCACATACCAAGTGCGTGAGCGAAACGGAGATAAGAGCGGATTGGCGTGCGAGCGGGTGCGAGAGAGACAAAGGATATTCCTTTGATGTCGCCGCCGCACGCGATCCCACACACGCTCGCGCGCGCGAAACTCGCGAGAGCGCGACCATTCGACGGGGGTAACGGGGAGACAACAGAGGAAAAGAGTCAGCAAGCGCCTTTCTGAGTGAGTCCGAGCAAGGATCAAATGAGTGAGCGAGTGCGACACAGCAAAGCTCAAATAAAAGGAACGTAAAGAAAGGAAATGTCGGATAGCGGGGAGCGCCAGTTTTCTCGGTGTGAATCCGCGCGAACGAATCTTTCGTACACGCACAATATCAACCTACGTGTAGCGGAGAGTGGGGCACAATGGACCACTTTTTTCGTAAGGCTTTTAAGGCGAAGTAACATTTTAATTGAAATTTTTAATGAAGTTATTAATAAGGTAAATGATTTTTTGTTTAATTGTTGATTCAGACAGACAGAAATTAAGATAATTTGGATATCATTTTATTCAGTGGGCTGATTTGAAAAATTTTGAAGAATACCGGATCTTGAAATTCTGTGATAAATTGATGTAATCAACCCGTAAGTAGTTGATTTGAGGATTGAATACATTTTTGTAGTGATTCATTTAATGAATCAACAGAAGCTACTCATAGAGAATAAGTTCCAGAATTTTTGTAATGATGTGGGAATTGTATTTATACGAAAATCGCTCAGGCAATAGAAATTCATGTGTGGTAAATCTAACTTATGTAAGCCGAAATATCTACATTGACACGTTGAATATATTCTAAGCACGGAAAATATGTTTGACACTGATTTAAGAGACCTATTTCCGACTTATGGCGTCTCATAGAACATTGTCAATCTTTATCACAAAATTTAAACAAACCCAAAATATTTACGACATCCCAAAGTCCGTTTAAGAATTAATTTTTTTCTTGATAAAGTACATAATAATCGAAGACAAGAATATCGTTAATGGAATAAAAAACTTTTTACTTAAAGGTATCCACAAAACTTTTTATCGACGGACTTTGTGTTAACTTTAGAAAAAATGCTTGGTCAGTTTCTAGTTTCACAAACAAACAAAAATTACATAAATAAATGGTTAAATAAAAAACCGCGTACTGATAAAAAAAACTACTGTAGAATAATAGACACAAAAGTATAATAAAAATCCTTTTGTTATAGATGTTCTGTTCTTTTGTTAGTCTCTTCCTATCATGAAATTTGTACTCTTATACTATTCATTATTTTACTAGTAGCAAAAGAGTTCTGAGTTCCGATGTAATCAACCTTCGATGTACCACGTCTTTGTTAAGATAGGATAATCTGCTATATTTTTATTTCGTTATCCTATACCATCCAAAATGAAAGAGCTGTAAAGTTCCACTTTGCAAATTCCTTTCTCATTATTTTTTGGTTTTTCTTACTAAGCTACCTCTATGAGGAAGTATGTTAATTTTGACTTCCTGATTGAGGAAGCCTTGTAATAAAGACCTAAAATAATAAAAAAGCAATTTGGAAAGTTCAACTTTGCAGCTTTATGTTTTATCTAAGTTAAATTTCTGAAAAATTTAAACCACGTAACAAATTATGACGAAACTGTTGTACCTATTATTACTGAATAGCACTGATTTCACGTGTAAGACTTGACTTCGCTATCGTATTTATTCATTTTGTTAAGGTTAATCCAATAACATAATTTTTCCAAAACTTCAAATTCTGACAAATTTTAACCATATTGCATGTTATGACGGAAATATATACTAATCATCACTAGATAGAACCGATTTCATGTATGAAATTTAACCTTGAGTGTTCACACCTCAGCCAGGCCACATAGCAGGCGAGGTAACTAGTTATTCTGGGTTGCCGCTAAGGGTTGAGTCTTATGTTTTGCCAAAGTTAGGGCAAAAACGAGAATTTTTCGAAAATTTCAAAACTCTATAAAATCCAAACCGATCTTCCGATTTCGGTCAAATTCAACACTAAACAACATCAAGAGTACATGCACTTATGAAGAATTCTTTAGGAAAATATTATCAATTTTACGGAAGCTTGAGCACGCACGTCCTTTTTTTAAAAGTTTCAAAACGCGATAAACTAAAAATTTCTGCATGCACTTCGTAAATCATAGCAACAATCAAAGACGAACTGCTGATCCACTTGGGTGACTAATTTTAGCTTAATCGGTTGAACGGCTCTTGAGTTAGAGATAAACGAAATAACGAAGCCCTGCGCGCGCACCAACACACGCGCGCACGCGCAAATGCACGCACAGACGGGTGGACGGACACTTTTTCTAAACCACTTTTCACAATTGGACAATTCTGCGTTCTGATTTTAAAATCTCGCATTTTTTTCTATAAAAACAAAGCTTTCTGTAGGAGGAAGCAAAAATAAGACAACAAATGTATCTATGATCTAATTCATCTTGAATGGCCGTCATTTATTAATAACTAATTGATTTTTGGAAAACGCCGTGGTTCATTGTGCCTCACTCTCTATGAATATTAATAAATGTAGTCACTGGCCATCACTGGCCAGTAAATGTCCACCCGTGCGCTCAGACTCGTCGGATAGAAAGAGAAACTACTATGCTATTAACTGTGTGTTTACGGGGAGAGGGAATAGAGGAGTGAGGGCGACAAGCGTGCAAGCAAAATCACACTGTATAGCTGTATGTATTACGAGATACATGTAGGTACGTGACTGGCGAAGGAGAGGAAGACTGGCAGAGAGAGAGAGAGAGAGAAAAAAGTATTTAATATCATGGCCCGTGTAATAAACACTGCGAACGCGCAACTCTTCGCAAAGTTGCCTGTAATTTCTCGCTGAAAATTATATGTTAATGCCTGACTTAATGGCGTTGTTCGTTAACGGTACATGCCGCGGGGGGAAAGAGATCGGGAAAATAAGGGAGACGGAACACAACGCTGGCGACCAAACGATGCCGCGGATTCGAGGCCGATGCTGATGTAATGATAGGGACAGGTGAAAATAATTTTGGAAATATTTGTAAAGATAATTGTAAAAAGTAATCCGTTAAAATGAAATTGTCAGTGGAATAACGATTTTTCGTAGTACATTTTTTTAACAGGGGTTTGAGTCAAATTTATAGCAGTGGATTTCGACCTATACATTTTTTCAAGTGTTTGGTCGTTATTGCTGATTTTTTACTTAGATATTCAATTTTCTGTGTTGAGTACTAAAATACAAAAATACTCACCAACTTCTAATAGAGTGTCGATTAAATTTTTTTCAGAAGGATGTTTACCCTTTCTATTGGAAAATTATGGAAAGACATGAATTGACAATATTGTCAAAGGAATGACGATTCCGTGATTGAAATTGTTCAACGCAATTATTCGTCGACTATCACAAAATTTACCCCAACGTAAATTTAAAGGGATCTAGTCAGCTAAGAAATGTCAATATAAAACATTAATTTAAAAATACCCATACTGTTCATAAACGAAATTAATTTCTACCACTTACAGTACAAGTAATACAATTGTGCAATTTTATGCAGTGATATGGTGCACCGTAAGATTATGGGAAAAAGTGTAACTTTTTTTATTTGTCGTAAATTTCAGATGGCAGAAAATGGGTTTTGATGGATAATTTTGTTCCTAAAAGGAAGCATTCCGGATTGAATAAAGGATTTTTTTTAATGCTGTAAAAAAAGTTATTAATTTTAAGATGTAAAAAAATTTTCATTTTTCAAAAACTTACCTCATAATGAACTGTGATTAATTCAATTCTCACTGCAGCCTAAAATCATATATTCTATCCGGAATGCCTTCTCTTAGGAACAAAATGATCCATCAAAACCCATTTTCTGTCATTCGGTTCAATTCGAAGATTATGACAATCTTTCCTAATATTTTTCCTCGCTTTGAATGGCTGTCAAGAATAGGTATTCAAACTATTAGAGCAATTTTTTTCTATTTTTTCTTTAATATATGCAATTTGGATTATAGGTAATTGATTTCTCAGTTAAAAAATATTAAGGAAATTAATATATTAACTACAACGGACTACAGCTGGATGTTCTTCTGACGTTTTGCTGAGAGGTTATCTATAATACCGGTCAGCTCTCTGCACTTTATTTTACTTTCAAAAACTTCTCCTGCAATATAAACCAAAAAGTGTTTAAAAAAAAATGAAAGTTTTTGTCCGCATGCGTTGTCATACTCGTAATGCATATCGTTACTTCACATTTACAAAATCATCCAAATGCCTGTAATTTTTGTGTTTCTTGGAATTTCAGTCTAAAATTTGATGAGTATGTAGTCGACCTAATATAAAATGAAAATAAAAAAGATGCAAAGTAGAACTTTGCACATTGCTTCCTCATATGAAATTTGAAGACAGCTGTGAAGAGGATATTTTAAAATTTCAATTTTTAACAAATCTATCTCTATGAGGAAGGTAGATTACCAAACATCATTTAACGTGTCTTTATTTATAAAAGATTATTGAGCTAAATTGGCGAACTTTTACCAAAGTTAGAGCGATCACGACATTTTTTTGAAAAATTAAAAATTCTATAAAATCTGTATACATTGATACATTTTATTAAAAATCAGGTCAATTACAGAGGAGTCAATACTGTAGTTGCGTACCAAATTTAAGCTCAATCCATTGTGCCGTTCGTGAGTTATGGACAATTGAATTTTCGGAGTCTGGAACACACACACACACACGCATACACACAGAGACTATTTTCTAGACCACTTTTCTCGACATTTTAGGCGATTCTGAGTATGTCAACATGGAAAATCTCAACAAAAAAATGTTCACAGAAACAAAACTTCCGCTATGCGGAAGCAAAAGTAAATAAAACTATGATTTTTTCAAAAAGTTTTCAGGTGACTTGGTCCCTTTAAAACTTTTGAAAGGGATTTAACGTAATTTACAGCGTTTGTTGTGTATTCCTGTAAGTTAAAAATGCACATTCATTGGCAATTTAATTTGTTTCGAAGACTGGGCTAAGAGATGAATATATAAAAATGTATGGCATTTACAGTACTAAGACAATTTATTTAGAATAATCATGTTTCCGAAGAGGTCCTAAAACAAGTTAAATAAATAGTTTCACTCATTTGAATTCTTATCTCTACCGTCAGCAGAAAAAAAAATATTCTCAGTCTCAGCAATACATTTATATTTTCACATTTTCGCTATAGTCTTGATAAAGAGTGATTCTTAAGTTCATGTTCGGCAAGTGCGCTTCAAACAAATAGCTATTTGAGGAAAAAAATTAAACAACACAAAATATAATTTGTTGCTTTGACCCACGAGCTCAAAAAATAAAACTGTGATTTAATAGGGGGCAGATGAATCTGTGCGACGTATAACGTCATCGTCGTATGTCTAGACGAGTCAGAAGTATAAATTCTCTGGGACAGGAGAGACAGTGAGAGATAAAGAGATTTTTGTACTTAAACGCTTTTCTATAGGTGCACATGGTGGATATACATATATGTATATGAGCGCAGAGTATTATAGGGAGAGCGATGTGAGGAAGGAGAGGCAGAGAGAAGGATAGAGGTATCCAGCCGAGGACACCAACTCTAAACTTCAAAGGACTCTTTGATGGTTTCCGCTGCTGCCATTGCGGGATCTTGATAAACCCGCATTATACGCCGGTAGTGTACAATCCCACAGAGCAGAGGAGAGGTAGAGGAGAAGGAGGACGCACGCCGCGCAGCACGGCCGTTAGTATCGCGTATTGTGTATGCCCAAACCAGTTTTCGTACGTTTGCCTGCTTGGCTCTCTAGCGTTCGCTCATTCGCTCATTCGCTCCTTCTGTCTGACTATCTTTCTCTCTTACTCTCTTACTCTCGCACTCGGTCGCGCGGGTAGCTTAATTAAATACGTCAGGCCCGATGGACCATGAACCTAGAGAGGGATTGCGGGCCCGAGCGTTTAAGGCCCATCGTCGTGCACTCTATTATTATACGGCGGAATATTATTATACCGGAAGGTGTGGTATAGTGTGCACGCTCTGCTCTGTATTATCGCGGCTGATTTTTTTTTTCTCATTCTCTTGCGAGATATACCATTTTATGACACACTGACGGCAGACAGAGCATTTATTATTTAAGGGAACTGGTTTTACCTGAAGATCAGGATAATCAAATGATGTTACAATATCACTTTTAATTTTATATATCGGTTCAAAAAAATCGGTAGGCGCTATATCGGTGCAATTTTATTCATTCTGCTTCCTTATATACGAAGCTTTGTTTTTATGAGAAAATGCGAGATTTTAATCTCAGGAGACATCCAGAAAATGGTCCAAAGCGACGAGAAAAGTGATCTAGAGAAAAAGTGCGTGCGTGCGTGCGTGCGTGTGTGTGTGTATGTAGAACTTCTAAAATTCAAATGCTTATAACTCGAGAAGAATTCCAGCTACCGAGCTCAAATTTGGGACACAACTAAAGTAGCAGCTCCTCTTCAATTGTTGCAGTCGTTGACTGAATAAGAACTTTTTTAATTTTTTGGAAAAAGTACGCGGTCGCTCTAACTTTCGTAAAAAGAAGTCTATTGTTTTTATTTTTCACAATAGAATTATCGAATATTTTTTTGGCAATTTTTTTTCAATAAAACATTATAATTTCACTATTGTTATATCAAAATGTGTGTAATATGGTGTGGGTAGTTTGATCTGTGTTATCGCGTGCGATTTCATTTTGCTTCCACATAGAGGAAGCTTTGTTTTCGTGAAATTTTTATTTTCGAGTTTTTCATGTTCACATACTCAGAATCACCTGAAACGCCGAGAAAAATGGTCTAGAAACTAGTCCGTGTATGTTGTGTATTCGCGCGTGCGCACGTGCTGTGCGTCTGTGTGTTGCAGACACCATAAGATCAATTGTCCATAACTCACGAACGGCACAATGGATCGAGCTTAAATTTGGCACGCAACTAGAGTATTGACTCCTCTGTAATTGGTACATTTAATCAAATGTATCAACGCATACAGATTTTATAGAATTTTTTTTTTTTTTTTTAATGGCGTGATCGCTCTAATTCCCGTGAAAGTTCGCCAATTCAACTGAATAGTTCTTTATAAATAAAGGCACGTTAAATGATGTTTGGTATTGAATTTTAGCGAAATCGATAAAGCGGTTACAATTCATTGGATTTTGAATTTTTCGAAAAAAAATATTTAAAAGTTCTCTAAATGCCGTCGAATCTCAACAAATGAACCGAAATGTTCTACAGTGGAAAAATACCATACAGCCCCCTACGTACAAAATTTGGTGATGATCGGTAAAGTCTTTCGGGTTTTATGGCACTTTTAATTTTTTAATAAATCTACATTTTCGCTCATAACTTCCGCAAAAGTTAAGAGAGTAAGATAAAAATTTGTACTTAAGGAGGTTCGTCAGTGAAATTTCAAATGCACAGAAAAATCTAAAATAATTACCGCGTTTTCAATAATTCATAACACACTCACATGAATTTTTCGGGAATTTTCGTCTACATCGTTTACACAAAATTAATTTTTTTATGCATACATTTTAACATGAGCTCTTATGGCATGTTTACGAATTAAAAAAAAATTGAAAATATTAAAAAAATGTTTGCATCGAAAAAAAAAAGAATTAATTTCACCAAATACTTACGAAGTCGAACGATGTAAAAAAAAATTTTAATTCATTTTTTTTAAATTTGTAAATATGCCACAAGAGTCCATGTTAAAATGCATGCATAAAAAAATTAATTTTGTGTAAACGATGTAGACGAAAATTCCAAAAAAATTCATGTGAGTTTGTTATGAATTATTTAAAACGCGGTAATTATTTCAGATTTTTCTGTGCATTTTCAATTTTACTGACGAACCTTCTTAATCAAAATGCGATGTGACGGCGCTTTAACGGTGTTTCAATGTGAACACAATATGGATAATTAAAGAGAAATAAAGCTGAAAAGTAGAACTTTGCAGATGCCTTCCTTATTATTTTTCGGTTTTTACAAAGCTTCTTCTATGAGGAAGGATCAATTAACATACTTCTTCATAGAGGTAACTTTGTAAAAATCGAAAAACAATGAAGAAGCAATTTGCAAAGTTCGAGTTTGTTCTTCTTTTTTTTTTTTTGTTGCGAGACATACGACTGTATGATATTTTATCACTGACAACCGAACAGAGTAAATTTTATTTTATTTTAGAGGACAGCCTACATTAAAATCAGGTAAATTAAACGATTCTATGTACAATTGCCACAACATTTTTATGTTTTTGTTTGAGTTGAAAAAAATCCCTTTTATTCAACCCAAAAATCATGAAAAATTCACCGGTGCTGGAATTGCACATTCTTTATCTACCGATTTGATTGAAAAAATTTTGTAACTGGACTTTCACTTGCACCTAAATATCTTTTTCTACATTTTTCCCGTAGAATTATTGAGTATTCTCGTAATAATGTTATACCATAATGTATCTTATATGGTGTGTACATTCCTGTGTATTATCACCTGTTATTTCCTTCCTGTCCCAAATTCTCCGTTTTCATGATACCCTAACACAAAGATTCTGATTTATTAAAGTTAAACAAATCTGGCTATTTTCAAAGGCTTAAAATTTTATGCCCGAATATTTATCCAAATTACAATATTTATTGAAGTCAAAACTCAAGAAATAAAATGAAGTTTTTTTCATTCAAAGAATCCAGGTGTTTATTTTACACACACCGCTGGTTCTTATTCTTCACTTTGACTGAATAAATTACAGAGTGCGCGGGTTGTAAAGCATTGGATACGATAAATTTGATACGGAGGCGAACTATTTTCGAGCTAGTCACCGAGCTAGCCGAGAAAGCTGTCAGACGAATGTCGAAAAGAGAGACACAGATATTGAGAAGAGAACTCGGGAACAATAGAGGGTCGCGACTGGTGCAGTCTGCGACAGCTGAGGTGGTCAGCAGCAGCAGCAGCAGCGGCGGCAACAGCAGCAGCAATAGCAGCAATAGCAGCAGGCGTGCAGCAGTAAAGCGTGCCGTGCTCCTTTTCTCTTTCATCTTTGCCGCCCTTCTGATCCACTTCACACGTATTTACCCGAGCGTATAGCTCCTCGTAGTCGTCGTTGTCGTCGTCGAGAAAAAAGAGTGAGAAGTAGGTGTACGCGAGGCCGACGAACACAGTGGTATACATATACATATATATATATAAGTTACGACGTTTAAACCTAGCGAGCAAGACGGATCGCATGTCCGAAGAAGATGAGCGTGAACTTGCATGGAAGAGATAATCGACTTCGACGATAATATCTTGATAAATAAAATTGTAGGAATTCTCGCAGGGCAAAAAGGGTTCATTTCTCTATAGATTGCACGTAAATCAACGTGCAAAATTAAAATAGCGCTCTGATTTCGAATTTGCAAAAATGATTAATCGCTGATTATCTGTTATCATTATGATGGTGTATGTTTTCGCTGTATGTGCGATGAATTCATACCTGTCAAAATGGTATGTAGAGAGAAAAATAATAGTACGCTGCGAAAATAGATTGAATTTTTTGGATTTCTTACTGGAAATTTCTGTGCATCCCGACAGAATTTTCTATTTATTTTACAGACTTTTTTTTGTCATCTAAAATTTATTTACTGATTTCTACGAAGACTTGTCATTTCGAATGTCATTTTGATTCCGTTTTAAGGATCTTTTTTGTCGTCTCTTATCTATGATAAGAAAATCGATACATTTCTGCTACTGAATAAAAGAATTGTAAATTTAATTTCCACTTTCAGCTTAAAAATTGACAAAATTCGTGGGGACAATAGTCAATCGACAGTTTCGTGGGCTTTAAACGTCACAGAGTCAAGGAGAATACAGGGACACGCAGAGAGAGAATCCAAACGAGAAACGACATAGTTGCCCTTGTACTTAGCAATAAGACGAAATTCAGTAAGAAGTTAATAATCTCGCAAATACTTAAAACATATATTTTTATCAATAATAATGGCAGGAAGGTATAAATAAAGCGATTGCCACGATAATTTAATACAAACCCTAGAAAAGTTCATCTCGAATAATCTGAAATAAGTTTCCTCATTTTTTTGAAGACTTGTGATTTCAAAATATAGCACGAAATCATTAAAGGGATAAGGCCACTCTTACAGTTGGGTCACAATTACAAACACTGATATGTATGATAAATACCCTTTTTTGTAATCCAGATTGTTTTGTAGTTTTTCTGAAAAAAAAAAAAAAAAATATTCCTAAAAAGCGTATTCCCAAAAAGCCTAACCCCTTAATTTCCTTTGACGTATATTTTTTCACCCGCATCATATGTGTAACACCAAAATTGTTAAAATAAAATCGAGAAATGTACCCCACGTATCAAAACAATAAGAATGTAACTTGTTCATTTCCGATTTAATTCAGTTCAAGAAAGAAATAAATTTGGAGAGAGCTTATGGGGACAATAGCCAATCGAGAGTTCCGTGAGCTTAAACGTCAGAGAGTCAAGGAGAATACAGGGACACGCAGAGGGAGAATCCAAACGAGAAACGACATAGTTGCCCTTGTACTTAGCAATAAGACAGAATTCAGTAAGAAGTTAATAATCTCGCCAATACTAAAAACATATATTTTTATCAATAATAATGGCAGGAAGGTATAAATAAAGCGATTATCACGATTATTTAATACAAACCCTAGAAAAGCTCATCTCGAATAATCTGAACTAAGTTTCCTTATTTTTCTGAAGACTTGTGATTTTAAAAGCATATAGCACGAAATCATTTAAGGGATAAGGCCACTCTTACAGTTGGGTCACAATTACCAACACTGATATGTATGATAAACACCCTTTTTTGTAATCCAGATTGTTTTGTAATTTTTCTGGAAAAAAAAAAATCCTAAAAAGCGTATTCCCAAAAAGCCTAACCCCTTAATTTCCTTTGACGTATATTTTTTTCACTCGCATCATATGTGTAACACCAAAATTGTTAAAATAAAATAGAGAAATGTAGCCCACCTATGAAAACAATAAGAATGGAACTCGTTCATTTCCGATTTAATTCAGTTCAAGAAAGAAATAAATTTGGAGAGAACTTATGGGGACAATAGCCAATCGAGAGTTCCGTGGGCTTAAACGTCAGAGAGTCAAGGACGATATAGGGACACGGAGCGGGAGAATCCAAACGAGAAACGACATAGTTGCCCTTGTACTTAGCAATAAGACAAAATTCAGTAAGAAGTTAATAATCTCGCCAATACTAAAAACATATATTTTTATCAATAATAATGGCAGGAAGGTATAAATAAAGCGATTACCTCGATCATTTAATACAAACCCTAGAAAAGTTCATCTCGAATAATCTGAAATAAGTTTCCTCATTTTTTTGAAGATTTCAAAATATAGCACGAAATCATTTAAGGTATAAGGCTACTCTTACAGTTGGGTCACAATTACAAACACTGATATGTATGATAAACACCCTTTTTTGTAATCCAGATTGTTTTGTAGTTTTTCTGGAAAAAAAAAAAAAAAAAATTCCTAAAAAGCGTATTCCCAAAAAGCCTAACCCCTTAATTTCGTTTAAGATATATTTTTTCACTCGCATCATATGTGTAACACCAAAATTGTTAAAATAAAATAGAGGAATGTACCCCACCTATGAAAACAATAAGAATGTAACTTGTCCATTTCCGATTTAATTCAGTTCAAGAAAGAAATAAATTTGGAGAGAGCTTATGGGGACAATAGCCAATCGAGAGTTCCGTGGGCTTAAACGTCAGAGAGTCAAGGACGATATAGGGACACGGAGCGGGAGAATCCAAAGGAGAACCGACGTAGTTGCCCTTGTACCATGTCTCCCCTTCCCTCAGCCGTTGTATACTCACGATTGTTTGATCATCCCTGCGCTGCAGCCCGTCGCCGGGGAGCACCACCAACAAGCAGCAGTAAAACGAGAGAGACTTTTTTCCCGGTCGCGAGGGGTTGTTAAAGAGAGTTTACGCGAACGCTGTGGGGTAGTTATAGCGGTACTCGGGCTACAGAGTTGAGAGTATTGTGGCCGAGTGAGACAGAACGCGGCGGGTCCCTGTCGCCAAAGAATAAAGAAAGAGATCAGCAGTCCAGTGAAATAGAGAAGAGGAGAAGAGAATTATAAAAAAAAACAAGCGAAAGAGAAAGAGAAGAAGAAAGAAAAAAACAAGAGGTTGAAGAGCGGCACGAGGTGCGCGACGAGGCGGCGCTTTTGACATTTTTCTCTCCCTCCCTCTCTTCCTCTCCTTTTTCTTTTCGTTGCATCCACGTCTCGCCGGTGTACTTTTCTTTCCCCTCTCTGTAAACCTCTTCTGGTCGTTCTTTCGATGCTGCACCGGTGCGCTGCGAATTTGTACGTATAAAAAAAAAATATATATATATATATATATGGGTATATACGTTGATTCTTGAGCTCCATTGCGATCGCGAGGTATCGCGCCGGGAAAAGTCGAAAGGTGAAACTGCGGCACTTAAGAATCTCGAGGGATAGGAGAGGGATCAAAGACAGCAAGAGTATATGAAGGTATATAGCGGTGCAGTAGGCGCTGTTTCCCCAGTAATCTCTCGACTGACTCGTCCCTCTAACTCACTCCCAAACAGTTTTCATCCAACGCTACTCAGTCGATCTCACTCGGTTGCGACTGCTCAAGTTAATCTTTTAGGAGCTGTAAAAGCGAAATCTTATCCTTCGCTCTATAATGCCGAGAAAAGCTCCGCTGGGCGAGGGGGAAAAACGATCGCAGCGGTTATATCCCGACCAAGCAAATGTTGCGTTAACCCGCTCCCAGCCCAAACGATCTCTGAAAGCAACAAGCGAAACTACTTCCAGTTCTTTGCATTATGGAGTTCCTCGGTGTAGATATATAGAATCGGGAATCGGATATAAAGGTTACTGAATTTTAGTTAGAGCAGCGTAATATTTTGCTCTGGCACAGAGAAAGCCCTGTTTCCGTGAAAAAGGTAAAAGCCCTCAAAAGTTACGAAATTTATTAGAATTTTTTTTGGCGTATTTTTCTAGTTTTAGCCTTCACTATTGTTCTCAAATCGCATGTTCCATCACGGAAAACATTCGTTTCACACCTTTTTATGGTGATTTTGAAGAAAGTGACTTTTGGTCGTTTCTGATTTCAGAATTCATAGATCCGACTTCCTCCTGTTGGAAACTCTACCGCGATTTTTTCCCTTCGGCGAATTATCAAGTTTTGACAATCATTAACAGAAAACACTCGTTTCAACCAGTTTTACTGTGATTTTAAGAAAGGTGAAATTTTGTCGTTCCCGATTTCAAAATTTACAGACCCGACTCCCGGTCGGGAAATGTAAGTAGCATTCTTGTTCTTGGAGATATCGAATTTATTCCTTCGATATAATTTTCAAGTCATCGATTCCATCATACAAAAATGCTATTTGAATGCTTTCAGCACTTGTTTTAACAGTATGACTTTTTTCGTTTTTTAAATTATTTTTTAGCTAATCTATTGAAGTTAGGACAAAAAGTTGAAGGAAAATTTTATCGAAAGTGGCAAAAAAGTTTTTCGTATCGTTAATATTTACAAAGTTGCAAACCAACAGAGTCTCGGTTTTTGTATTATTAACTTTTTTTACTGACCCGCGCAAAAAAGATAGTATGAAAACCGTATTAGAATAGTACTAAATAGAAAGTATGAGGAGTATGTCGTATTGGACGAAATTATACTGCAATTATACTCATATTTGAGTATGAAGTATGATATTAGTGTACAACAATTTCGAAAATTCAATACTCGAATAGTTTTTCGTGTCATAATTTCATACTTAATACTCGAATATAAGTATACTTTCAGTATGATTTCGTCCAATGCGACATACTCCTCATACTTTCTATTTAATACTATTCTAATACTCTTTTCATACTATTTTTTTGCGCGGGGATGAACTACTGATGTTAGTACAAACAGTCAATAGGTATTTTTTAGAACATCAAAATTTCTAAAAGATTGTCCGGGTAAAATTTCATGTATTGCTAACGGTTATAAGTAACAGATTCATTAAGGTTGTTGTAGGGGGAAGTCAAAATGCTACTAACGTCATGAAAATTTTCGCGAATGTATATTATCCCTTTGCAAATATTCTGGTGAAATTTAAGAACGATGGGCAGCACCGTTTAGGAAAAAAAAAATTACAAATTTGGAGACCTATTGCACTATTGTTATAGAGAGTTCTAGCGATTACGCCGTATTTACGTTATAACAGCTAAGAAAATGCTACCACGTACATAAAACAACTATGTATAGTTTGAATGATAATCGTTTTAACGTTTGGCACATTTGAAACACGATCGACAGCACAGTTATTGAATTATTAATTTATAAAAACTCTTGGTCGTCTTCGCTCGGGAACTGAATACGCACGCCAACCTTTCATTCGCACACCAAACGCACCGCACACCGCGTGACCTCTAGTCTCGCCGCAAGCCGCGACCCCACAACAACCTTAAATCTTGTTTTGATTTTTAAATTTTGTGCATTAATATTTTTATAAATATTAATGCACGAGAAATTGTGTCCTGCACTTTGGTAGAACATGTTTACATTTTTACATATTTTCCTTAAACTCAGTTACAAATTTCTATATATATATATATATTCACTGATTCAGTAAATCCCAGAGTTTTGTTAGCGTCCGGCGAATTTTTAAGTCACTCTCTCGATGTAAGCAGGATTTTTGTAACTGATTATCCACGAGAAATCGTATCCTGCACTTTTCTTAGCTCGAGGCGTGAGTGAGATTGCGGTATACGACCGGAAGAGGAATAATGTGTATAGAGTGAGGATGAAAGGAAACCGACAATCCAACTTCTTTTTCTTATGCTATGCTCATGTAATACATGCGCGACAGTTGAGAATGGCTTGCACGCTTTAACGAGGTGAAAAGTTGTAAATGCGTTTTCTGTGAGTGGGTCAGTCGATGCCGCGCTTCGTCTCCGTGAGTCCAGATGTTGAAAACGCGATGGACAGTCTGGCGTATCCGTGACGATCGAAAAGCCGAGAATTGTGACGTTGAAATGAGCGACGCGCCGTTGGCGGCGCTCATTGAAGGCACGGAAAAAAAATTATAATATGGGCACAACGAGATTCGAAAGGAGAAGCGTAGGGAGAGACGCGTGTCGAATTTCCACCGGTTTCCGAGCGAGTTATACGCATCCACGACTATGTAAAGGATCTCGGGAGCTCTTAAAACTCTACCCAGGATGAATTAGTCGCGCAAATGGGATTTTTTTAGAACAATTTTTCAGAAATGATTTATTGAGATTGGAATTAGTGAGATACTGATAGAAGAACAGTCCATATTCATTTATGCGTATTAATGAGGACGATCCATATATATGAGACCTACTAGATTTTAAGAGGGTCAGAATGTTTTGTTCTAGTTCGATCAGTGTACATTTTCCCAAATGTTTTAACAGTTTTTGATAGCCTTATTCGATGAAACAAAAGGTTGGGCAGCATTATGTGTAAATATAAATAGATTCATAGTCTCGCAAAAAAAAAATCAAGGTCGACTAATACATGCTAATATCCGATGGGATATTTTTTCAGCTGTTAAAAATAATAAACTATAATGTTAGTTCGATTATGATGAGTAATAATTTTCTTATCATTTTACTTATCAGAAGATGCTTTATCAGTTAGCTCCTCAGAGATTTTTAATATCATTAGTGGGCGTCAAAAAGTTATCGTCATTTATATGCTCACCAAAATTCGAAGTGCATTTTTTATTTTGAAAAAAGCAAAGGCGCAATAATTGACATGACATGAGAACTATAAATCGCCTCGTTTCTCGAGCTATAAAATGTATTGATTCAACAAATAAATTGGGCGAGTACTTACCGCATTATTAATACTTTTGACTACAAGTAAATTTGGTTTACTTCATTTAACAAGTTTTCAAAAATCTAACTAGTAATGTATCAAATTCTGATAACCGATCTTCAATTTGTCATAATTAAATTATCAAAAAAAGAAAGGAAAAAATCACAAAGTTATGGGTAAGCATTTAAGAATATGACATCAAATTGTCAGAACGAAATTAGGAGCAATTCGGATTAATTGATTGTGGATGAGTTTTAGAATTGTTTAAACAGCCACTTGTTAAAACTTTGGACCCAATTTTCTCAAAACTGTGTATCTCCAAACTTTTGGCATCAATGCTCAAAAACTATTCTACTGTTTTGAAGGATATTTAATACTCATTTTACGTATCCTGTCAGTTTAGCCATGAAAAACTAAAAATATCGTTATACCGCAAAAATGTTAAATATATAATTTACCAAGTTGGAATAATGTCATAAAATCCATTCTATCAGAGCTAAAATGTCAGAATAGTTCATTTATGACTGCGAGAAGAACTATACATCTGCCACTTTCAAAGTAAAACATAAAAAATTTTCATAGAGTCAGAAATGTGAAATAAGAATTTCACTAATTTTCAAACAATTTATTTTCGGCTTTCTTAGAAATATTCCCCTTAACTAGTAAATACTAATTGAACAAATCCTGTGCATCAAAAGGCTGCAATTAAATTTTCCTTAGTACAAATTAAATTATCCTCACTCCATCTAACGATTTTCTTTTATCAGTGAAGTTACAAGGACAATTACATCTGTATAACGTGCTAATAATCAATAAGTAATCGATCGGTAATTTGTGAGGAATCGCACTGAAAAGCAGTTTCTCACGTGGCCTTTGCTCTGCGGTTCGCGTGTCCGACAATTGTCAAAGCGATCTAACGACCAAACCATTCGGTTTAATGCAGAGAGAACGTGCATTAGCAGAGAGAGCATCGCGAAGTACGAAGTGCGAATGGGTTGGTGGATTCCTCTCTCGATATTGCCGTAGATCCCGCAGCGAAATTCTCTCGCTTTCCATCCCTCTCTCTGTTTGTGTCGGGAGTGCCATGTCTCTTCGACTCCGGCGACGATAGACCAAATTATTGTGGAGCATCGTGCCTTCCCGTCTCTCTCACTTGCACCAGTGCAACTGGAGATAATACGTCAAACGGGCGGTTCTATCTAACGCAGCATTTCGGCAACGCTCAGTGACTCGCCGTTACGCTTTGCGCTTTACCACCTCTCCTCCTACTCGAACCTCCTGCTCTTTGTCCATAACGTTTGTCGAGCTCGAGGTAAACGACTGATGACTATTGTCCGCCATTCTACGAAGGGTCGAACCTCGCCTCTCTACATTTCTCGCTAATAATGTGCTCCACGTACGTATCACCAATCGTGCTCTCGCATGTATCAAGCTTCTGGACTGGCTAACCATCTAAATTGTCGCAGCGATTGAACCAAGAAATCTGGTCC
Organism: Tromatobia lineatoria; assembly: GCA_949699805.1. NCBI lineage: Eukaryota > Metazoa > Arthropoda > Insecta > Hymenoptera > Ichneumonidae > Tromatobia > Tromatobia lineatoria. The sequence goes on from OX453044.1 coordinate 2,812,410, forward strand.
TATCTCTGGCTACGTTATTTATTGCATAACCTTTGTTTTCCTTCATCATAACATGAACTTTGTTTACACTTTTCTTGAGATTCTCATGACAGGACGTTCCAAAACATCGAGGTGGTTTAAAAAAAATACTGTATTTTTGTGTTTGTGTGCAGGGCTTCGAAAATTCACTTACAAGTTATCGGTACACTGAGAGAAAAGCATATCGTTGATTTAACGATTTCACATGGTAAAAAGCATATAGGACGGCTTGCTATATTTTATAGTTGAAGTGATGATAATGTGGTTCAATAAACGATACTTGCAAGTTTATTGGAAACAAACGTTTAAATCGTATATGCAACATAACGGCATATTTGAAACGATTAGAATAGTTATTGAAACTATTACTATTTTGATGATTGCTAATATAATTATATTTGCTATAACCAGTAAATATAGACGTGCATTGTAGTTACATTACCGTCGGACTAACTATTTTTATTATTAAATTACAATATTTTTCTCTGAGTGTAATTTTTCGAAATAAATTTCTTCGACATTTGAGACCTTTCTGAGGATTATGACATAAAAATCTGGAAAATTGCTTTTTCATTAAAACGAAGCTTCTTTTATGAGGAAGCAAAAATTACAACGATTGAAGACGAGCTACAATTTGGCGCATAAGTAAAGCAGCAGCTCGGCTTCGGTTATTGTAATTTTTGCTTCTTCATGGAGGAATCTTCGTTTTCATGAGGGAAAAAGAGATTTTTATGCGAGAACACTTAGAATGGTCACAAATGTCGAGAAAAGTGAATTCGAAAAATTGTCCGGATGTGTGAGTGTGTGTTTGTGTGTGCGTGCGCGCGCGCGCGAAAGGCCGACAACCCAAATAACTGTAACTTGTTATTTATTCGACCGAATCAGCTTAAATTTGGACAACACTTACTCAATACTTACTCAACTTAGTACTGGCTAAACTTAAATTGGTATTAATCAATAATTTTACAAAATTACTTGCCGCATTTCATTTCTATAACAAAACTAGAATTTTGGATAAAGTATACGTAAACGCTCTAGCATGAACAAATATTTGTTATTGGGTTAAAATTTGGTATTAAAATTGAATGAAATGATGCGATCGTTGGAACAGAATTGTGACGAAATGGATAAAACGGTTCGGTTATTTATGAGATTTGAAAGTATCGAAAAAATTTTGTTTTGCTCTAATTCAGGTGAAATTTCAATAAATCGACTGAAATTCTCTACACAAAAAAAAAAACTCAGCCCGCTATGTACCAATTTTGGTGATGATCGGTAAGTCGGTTCGGATTTTTCCGCGTTTTTGAATTTTTCGAAAAATTTTTGTTTTCGAGAATGTGTTACCAAATTGTAGTTCTTGAAGACTCAAATTTTAGTAAACTCGAGACTTTCAAATATATAGTCAAAACGTGAACGAACGGGCCTTAATTTTATACGTAAACGCAATAATATTTAGTGATGTTAGATACATAATTTAGTAAAAATCGATTGAAGGGTCTGGTTATATTGGATTTTTTTATTTTTCGATATTATTTCTTGATGACTAAAATTTTATATGACTTCACTTTTCCATAATGAGTTGAATAAATAATGTAACAATAATGACCCTTATAGCTTTGTTTTCATTCTTGAGTTTTCACAAAACTTCCTCCACGAAAAAGCCAAATTTGCTGAACCGTCTCAGATAAAGGTAGATTTAGAAAAAGTTGAAAGTAACGCGGAAATAACATGCAAGGTTCTGAAATGAAAATAAAAATAACATCAGTAATTTGAAATAAACGAGGTTTGAATCAATTGCATACTTTTGATCAGTTAAAGAGATATTTATGACAGACCGGAGAATTTTCTCTTAAGAAAATTATCACTATTGTAAGAATGGGTGATTAAAATTAAACTTTCAAGCAATTATATTCTTTTTTGCGCAAATATTCTTTAATAATTTTTTTCAACCAAATTTCCGGGCTCAATCTAAAAATCTGGAATCATTCTCACATTAGTTACAGTTTATCTTACGACCTAAGCCATTCCAAAAAGTTTCAAAATAATAGAAAAATTAGAAGATATTAAGTGCTCCCTTCTAATAAGGCTTCTAATAAGGTTGTTAGTTATCTGATACCTCATTTGTGATTATTTTTTCAGATTTTTAAAATGGGTTCGACATTTTTTTTACCCCTCTGTGGTCACATGGGGTCAGTGACCTCACCTCGCGCGTTCCAGTCAGAAAATGTGAGCACGGACAGGTAAAAAAAATCCCAAAAAAGTAGAGTATTTTTGTAAGTACAAAAACAACGGGTAATGGATCAGATTGTTCGACACACGCTAATAAATATTTACTCAAATTAGCCCGTAAATCCCTATATAAACATGAAAGGTCAGACATTTAAAAAAATCGATATTAAAATGCTGAACCGCTAAATAAACAAACAAACGTAGTTCAAAACTAACTAAATGATTCCAACACTGCTAATATTCCAATACTATAGCGCTTGCTACAGTAGCCATTACACAACAACGTCTCGGCAATCATTGGCCAGCAATGAAACGCTCGTATTGAACTAATTCGAGAGGGCGTGAGCGAGTCCCCTCGTAAGTACAAAACGTCGAAAGCGCGATGCAAAGTGTTAACGATTCCACGCCTTGGGGTGTACATTCACCCCAATGTACATTCACACATTCGTCCAAACACCCATGCACACACATAAATATACTACATATATATTTACTTCGTAGGGCAGCTTATTGTCCTTTCGCTGCAGCTACGGGTTACGACACAAAACGGAGACGAGTGCAATGAGACTCGAAGGGGTGACTTATGCCGAGTGGCGAAGACCAGAGCAAGGGAGAGAGAAAGAGAGAAAGAGAAAGACACATACAAAATTCTCGTGAAGACGAAAAGCGGCGGCGTTTAGTACGAAAGTGCACCACGTCAACATCGCCGACTTTGATATCTAAATGAAAGGGCGTTGTGCGACTCAAATATAGGTACTGATGCACCATGCACATATATTCACATAAATATACATATTTAATTCATGTATGTGTGTTGACGGGTGCACAGAGAAGCGAAGCACGTGGTATCAAACACTGCACGGAAACGATCCCCTTGGGCACTTTTCTCTCTGCATATACACTCACGTGTCTCTCTCTCTCTCTCTCTCTCTACCTACGATTCTATCCTCACCCCACGTCCGTTACCCTCACTCTGTCGGTCTCACCCTCTCGCCACTCATCGGCCCACTTTCCATTGGAGATTCCCTGTGGCCTCTCGCACGACACGCTGCGTCCATTATTGTCGCGTGGGAAGGTACACAGGTTATGTATATATGTATATATGTAAAAGTGTGTGTGTGCGTGCGTGTGTATAGGGATATATAGAATACTATATCATATTAGGGCATACACCTCGTGGTTTTTTCCCTCTCTCGTTCACTCAGTAGGCGATCGTGCGTGAGCCAATAGACTAATTTTGCCCCTCGTGCCACCGCGTTTTGTATTACGACGCCGCCGCACCCCATCATCCACTATTATGTAGTCAAACCCTACGCGTATTTTTATTTATATTTATTTTCTTTGTTCTCTTTTGTACCCCGTTGCCACCCTCCAATACTGATGCTGGTTTGACACGTGTCCAACAAATGAACTTAATTTGTTGTTCTATTAGCCATTGTAAGAATTTGCGGTAGGTGTTTACATTGACAGATAAGGACTTTGGTTTGTGTGAGAAATATTGGACAAGGAGCGGATGTATGGTATTGACATTGGTATCTGTGGCAAAGGCATTCTGAATTCAGTGAACCCTTTAATTTCTGAGACACTGACGATTTTAAAAAATAATGAAGTGTTTTTTTTCCTTTCATTGTTGAAAATTTTTTTCAAAAGTTTTTCACTGCTTTTGCGTTAAATTTTTTAATGCTTTTTTGATGAAAAATGATAAAAAGTGGTAAAAATGAAAATGTATCATCCGTTTCTAGTAGTAATCAATTGTTTGTTGAGTTCTTCTAAAATAGATAGATTGACTATAAAAAGATGTTTTTGAAAATAGTTATTTCTTTATTGTTATACAATCAGAAATATTAGAGTCACCCATTAAAACCTCTCAAAATCATGTCAATGGATCAATAAATACTATCATTCTTACAAACATATACTTTTCCTTCAATATACCATCGTGATTATTACAAAAACGTACGAAAAAATAGACTTAATCGTAAACTAAGCAATCTCATATTAAGCATACAAACAACCATCAAACCCGTTAGCGATTTAAAACAGAGAACAAAACTTTGGTTTCCAAAATCGAATGTTGACAAAAAAATGTAGTGTCGAAATATGTGCTTGTTATGAGTGACAATAGGCGGCGACGCAGCCATAATAAAGACAACATACAACTGGATTCTTTGGACTCAGGATAAATTTAATTGAGATTGCTTCAACTACATGAAATGGTCGGTTAAAAATGACCACAAGTTGCGGCAACTTCACGTGAGGCCACACGATATTCAATCACCCCAATAAATTTCCTTTGTCCCAGCTGGATCCAGTTGGTTTACAATCAAACTAAATTCAATTGTCCTCAACCAACTTTTACACATTGCACAAGTCGAACCGGCATCATCATGACCTCTGTGTATGCGTACATAGAGATATACGTATTATAGTACCGGCATAGTAAACGCGATGAATCGAGTGTGCGTATATACGGATGAATAGCCACTGTGCCTCGACGGTCGAACTTGAGTGCGGCGAGTGACGACACACAGTGTGCTTGACTACGCCGCGCTATACAGGGAGGACACGGTGAAACTAGACAGCGCAAATGCGCTTGCGCGTCAAACCGACGGTTCCCACTCTATGCGTGCAGACCGAGTAGTAAATAAATCTTGGTTTCCGGCGTCTGCCCTACCAGCTCAGGTAACGTCCCTTGCCCCTACCACTACCCTTACTGGCCCATTCCGATGGCGCGTGGGGACACAGTCGCCGCTCGGATGAGACGCACTGGCGGCCGTAGGCAGTAGCCAATCGGGCTTCCTAAATTCTCACGGAGCCGCATTGGACTGTCTAGTTTCACCGTGTCCTCCCTGTATACTCCTCGTGGGCAGCGCATCGTGTCGTGAGCGGCTCGCGACGTTCAAAGGCGACCTTTGACCGTGGTAGCGTCGGGGTCCCGCCAAGAGTCACTCTTCCCTCTCCCCTTTGCAAGAAATAGTATACCACCACAATAATACAGTAGAAAGAGAACCGGCTTGTCGTAAGTGCGAATAAGATTCTTCGAAAAAAAAGAACCCGTTGTCGATTTAGTAATACCAGTTTTCCAAAGCTCCTCCCAACCGCATTTATTGTTCAACGTTTTATGGTCTTTTATGATTATTCTCTAAAGTAATAAAAGTGTATAAGTGTCTGATAGGCTGAAAATTACAACCTCACAATTTGCTAACTCATCATTTTTCGTATTTTAGAGAGCTTCACCTTTGGAGAAGTGTTCTTATCGATTTTGGCTTCCTCACGGAAGAAGCTTTGGGAGAAGGGGAAAAAATGGAGAAGTAATTTGCAGGGTTCTACTTTGCAGGTTTGGTTATGAACGGAAGAGATTTTTCTAAAAATTTCAAGTACAGTAACATTTTTAGCGTTTGAACGATTTGGATCAAATGCTTACCCATGTAATGGTAAATGGTAAGTGAAATGGGGAAAAAAATTGAACTCGATGTCTCGTAATTTGGAGGAGCTGGCGGACAAAACGAGAAATTTGCACAAAAAAATCGTAATGCCATAAAATTTTTACCGCTTGACTGATTTTCGTCAAATAGGTACGGAAATCTAGTTCGATGGTGATCCAAATGTGAATAAACCTTCAGCAGATTCGACGAAAATTACAGTTTTATTTTCTTGTGACAGAAGATGTTTATTTTTTATGAAATATAATCGCAATTTACCCACACAGCGACCGTTTCTCGGTGTAAATTTGTTATTGATGATCGTGAATTAACGTGTAAAATTGCAAGCAGATATCTCAGACTTTAGACTATTTGATTAGGTTTAATCGTGAAAAACGAATTAAAATTGCGATTACATTAGAACCAGACTATCGATACTTGCCAAATTTGGCTCAGATCATGGTTTCATGTCAGTCCATTCATGTAAATAATGTCAGCCTAATATATCGTAACTTACGAAAAGTGTGCCGCAAAAATAATTTTTCCAAAATTTTTAAAATGCTATCAAATCTGAACCTCTTAACGGATTCGCGCCAAATACAATCCAAAACGTCATTATATGATAGTCCACTCGCAAATTTGACGACTGTGGAAAACAAAACTAAAGAATTTTAAAAAATCAATTTATCAAGATACATCAAAATTCACCGCCGTTATAATTTTATCAAGGAAATCAGCATCCACACACACACACGCATACAAGTATTTTAAAAAATCTCTCGCTCCTGTGGACCATTCAGAATGTCCTAGAATTAGAATCTCGAAAAAATGTTATTTTCGAAAACAAAGTTACCTCCATGAATAATGAAAAAAAATAGAATGTCAGGATAGAGGTGCCAATTGGTGTCAACTGTCGAGTTTTAAAGGGAGGCTAGAGAGTTTACAAAATGTGTGGAGGGCGGAGAGAAAGGATATAGCCGACAGCCAAGGATACGGAGTATAATGGTATTAAGGCTTAAAGAGGCCTTAAGGCTTTAACCTAACCGTTAGTTTATTGGCGTGAAGGAGTCGCGGAGCGTGTCTACATCAAAGGCAGAGCCGCTTCCGAACGCGCCTTCCTCCTTCTCTCCTCTTGGTGAGGCTTTTACTCTTTCTTTCTTTCTTTCTCTATCTCCCTTCTCTTCTCCTCGGCGTACCGTCGCCATTGCTGCTGCTGCTGCTGCTACTGCTGCATCAGCCACATCCAGAGCCGCGAGACACTACGCCGGTGCACGTCTACTTGAACCTCTTCACCCCCCGTAACTTCTCTTTCTCGCCTCCCACCTCATCCCCCCATCGTCGTGGAACTCGTCGAGCGCCATGCAGCAGCAAATCCGCCAGAGCACTGCACTCGTCTCGGCGGCTCTCTCTGGGCTCAGAAAGAAAAAGGGAGATAGAGGGCGCGCTTCTCGCAACTTTATACAGGAGTTCCGCGTGCAAACGGCAATCACTGCACTCTTTCTGCTCTGATGCTAATGCAACGAGCCGGCTATCAACATTTTCAGAGCGGCGCTCGGAGCCATCCACGGCAGAACGTACTCGGTGTAAACGGTCCGAAAAATTGACCTGTCCGAGACTCGGTTGAAAAGGACGAGTCTCCAGAGGGATTAGGATGAGAAACTGGTCAGGTGCAGGTCATTTGGGGACCTGCTTTTTGCCGGCTTCCGCCGGAACCGTATCATGCCGTTTTTTGTGCATCGAAACCCGGCGAAATATTATACGTTTATGGTATTTTGTTATCCATGTACCTAATATTTCTTACAATTAATAGATGCAGATATAGTAAGCAGTAATCGTAATAATTGAAGTTTCACTTATGACTAGGCATAATCAGATTTATCTTTCTAATTTTACTTCTGGTTTTGAATTGTACATGAGAATTTTGGAAAATTGAAATTTAAGTTATCAGTGATGAACGGATTATTCTAGTTTCTATTATTTATGGAGTCAGAATGTGATTCATTACTATCGAAATCGTGATTTATTAATTTATTTATTGCATGAACCATTTGATAATCACAATCTTTTTGTAGAATATTAAAGCATTGTTGAAATATTTTGATGCAATTAATTTATTTTTATATAAGAGATCACCGTGTTTCTTTGATTTTATTCATATTTTTAATATAATTTTGATAGGAAAGGTCGTTGATAAAACTATTTTCGTTTTAAACAAAGGTGGAACAATTAGTACTCGTCAAATCTGTGCTATGCGTAGCAAAAAAAAATTATGGATATATATTGATATTCAATAAGATGATCTTTTTGTCCGGTATTTTTGAAAAACGAATGATAATATCAGTCTGCTTAATTTTGTTTTGAGTGTCCTAGATGCCAAAAAACACATTAACTCATTTCTGTCCGTCCGTCTGTCTGTCTGGCGTCCGTAAGTGCCGTCCGAAAACACAATAACTTTTGAAACAATCTGTGGACCGCAAAGAAATATGGTGTCCACTTTCTGCATCTAAATCCTAGTTTTTTATTATTCGATTTTGAAAATTAATGATCTTTTATTTATCCTAACATTACTTATGAAAATGGTTGTACTTCTTGAATAAATAGTAATAAAAAAGGCGTGCACGGTTTATTAATGAAACATCTTTTAATAATCAGAATAAGCTATTACTTATTCATTATAATCAAGCAAATACGGTGTTTGGTAAACAAAAAAATAATGAAGATTAAAAAAATTATTTTACGGATAATTCATCGTCCGATATTATTGCAATCACATAGTAAGTTATATCGTCTAAGTTAATCAACTAATCCACCAAAGTATTTAAAAAATGTTTGAAAAATTAAGATAAAATACTGCGGAACATTTGATTATTGTTAACCGAATATTACTATATTTTACTTTACGGTTAGGACTTGAAAAAAAAAATCAAGAGATTTAAAAAGTCACAATTCAGAATATAACAGAGCTTTTCCGGATCAAAAGCGTCCTAGACTTGTTTTCCTTTTAGCCACGATATTAATCGTATATTTATAAAAGTCTCAATCTCAGCACAGCGTTAATACCTCAATAAATAACCAAAGGTGTAATATCATCCATAGAATGAATTACCCTTTTTCTCATTTCTCGCATTGTGTCTAAGCTTTGCTGTAGAATATTCCCTGAGCCCAAGGAACTATAATGAAATCTCAGGAAATGAGTATATCTGTCCTTCTCCGACATTCTTTTAATACATATTCATGCAAAGTTGACCGCGTTCCACGTCGACCCTGCGCTCCTCGAAAAAGAGCTTCGAGGCGTACGAGTGTCGAAACAAACAATAGAGACTCTCTCTCCTCCGCCGGCTCCTCTCGTTTTCTCGTAATTGCAGTGAAAAAAAAAGGAAAAAAAAAACCGGTGAAAGAGCGAGGAGAAAGAGAGAGTTGCGGCAGAGGCAAGTGTCGGTCGAAGCTGACGCCCGGCGACTACCCAGAGCGTTGCACACAGAATTACGAACTCCCGTGTTACTCACATCAATATATACATATATACACCCATATATATATATATATATATATATATATCCATATACATATAACACACACACCATAAATACTCCATCTTTCTCCGCAACTCGCGTTATTTTCGACGATCAGACAACCCGTCATAAACTCTCGCCAGTGAATGAATAAGAAGTTTCGTTGTGCCTTCCGACAAAGCGTTAATTTATTAAATGTCTCAACGCCGAAATAGCACCACTAATCAATTCGAATCTCCGGTATCACCGCTTCCATTCAGTTTACTCTCGAATTTACTCATACCCGGCTTTATATCCTCGCTATGAGTGTGTTTCTGTTTCCGCGTATGTGTCCACATAGTTTGTAGGTGTAAGTATGTGTGTGAGCGTGGAGAGAGCACACGAAGCGTGGTGCGAGCAGCGGCGATGATGTTTTGCAGAGCTCCGAGACGAGAGATACACGGACGAAATAACCTATGCGCCGGAGAGAAGCAAATGCTGCCGCGCGTATAGAAAACTCGTCTCCGGTCTCACGCACACACGTACAATCACATAGAAATAGTGTAGAAAGAGGAAGTGGTGGAAGTGAGAGATACACGAGCGTGTAGGATTATACAGACGGCAGTAGTACGTATAATATAGAGGGTGGCCGTAAAGCAGCATCAGCAAAGCGCGATGCTCGTTGGCCTGACCATCACGCACAGCGCTTGAGAGTTGTGCGAGTGTTGTATTCGGCATAAGCGTGACAGAGAAAGCTAAGAGCTCTTTTACTCCTATTTGCTATATTACTTCGCTCTTTCACGCCTTTCTACCAATCTCATTACCGAACCTCATTACAAATTCATTATGCATAATGAATAAGAAGTAAAATAATTTGAAATAATTTGAAACAAAAAAAAACTCACCTGAGCGATGTCACGCTGCAATCGGGCAACAAAGCTCGCCCAGTCGCTTGTTCTCGTCGTTCCCTCGTCGTGGTATATATTCAATCGCTGTCGTTGCTTCACCAGCAACAGCAGCAGCGTCGTTTATTATGAAATCACAAAATCACAAATCGTAATCGCGATTATTTCACTCGTTTTATTAAAGCCGCGGATTCGATGCGCGTTGCTGCCGCTTTCGTTATATTCGTGTGTTGACGGGTCTGAAGAAGAAGGAGAAGAGGAAGAAGAAGACGAGGAATAATAAAAAACGGAATCGCTCAAAACTTGTGTGCAAGCACCTCCGGCGGCGCCTCCTCTTCACCAATGATATCCTGAGACTCGAGGTCCCATGCTCGATTGTCAACTCTCGTTTTCTTTGCTTCTCTCGTCTGTAGCATCACAACCAGCAGCACCAGCAGCAGCAGCACTAGTAGGAGCAATTGCGATAACGATAGTAGTCGTAGCACACTGCGCGCACATGGCGCGTCGTTAAACGGCCCCACCGTTTGAAGTGGACGTGTCGCAGCCGTCCAGGTCCCTGAGGACCACACAACCTACAATATTTTTCTCGGTGCTTCTTTCTCTCTCTCTCTCTTTCACTCCCTCTATTCTCGCACTACAGTTATTCCTCGTCACTCACGACCAGACGCCGAAGACGCGGCTCTCACTCCTTCGGTGAGCTCGGGTTCGCGCTCGCGCAGCCCACGATCGCCGCCTTATATTTTATTAACACACACTCACACTCACGCGGCCGTCTTTCGGTCTCACTCGCTCTCGGGACTCTCTTTTTCATCGACGACGAGATTACGTACAGCCGATTATACCCGAGTTTTTTCGATCTGTTTCTTTTTAAATGTTAATACGAAATTTTGAGAATAACCGAGAGTTACGAATACTGCGGAGGGACGGAACGTGCATCGGCCCCAAGAACTACGAGCACAAGAGCGGCTGCAGCTCTCCACGGAAGAGTACCAGCAGCTCGGCACAGCACTACACCACAGTCGCCATGAACTAGCATCTCGCTCTCTCTCTCTCTCTTTCTCTCTCGCTCTCTAGCTCTCCTCCACCTCGACCGTCGTTCCTCCTCGCGGGCGGAACGCGCCGAGAGTCCCTTTGCGCTTACGGCACACGGAGAGGATCGTCCGAGAGAGGAGCGAGCGAGAAGAGAATAACGTGGATTAGGCGCCCTCTGTCGGACTCCGTGGATAACCCGGAGGTTTCAAAGTGCGGCCAATCAACAGGCCGTATGCCCTGTGGCCTCGTTCAGCGAAGTAACTAGCGAGTCGGGGTTCCCCTTGCTTTTTAACGTTATCCAAAGTGAATCCCCGCTTATTTAATTCGGTTTATTTGGATTTGTGTTAATTGATGTTGTTTCTCTTGAAAGCGGAGTTTTCGATCGACGGAAGGGAAAGGAAATATTGTCGGGAGATGAATAAAAGAAGATACATCCCCGCCGGGATGATTGCACAGATTTGTCGATGCGAGAACGAACCGCGGAGCGTAAATCGATGATTATTGTCGAAAAAAGGAATCGGGGGTTTTACATGATGAAGGAAAAGGAGAGTATTGCGAGGGGAAGGCTTATAGACACGAGGCAACTCTCTTTCTCTTCTTGTACTTGTAGCAAATACCCATTTCTTTGATCTTTCGTGACCCTTTGATCTCGCGACACTACCTTCCCTCCGTTCTTCTCGCTCCGGACTTCCTCCCCGGCACCTATACACGAGTAACTCATCCTCCGACGGCGGAGCTGACTAGCGCTCCGCGATACTCTCTATACGAACCCCTCCCCCTCCCCTCCCAAGTGGTGCGACTGCTACTGCCGCTTCGCCTTCTAACAAAACAATTTCAAAGCCTCCGGAACTCTGTGTACCGCGAGGCATTGTGTATTTGCCTCAAATAAAATATATCTTGTCTCTCGCTCTAGCTTTCAGATCTTATGCTGTGTCTCTCTTGGGGCAGAAGCATTCGAGCACGCTGTCTTCTGACTTACTTCATGTGGATCTTCTTCCAGTCCTAAAGATGCGAAGAATAAAGGAGTTGTGAAACCACCACCTTCGTGTACTTGGAGACTTTCGTCCTGCTTCTTCAGACCTTGGATGAAATGAAAGTTTTTCACAAGTTGCTCATTTCGGAGGTTTATTGAATTCGTTTTCCATCCAAATGGAGTACTTGAACGAAAGTGGCTATGAATAACAGAGAAGAAGTGGCTAGAATAAATAAATACAACTCGAATTAGTTGCAGGAAACATGAAAATATTGCAATACACAAAATGGACTACACATAAAATATATACAGTTTCTCTGTCTTTATCTTTTAGATTTTATGCTCTATCTCTCTTGGGGCAGAAACTTTCTACCACGATGTCTTCTGACTTTCTTCATGTGGATCTTCTTCCAGTCATAAAGATGCAAAGAATAAAGAAGTCGTGGAACCAATACCTTCGTGTACTCTGAGACTTTCGTCCTGCTTTTTGAAACCTTAGATAAATTAAAGTTTTTGACAAGCTGCTAATTTTGAAACTTCCCTGGTAAAATTAATTGATAAAAAACGATTTCAAAAAATTCTATCGTTCCGAATACGGACTTTGATTTGTGAGTTTACGAAGGACTATCATAAATTTACGATTGAAATCCTATATGTTTTCTGCATATCCTATGATATTATCATAAGTGATATTATTTTTGTATTAAATTTAATAATAAAAGTATACGATCATACGTATGCACCCATTGAGTAATATGCCAAGCGTGAAAACAAGAAAAAAATAAATCGACCGATAATTGTGATTTTTTTCCGGTCATCCATCTTTGTAGTGACCGCGGCCCAAGCTGTTTAATTTTCATGTTCTCTGATGTCCTGCCCAACTATTCCATCCAAATTCGTTCTTATATGTAAAACGTATTAATAATATAATATACTTCCCGAACTTATATGAGGGACACAGAAAACTGAGCAGTTTTTTAGCATTTTTCTCACTAAATTATTTATGTTAACTGTCTAAAAATCCTTTACGTATACATTCCTTACCGAAAGTTTTATTTTATCCGAATTTTAATGCTTTGCGATAAGAGAAGAATCTACTAAATAATAAACCATATCGAAGATGCTAATAAGAGCGTTTACTGCGAATAATAATAGTTTAAAGGATTTATTAAAAAATCAGTTTCAAAAAAAGTTTGTCAAGTTTTCCGAAAACTTAATTTTCCAGCTTATAAAAAAAATTCACTCACGTTTCTGTCATTTGTCAATAATGTTGTTGTTATATTTCCATTTTAAGAACGTTGTAATTATTAATATGTTCTTGTGAGAAAGTTACGTATTGACAGCAAATGATACAAAACTGTATATCAGGGTTGTACGATATATTATGATGATTTTTACAGTCTGAATACATACGTTTTATTCCGATATACTTTTTATAACTATGAGACGATACAAAAATCATAGGACCACTCCGTTAATGCCTCTTTGATTGCGAATGATTCATGTTAAATCATATATTTACGATATGACAAGATTCAACAGAAGCGGATAGAAGTTTATAAGTGACGAAACGTAAATTCAATATAAAATAAATCCGTTGGTAAACTATTCTTACTGATAACGTATATATCGTATTGAAACCATAGAAAACGAAAACAAAAGGAAACGAATAATAACGATTCAATTTCTATAAATTCACAAAAGTCTAAATAGATAGAGATGATAGCACACGATAAAATCATATTCAAATTAGATCGATCTGTATCAGTATATATATCATATTTTTACCAGGGTTGATTGAATTCGTTTACCACTGGAATTGGCTAAGAATTACAGAAAGAAAATGGCTAGAATTAATGAAGGCAATTCAAAGTAGTTTTGGGGAAAATAAAAATGAACTGCAATATTAAAAATAGGAAAAACTTATTTAACCAATACTCAACAAGGCGAAACCAATATTTTGTATTTTGTTCTCTACCAAAAATATCGACATCGTCTTGTGATGTGATTTAATATTGCAAACTGGTATGCGGAAAAAAAGCTATTGTGTATTTAGATACCTCAAATACAATATTTAGTCTTTGTCTTTCAGAACTTGAGCTTCGGTTTTCTTGAGAGGGAAACATTCTAGCATAATGTCTTCTGACTTTCTTAATGTGAACCTCTTTCCAGTATTGAAGATGCGAAGAATAAAGGAGTCGTGAAACAAACACCTTCGTGTATTTCGAGACTTTCGTCATACTTTCTTAAACCTTGAATAAACGGAAAGTTTTCCACAATTTGCTCATTTTGGAGCTTGATTGAATTCGTTTTCCATTTAAATTGAGCACTTGAACGAAAGTGGCTATGAAGTACAGAGAGGAAATGGATAGAATAAATAAATACAATCTGAATTCATTTCAGGAAACATGAAAAAAATGCAATATACAATACGGAAAAATGTAATGTTCGATCACCATTCATTAAGGAGACGAAAAGTCAAATGAGTGAAAAGCTACACTGTCAGAAATTTTCGTACGGATATTAATATAAAGTATTGGAAGTTTTTTTGCAGTTGCGCGTGTATTAAATGTAATATACAAATAGTAAGTAATATACAAAAAAATGTTTATTAAATTAATATACAGTTTACCAAAAACTTTATAATTGTAGTGTTTATGATGGGTTTTTTGAAATTTTACAACATATCCGTATGTTAAATCAAAATTAATAAATTGTATCTGCGAAATAACTTCCAATACATATATTAATTTTTGAAACATTTTTAACAGTGTACATTTTGTATCTGGTTGCTGTAAAAAATGTTTTGATTGTCCCGTAAGGTAATTCCATGTTGCAAATTATGGATAAACGAATATCGCGAGAAAATCGCAGCTTGAGCAATTAAATGTCGTACCAGAATATGAAAATTCAGATAATTATCTTTTTTATTTGGAGCGTGCACGAATTTTGCAATTCATGAAGGCAATGACATTTTTATTACTATCTTTATAAATGAAATAGAATTAATACTATTCTTTTTTTTTAATGACTTTTACCAAAATTAAGAAAAACAAATTACAGAAGGTCCATTTCTTTTCTATCTTTTAGATCTCATTTTCACCCTCTGCCTCTCTCTCTCAGGAGAAAAACATTCGAGAGTGTTCTTTTAGTTCTTTCTCATTCTCTTTCTTTTTTTTCCGTTCCTGGTGATAACAATTTTCTTCAGGATATGCGAAAGCTAAAGAGGTTTGATTGAAATCCACTGCCTTCATGTATTTCGAGATTTCGGTCGCGTTTTTAAAACCCTTGGATAAACTAAAAGTTTTTCACAAGTGACTTTTCATTTCCAAACGTTTGCTCATTTTTAGCTTGATTGAATTCGTTTTTTATTTAAATTGAGCACTTCAACATGAGTGGCTATGAATTGGCGATCAATTGCTGCTATGGAATTGGGAGCAACCGAGAATGGCTAGAATAAATAAAAGAAATTTGGATTGTTTGCATGAAATAAATAAGCAATAATTCAGAACACAAATTGACAGAAACTTATTCGACTACTCATTAAGTCTAGTGAAGAAAAATTTATATTGTGTATTTTCGGAACTACAAAAAATGTTGTCATTATTCGTGATGTAAATTCATATTGTAAACTATGTGAAAAAGGGACACGCGATTTCTTTGCCAATAACTGGAAAACTCAGAATTCAAAAAACAGAATTTAAAAAATATAAGCCATTAACCGTATTTATTCTTGAAAAAAAAAACCAACAGAAACGTAACTCCTTAAAAGTTAATGTTAATTTATCAATATTTCTACAAATCGATTATTCTTAATTATACAAGTTAACTCTTCCTTGGACTAAACCCTATGTCTCATTATTCATAAAACCTATAGAAAATTTACCTATCGATCTACAACACATTTCATGTAATAAAAACAAAAAAAAAGTTAAGATACTACGTTCAGCGCAACCTCAGGTGATAAACGCTGTCATACAACACTTTGACAAATATTTTTTTTTAATATCCGGTGGATAAGTTTTCTGCTGGTCCGTGAAAGACTCACAATGGAAAAACGCACTATTAGAAGGTTTATCTTCGAATGAAAATGAATGAAATTAACCGCCCGATTTGCTAATCAAAATATTGCAATATGACAAAAAAATGTATTCTATTTAGATAAATTCACTAAATTTTTTTTCAGAGATTGAAATTGGAAGGATTTGAGGGGAAGAGTGAAGAAATGGAAAGTGGATCGGCTCAACGAAGAAGAAAATGCGAAGATCCAACGAATGGACAAGGCGTTGCGATGTATAAAAGCAATTGCAGGAAACTAGAACCAGGTTCGAAATTACGACACACATCCGCAGTATTTTCCAACGTAAGCTTTGGGGTGGTCTAGTGTAATATCATTTCTACGAACTCAGAGATGGTCTACGCGAGGAATAATAAAAGATCCGAATGGCCAGCCGCGGCGGTTGCCGGAGTAGATGAGCTCAGAGGGAAGCAGCACAACGACTACGACGAGAGTCTCGAATATCGTTGTCCCGGAACAATGGACATACTGTCCGGGAGAATGGTGGCTTGTAGCGCAGCACCGACCCTCAGGGAAATAGCTCTGGGCAGAAGAATGCGAAGGACTGTCGTCGACGCTCCCGAATGCCAGTCCACCAAAGAAACGAGAGTTCCGAGACGCTTCAAAATCCGGGTAATCATTATCCGTTGATAAATCATACTAAGATTTCGAGCAGTTGATAAGATTTTCCCCTTTTTTACTTATTTTTTCAAAATTTTTTTAGGGTGAGCAAAGGAGTGAAGCGAAAAATAGCGAATGTCGCTGCAAGTGGAATAAAGATCAGTTGAATTATGATGCAGAATGTTTGGACGAAATGGGAATGGAAATAAGAAGACCTGAACCGTGTTGCACGAGAAAGACAAAAGTTGTCAATCAAGAAAAATGTGTAACATTTGATACATGAAACGTTTAAAATATTATCTCAAACAACGATCTGGACAACAATGATTGTTTTAAATTGGCTAGAGCCAAACCAGGAGTTATGATCTGTCCCGAAATCATACGAAAAGTTCCAACTGTTGATTATATATTAATGGGAATGAAGATGCGAAAACCTGAAATGTGTCGCGCGAGAAAAAAGGTTGTCAATCAGGGCGGATTTGTATCTTTTGATATATAAAATCTGAAAAATAAAAAATGATCAGTCGTTTAATTATATGAAGATTTCGAGTACTTGATAAGACTTTGGCTTTTTTTACTTATTTTTTCGACTTTTTTTAGAATGAGGAAAGGAGTGCAGCGAAAAATAACAAATGTCGCTGCAAGTGGAATAAAGATCAGTTGAATTATGATGTAGGATATCTGGATGAAATGGGAATGAAGATGAGAAGACCTGAACCGTGTTGCGCGACAAAAAGAAAAGTTGTCAATCAGGGCAAATGTGTAACATTTGATAACGTGTAACGTTTAAAACATTATTTCAAACAACGATCTGTACAACAATAATTGTTTTAAATTGGCTAGTGCCAAACCAGGGTAATGATCTGTCCCTAAATCATACGAAGATTTCAAACTGCTGATAATTTATAAATGGGAATGAAGATGCAAAGACCTGAAACGTGTTGCGCTAGAAAAAAAACGTCGTTAATCAGGGCAAATGTTTAACTTTTGATATATGAAATTTAAAAAATGATGTCTTACAACGATCTGTACAACGATGTTAGCTATTATAAAATCTGCAGAACCCGGGTAATGATCTATAGATAAATCATCCGAAGATGTTAAGCGGTTGATAAGATGTTGACTTTTTTTCACTTCTTTTTCCGACTTTTCGAGAGTGTAGAAAGGAGTAGAGGAAAAAATGACGGACGTTACTGCAAGTCTAATCAAGATAAGTCGAATAAATATGAAGAGTGTCTTAATGAAACAGGAATAAAGATGTACCAGCAAAGACGTGAATCATGTTTCACGGGAAAAACAACAAATGTATAACTTATGATGAATGAAATAAAATAATAATAATCACGGAATAACTTTAATAATAGAAAAATACTTCTAGACTTTGTATTCATTTACTATAACTCATGAGATATAGACTAAGGACAATTTGTGAATTCATAAATTATAAATTGATTTGAAGAAGTTGATAAAATCTAGTTTTTGCTTTTATTTTTACATGGAGGTTCACTTCTTAAGGTTAATTCTTATTCTTAAATGATCCTTATAGGATACCCTAATTTAGTCTCTTTTTTTCAATCCTCTCAGGAATTGTTGTAGTTTGCCATGTGTCACAAATGATTATTTATTTTCACCAGATCTTGATTTTCAAAAATAAATTATAACAAAATTATAAATCTCAAAAAAGAAGTTCTGGCATAAATCTTGTATCGTCACATTAGCTTGTAAGTATATTTTTCCAAACCAATTTCAACCATTCCTAAACTTGTATTTTAGTACAAAAAAAGTAGCAATTATTATAATTTTTCGAAATTATAGCTGCAGAAATAAAGACATTTACTTTTTGCATTAATTATTAACAACCTTTTTTTAAAAATGTTTTGAGCAAAATAATTAAAAACGTAATTTAAAGCGCGTTTTTATTCGAATAGGTAGTGTCCATCATTACCTTTAGCACAAAACTTAAATCATTGACTTACCCGATATAATAACAAAAAACAATCGGCCGTGAACTCTTTTTCTTCTATTCTACGTCCCAAAAATAATTTGACAAGCTGAAATCCCTTTAGGAAAAAACCTTAAAAATTAATTTTTGGAATCTGTAAAAATTAATTTCGCATTTCGCTTCGTATTCCTGACTGAAGCATTGCGAGAATGAGCTGCAGCGGCGGAGGAAGTGGGAACGGAGCTTTCCCGAAGCGGTACGAGAGTGGCTGCAATTGCAGCAGAGGTCAAAGGCACACAGAGGGAAGTGGAAGTGGAGGATGTTGCAAGCCGGAAACGAAAAGGCACCAGTTGAGAGGACAGCGTGAAACGACCCTCCGGGGTCCCACTGGAGGTTGTGGAAGACCTCAGTGTCCTATGATCGTTCATCCGCCTCCGGAACTGTCAGAAGTCGAGTGGGAATGTCAGTATTGCGATCCCCTAAGTCAAAATAGCCTTAAATATTGTAAAAGTATTCTGCAAATAGTTCAATACATTAAAGATAACGAACATAGGTTCCTGAGTTTTAATAATTTCCGTAACTTTATCATTGTCGATTATTTCTCCTTAAATATTTTATGAATCAATATATTTTTATGAAATCATAATCAAAATTTTATGAATATTTATTAATAGAATACCTATTATCAATGATTTATTTTATGAAGACCTATTATCAACGGTTATTTTAAGATATTCACGATGACTGCATAATTATACAAATGTTTATTCTCTAAATAATGATAGTGATATCATAAAGTCGTGATTATTAGTGTACGTAAACGTTTTGGTCACGAGCTTCTTATTTTTTCAACTTATTTTTTTAAATTAAAAGGTACTTGAGTAGTTTGTTTAATTCTACTCAAATAACTTGTTGGCTTTTAATATATTTGTTTCGTTGACGATTTAGCATCTACACTTTGAGGGGTGGGAGGGGGGTTGTTTTTGAAAGTAATCGTTTAATAAATCTGAAAAAATTCACCTCGATGCCTTTTTTCGCTCTTTACATCATATTTTGAACGGTAAAACAAACATCGATTTTCGCCAAAAAAATTATATAAAAAGTCGGCCGCACTTGATTATTAAGTATAGGATACACAGTACGAAAAAAAGTGGCAGGTCAGAATATTAAGAATTGTATGAGGCGATGCATTTTTTCGAATCGAGGGTGATACACTTAGAGTATCTGGAAAATTTAAAAAAAATACTGGTAGACCGACAATAATCTAAGTATAAAGTATAATTCCCAGGAATGACGTCTCTATTTTATATGGTTGTAGCAAATATGATTATAGTAGCGATCATCAAAATCATAATTTTAAATGTGCCGTTTTGTTGCACATACGATTTTACCGTTTGTTTCCAATAATCTTGCAAGTGTTATTTATTGAACCATTTTATCATTGCTTCAGCCATAAAATATTGCAAGCCTTCCTATTTTATCAGGTGAAATCGTTGAATCAACGATATGCTTTTTCCTCACTGTACTTTTAAAAAAATTTTAAGTGCCACTATTTTTTTTCCGAATTGATATAAATTTAGTTCTGTAATATTAATAGTTTTGATGGATATATCCAGAAATATAAGTTTTTGAAAATGCATTTAGCATTATTTAGAAATTTCAATGTGCGAGGCGTCTAATGAAATTAGCGAAAATGAGGCGACAACACGATTGGCAATGGAAAGAGGGGTCATACGGCGTGAGTGAATTCTGATCATTTTGTAAGTCTTATTCTCATTGTCAGTACAAAGGCTTTCTAATTAAACCTATGTCGCTATAATAAATTCTCAAACAATCATATCTCTGGAAATATCATTCAAAACAATTAAGATTATAGGACCTTACTGATATTAATTTAATGCACTTCATGGAAAAAAATAGTGGCACTTGAAAGTAGTAAAAAAAGTATTGCCCTCGATTCGAAAAAATCTATTTCCTTCTACAATTTTCAATGTTCTGACCTGACAATTTCGTTGCGTGCTTTGCAAACTATTTCTAACGATCAAGCGTAGCAGATTTTCTAAATAATTTTTCTTGGCTATTCTAAAAAATCGACTGTGCTCGATAATCCATATTTTCTTTTTCGGTCCAAAATATATTATGAAGAGTAAGAAAAGGCATCTAGGTGCATTTTTTAAAGATTTTTTTAAAAATGTTTTTTACAACTCCCAATAGCCAACTCTCGCCGCAGTCACCCCCTAAAGTTACGATTCACAAAAATGATTTTTCATCTGAAATTGTGATTGATTAAATATTGAAAATATAGAAATATATAAACGCCCGGAAAAAAATAAAAACCGCAGAAACGAGCGCAATTCGGCGACTAACCCGCATTCGAAACCCGAATAATCCTCTATATAACCCACGAAACACCCTTTTCTATGAGAGTACAGGTATTACTCCGATAATAACCCGATCTAAAGAACTTTCCAGGCATTTTGCCCTCAAATAATTAGTAGTGGATGAAGGTTTTGGCTATTGGCGACCAAATAAAAAAAGAAGACAGCTGCTCTTCTGTTAATACGTTTCGACCTTATTGTAGGTCCTCTTCAGTTATTATTTGTCATCTTACTTTGATGCAACATGTCTGGAGCAACGTTACTGTTTCGGCCGAATTGTCTGACCATGTCAGTGGGAGGCTGGTTAATTCAATAATAATAGAAAAAAAACTATTTTGTTTATGTCTTACATTGTAAAATTATTTTTGGTAGTCACTTATAAAACGATCCATGTGGCCAGGCAATCCGGCCGGTTAGTGACAGTAACATTGTTACTGTTAATCCGGCCGAAACAGTAACATTGCTCCAGACATGTTGCATCAAAGTAAGATGACAAATAATAACTGAAGAGGACCTACAATAAGGTCGAAACGTATTAACAGAAGAGCAGCTGTCTTCTTTTTTTATTTGGTTGCCAATAGCCAAAACCTTCATCCACTATTATTAACTGCGGCCACAACCTTTATATCTCATCTCAAATAATTAGAACCCATCCAACCACTCTGCAGCAACAAAATGTAGCTAGAAAGACTAAATTCCCCACACACACCACCTATCAACTCCTAGAAACAATGTGTAATGAAGAAATCGCTGATCATATTTAAGTACCAAATGTAACCGTAAGAAACAAGAATAACTTTACACAACATTGGAAATTTATGATTAAAAAAATC
This sequence comes from Tromatobia lineatoria, assembly GCA_949699805.1. Taxonomy (NCBI): domain Eukaryota; kingdom Metazoa; phylum Arthropoda; class Insecta; order Hymenoptera; family Ichneumonidae; genus Tromatobia; species Tromatobia lineatoria. Next base: position 2,834,311 of record OX453044.1, read on the forward strand.
AAACTAAAAACTAGAAGCATGGGCTGAAGGACTGCGGTCGATGACCCATTGACAATACTGTTAGTGAATAAGTCTAATCCTCAGCGATGCACTAAAATTCTGTCATTTATTGTCAATAAATGTTCACTTACTAATACTACTAAAAATATATTAATATATATTCTGTCTTGAATTGTCATCAATTCAATATTAAATGGATATCCCTTCCGTGAAAATTATTTTTATGTCGTAAATTGTAATTAATAGAATATTCAATTTCATGAAAACCGATAGACACCAATTACAACAGGATTAACCATCGGTGGCCTTTAGAAACTATGGACAATGTTTATCCTGACTACGAGGACGATTTTGTTGATGAAAAACAGGGATATCAATCAGACAACTATGAAGAATTCGAAAGAGAAGAAAATATGCAGGAAAACTGTATCCATTCTGAAGAATTTGAGAAAAATTGTTATCAACAACCCTGCGAGAGATTCGCGGGTGGGTGCGACAATTTTGTAGACAATGGCCAAAGCTATTTAGATTATTACTATGAGCAAGAATCAGTGGATCAGCAAAGTAATTATTACCTTAATTTACGGAAAGTACTATTGATTAAAGTGATTTTTCAAATATGAATTATTTATTCAATATTTTTTCCCGAAAATATGTTTTAGAACCGAATGCTGAGCGGGCAATGCACAGTTGTAGAAAATATTCCGAATCCAGATCAATAACCGATTCAGACTCCGATGACACTCGAGAGAAAAGAAGAGTACATTTCTAATGGGATACAAAATTATTCAGTTGCTTATATTTTGTAAGCGGGTTTGCTTCGAAAATTATTTATATAAATAAAAAATTCTGGTTGAATATATTATAAAAATTATCATTTTGTAATAACAACCTGCCGTGAATGTGAAAAGGTTCAATCACTTGGGATTAAATCGCTTAGGACAACAGCGAAAAAACGGAACTTCTAACCCATGTTTTCAAATAAAAGCTGCAGGCAATTGCTGATAAAATAATTATTTCGAGAATTTTTCGAAAATGTTTATGAAAACGAGAAATTACTGAACTTTGAAACTTTTATTTTTAACAACTTGTAACTAAAGCAAATAAATACATTTTGTCGACTATATTAAGATTCCGTCTCAATATATCAGCGATAATTTATCAATTAATATAATTGATCAATTAAATGCGGCAAATCTAAGTGAGTTTTTAATAAAATAGAAATAACCATAAAATAATAAATACAAAATATTTGAAAAGTAGTAGTACTATGTATTTATTGACAACACTTGGTACAGTAATTTGATTTAAAGCTAGTCTACTAAAATAGATTCCATGTTGCCAATTGGCCATCGACCTAAGTCCTTCAGCTGCGGTTATATTTATTGGATGACATTTATATTACGCACGTTCGGATTTCGAATGTGATTTTATTTAGCGAAATCAGGAGTGGTACATGTGTTTTCACTCTATGTTATTGTTATTTAGTATTTCTAGTTGTTGATATGTTGTGTGTGAGGGATGTTTGCGTTTATGTATGGCATTTTGCGAAAGTCGAATAGACAGCGGTTTAACGTTTTTTAATTGCACAGTTGGCGAATTTATTAGTCAGTTCTAGCATTCTTGTTTTTATTGGTGTGATGTTAGTTTTTTCGTAAAGTAACGGGTTTCGCGGATTGTGTAAGGTGTTATTAAGATGACGTATCCATGTTAGTCTGCGCAATGCACACGTTTCGGCATTCTGCATTTTTTTATTGCTGTTTTTTTGCAATTGAAGATATTAAAAAATTTGACAATCGTAATCATAATTTATTCCACTAAATATTGACGTATTGATCAAACCTCAAAAAACTCTCTTTCGGAGCCAACCTCTAAATTGCTTTTTCGGAAAAAAATTAAAATCGAGCATGAACAACATCGTATTATCTTGAAAACAGTCTCCATTTTGCTAACAACAGTTTTTATCACGTTAAAATCTTATGCGTCATTAATTAAACAGTGAGTGTCGATTAACGCTCACATTTCTCTATATGTTTAGCCCCTTCACTGACAACACAGAGAACATTTGATCTAATACATGTTTATTATTTTTAAAAAGCAATTTTATAAACACATCTGTCATAATTCTAATACAAAAATTCTAGAAATTAAAATTAATCTTATCGGTCGCTAATGAGCCCCGCTATTGAAGCGACCTCAAATAAACGTTAATGAAAAATCAATCGAAGCTTTATTAAACATCCTGAATTTTTATCACTTAATCTAAAAAATCCATTTATCGCGAGTCAGCAGTGTTTTTTTTATATGCATTTTTTTTATTATTTTGATAAAAGTTTCCGACAATGTAGAATTGGGGTTTTTTGACGGAAGAAGCGTTTCATTTTCCCCATTCAATTGGGAAGAAATTACGAGATGGGTCATCGCCAACCCTGAAGAAGAGTACGACGTCGAGGATGAAGAAGCTTGCCCAATGTGTTTTATAGTTCATCGTTTGCACCGTCGCAAAGTACATCGATTGGTAAATCGTCAGCTTCACCATTCATCGAAAATATTGATTGGGAAAAAGTAGCAGAATCGTTTATGCACCATGAAGTCGAGGAAATAAAAAGTTACGCTGTAGATTTGAGCTTTTTACGTTTCTCAATAAAGAAGGAAAGAAAAATCATAAGTCCAGCCGATCAGCAATGGGTCCACTAAAAATTTATTGAAGTTTTTTACCACTATTTATCCGGCAAAAAGTGTGGCTTACGATTCAACTATTCAGCGAGAATTAAAAAAAATTGTGTAAAGAAAAATTGTGAAATTTACCGTCGATATATTGGGACGCATCTAGAAGAAAAAAAATTCATAATCCTGAGCAGTATCGTCGAAGAAAAAATCCGGATGAATTCGTTTATCAAGGTCGACGACAAAATTTTATTTTATTTGTTTGTTTTTGCTTCCTCATAGTGGATGCTTTGTTTGTATGCATATTTCTTTGAGCTGTTAATATAAGGACATTTAAAATAATCCAATACATGGAAAAAGTGGATTGGATAAAATACCCGTGAGTGGGTGTAGATTTTTTAATTTGGATCACGTCTTACACGCAAACTGTTCAACCGATTGAGCTCAAATTTAGTATGCAAGCAAAGCCGCAGCTCGTTTTTGATTGATGTAATTTTTTACAAAATTTAGGCACAAATGTAGGATTTATAGCCTTTTGGTTAAAAAGAAAGGCAAGAACGCTCTAATTCTTGTAAAGCTTACGATATTTTGCTAGATACATATCAATAACTGAAGGTAAATTTAATATAAATTGGTATTGAATTCGGTACAGATTTTATGGAGTTTTAAAAATTTTCCAAAAATGTACGTTATTGGATTAATTTTTACGAAACATGAGCAGTTCTACACTGAGAAAAAAAATTGTTAGAACCAACAAAACGTGCGCTTGCGCGCGGCGAAATAAATATTTGTTTGATCGAAAGAAATATTTAATTGTTCGATGCGGCTGGTGATACTATTAATAGATGTTTCGATCAACATTAGTAATATTTTGACCAATCGACAAAATATGCTTTTCGCTGCCGGCTAACGCACGTTTTGCTGATTTTAACGATTTTTTTTCTCAATGTATGATATCTGTGGCGCCACAATTTGTCTGTTCTTCATATTATTTTTTTACGATATAAAATTCCCTTGATGCCCAAATGCACATGAAACTGTTTGTTTATATCCTTTGCTTTTGCATTATGCGATATAAGAAGCGCCAAAAATAAATTTTCAATAACCATCAATTTAAAAAATGTTATCTGCAGACTCGACAGAAGTGAGCCATCGCCAGCCTTTTTTTTTCTGTCAGTAAGAACTTATCATCTGAAGAATATAGTTTTTCATGTTTAAAAAATGTATTTGAGGGACAAAGCTTATTCATAGAGTATTATTAAAAACCAAAGAAAACGTTAGCATGTGCGAAAAAAAAACAAATAATTACTTTTACTTCGAAAAATATATGGGTCAGTCAATGGTTCACCGAAACGCTGAGTTGTTGCGATTGGTGTCCGCAACTCTACCGGACTGAAAGCTCGATCAGACTGGAACTTCGATGAATAACCTTGTCATGTTATTTTTGTAAGGATAACATAAAACAATGATTGGAAATGCATTATTTCTGTAAAACACCTTTTTGGACTCATAGAATTATTCGTAATCTATGAAATATCTGACAGGATCTTGTTAATCAGTCACTAATCGGGTAAACATGTAAGAGGGCATGGGTCAGTGTGTGGGTCTTCAGTAGGACATAAAATACGCCATACGAGAAAATTCTTGGGCACTAATCGGTTCTTTCGCATGACGGCGTATATTCAATTAATAGTGCCTCAAAATAATGAAAAAAGTGGATAAGTATCATTCGTTAGATTCAATGAAAACTCTAAACTTCACTGCGATATCTTTCATTTCAATCAATTTGCTATTTCTATCCACCTTTTTGCCTCAACAACATCGGGCTGGGCTTAGAAGGTCACTAATTGGGCCATTTACCTCATGTAGTCCAATGATCGGACTATCTCAATCGTCTCTTTGTAGAGACGAAGATGTAGTGAATTGTACCATTTAAAATCTTTAAAAAATTAATATCTTGAAAACTAAAGCGGAACAGACTATACATTATATGATTTTTTTTTGTGCCTATGAGAAGTACTACCGGAAACAAGTACCTAAATTTTTGTATAAACAATAAAAATATTCAGTGATGCTAAATACATAATTTCGTGAATATTGGAGCAAGGGTTTGAATTATATAAAAAAAATTTCATATTATTTCTTGGTGATTAAAATTTCGCTTAACTTCAGTTTTTCAAATTCATTCATAACTAAAATGCGACGTAGAACCTTGCATATTATTTTTTCATAATTTCTGACCGTCTACTTTTTTGTTATTGTAGACATTGTTACGAAAAATAGTATATTACACCACAAGAGCAGAAAGTTTGAAAGCCCTGGAAACTGTCATATCATGCAGTGCAGGAATTTCAAATTTGTGGTGTATACGGTTTTTCTTTATAGCCGGTCAAAACTACGGTGATAAATTGTATTTATATAATCAATATATGAAGGTTTTAGCATGTATTGATGAATTTGATTCCCGACATTTGCGGCACGAGCGAAGCGAGTGCTGCTGGTCGGGGGGACAGGCATCAAATAAAGAAGAAAAGCAAATAGAATTATAGTATTAACGGAATATTTATTTAAACTTATCAAGACAACACTTCAGATTTTTGAAATATATAATCAAGTCATTTTCTTGAGACTTCGGATAAAGAACTTTCATGTTCTTCTCGCCATTTTTTGTAATTCTGGTAGGCTAGTGTATATCTGTCAGCAGATTTTTTTGGTAACGTTGCTATTTGTATTATTAATTGCGCTTCGGCATCAATTATCAAATTTTTGATAACCTCTTCCTCGTCCGTGGTTTCGTCAACTGAATTTATTTCAGTCTTTTTCACGTCCATTCGTGATTTTTCTTATTAATCTTCATTTAATATTACTTTCTACATTATGATAACCAACAGCAAAAAACACAAATTGAATCCAAGTACTGATGCTCATTTACTGAGTATTGGTATGACGTTGCGCGCGATGCAGGGAAATTTTTGCTCCCGCTGTTACAGAGGGCGTGCGTGTAATTCTACCAATACAGAAATGTTGAAGTTTCTGCTGCGATATCGTACTTTTGACCGAGATAGGAAGAAAAATCATTTGTCCATTTTCGATTATAAATGCGATCGCCAAATTAACCTCAAGTGTATTACCATGCGTCCATTTGAATTACAAACTTGGTAAACTTATTGTAATCTTCATGTACTTTCCGTATTCTTTGCATTAGCTGAATTTTGCGCTTCGTTTTCTTATTCATAAATTATCTATTTTGCAATCCGACAAAACAAGGATAGTGCTGCGTATTCGTTTCGTTTTGCAAAATGAACATGAGCAACTCTCCACTTGTTTACGCAGTCACCAGAATCAGCTTAAAAGTCTATTTTCCCCCTTTCTCATTCACGGCATTCGTTATGCGGTTACCTCTATATAAATACACTCATTCGTTATTGACAAGGTATTCCATCAATTAGTTCACATATTCTCAAAGAATGAATGCGTTAATGGCACGAGGATTTTTCCTCTCTTTTTTCTCCTTTTTTGTGATTGGCTCTGGTTTGCCCTGACGTGTATTACCATACATCTAGTTGCATAAAGTACTTTTCGTACTTTCTGCATTGACTGAATTTTCCGTTTCATTATCTCATTCACAGATTTTTATTACCGAAACCGACAAGACGATAGTGATTCGGAACTTCTTTTTCCAAAATTAACACGAGCGCCCCTCGACCCTTTTACGTAGTCATTAGAAACAGCTTGAAAGTCTATTTTTCCCCCTTCCCCATTCGCGGCTGATTTGGCTATGCGGTTGAATTCTCAGAGAATTAATTTTTCGTTTGCACGAGGATTTCTCTTGCCAATCGATCAGCCCTGTTTAAATGTTTAAAATAATATAAGCCGATAGAAATGGGCAAAAGTACACATAGATCTTTATAGATCCTATCTGGATCTATGTATTTGTCAATTTTTATTGGTATCTATCGTTAATTTTTAACAAGGAACAATAAAAAACTTCTCTCTTTCTGTTTCTTGTTTGTGATTGGCTCTGACTTTTACCGAGATGTGTTACCGAGAGTCCATTTGCATAACGAACTTTCTAAACTTATTGCAGTATTTATTTACTTCTCATATTTGCTGCATTAACTGAATTTTGCGCTTCGTTTTCTTATTGAGAGATTATTTATTTTCGAAGCTGATACGACGCTAGCGCTCCCAAGCGTCGTTTTCCGGAATTAACCCGAGCGCCTCTCGACCCTAACGCCGCCATCAGGATCAGCTCGAAAGCCTCTCACTGCCCCTACCCCGATCTCGGCATTCATAGCGACTCGTACTTCGCAGCACGCAGCACATATCTAGTGTCCGAGAGTCCGGTGAAACGACAGTTTGCCGGCTTTCGCGCTAGCGTGTCACTACGTCGTGATTTATCCGGCAATCCGTGTGAAGTTAAGGATCACGCTTCGCTGGAGTATTTGATCATTTGTCTCGTAATCGTAAAATCACCAAGTGAGGAAATTTCACAAGACGCAGACGCCGACAGTAGCGTCGTAAACAACAGACAGTCGCTTTTTCGTCGACGCCGACAAAGGAGCGAATCGTAGATACCGAATCATCGTTTTTTTTTCTTTTTTTATTTTACCCCATATCGTCACCATGCAAGGCACGATAATCGAGAATTTGAGCGGCAAGAAACTGTCTGTTTTAGTTGTATTGTTGATAATCGCTCAAGTTGTCTGCTTTCTTATTGGCGGTCTTATCGGTGAGTAATTTAATTTCCTTCGCTCAAGTTATTGTTTACCTTAGTGAAGTTGAGAATGTCAAATTGAATTAGTGACCCGCTCACATTCCTTTGTTCCCGTGATTCGCACGGAATTCCTGTTTCATATTTCTTCTTTGTTATTCCCTTTATCTGTCTTGCTTTTTAAGTTTCGAATTTTGAGTTATTTCTGTTTAAAAAAATTATTTCAATATTCTGTGCAACTGATTGAATGTCACGTAATTTTCATAATGTTATAAAATTTCCTAAACAAATTGAAGGGATGGAATTCCATTATCAGTTAGTGGAAAGTTTATAAAAATGATATGCAATATTGATACTATTTCAATATGATATGTACAGATTCAATGCTTTTCTGCTTTGCATGAAAACATCATGATGAATAATTGAACATAGACAAAGTGTCTTACAATTTGTTTTATTGAGTTCGAAAAACACTAATTTCCATCTGCAAGAAAGGAATTCATTATAATTGCGCCCCAAAAATTAAACTTTTTGTGTAAATAAGAAGAGTCATAAGAATCAGTGTATTTTTTTTTAAGTACACAATTTTTCATTTTACTTGGATATTCAGACTGCAAAATGGTATTGACCTTTCAAAAATACAGCTCCGACTCCTGCAAGTAGTCAGAATATATTGGGTACGGTATGCGATGACATACGCATCAATGGAACAGCACCTGGTGATGGAAAATGGTTTTACTCAAGAGGCAATGGTTCATGCAATCCAGTTGATATGCACGATTACACTGAAGATAGCCATCATAAGGCCTATCAAGTTGTGTACATTTTTCAGGTAAGTCTTGCTAATGAAAGGTGGATTTTGTTGAGCACAGTTGCATCACCATCTGTACATTTGTTGTATTTTTCAGATGCCAATTCCTCGCACTAATATCCACATAGATTTCTCAAGGTGGCAGCAAAATCTCATTGGAGTACTGCAGATTGAAATGATTTATCATGATCAGGTCCAAATTGGTGAGAATTTATTAAGAATTTATTAAGAATTTATTAAGAATTTAAAAAAGATCCTATGATCAAAGATAATTAGTGAAATTGCTCATTTTACCGTTCAGCTCCAAAAACCAAGCTTACATTGGATGCAAGACTTGCCTACAAGAACAAAGGAGATGCCGATGATGACTGGAAACTTTATGCAGCTTCTGTGGCAGAGAGGAATTTGGAGTGCACTATTCATGATGTAAATAATTGCAGGTTCACTAGTGATTGTTGACTAGGCATTCATTGTTAATTTTTTTTTATGAAACAGATTCGGCGAAACAGTTGACATATTTATATTTATTTAAGGGAGGCCAATATTCTAGTACACATAGCATGTGTATAAAATAATTCACTGAAACTTGAAATGATAATTTAATTGAAATTTCTGAACAAATGCTCTTAAAAAAAAGGGGGAGAGCATGTTTTTTAACATAAGTCTCAGATTTTCGTAAAACATAGAGCCAAAACAATTTCATTTCAGGAAATGAAATATATTAAAGATCAAGAATCAATGCAATATATCTCCCAATAAAAAAATACTCAAATGGAATTTTTGATTTAAAAACTGGAAAAAAAAAATTTGTATTCCAGCTAATTTTCTAAAATATATCTGTTCTATTCAAAGGGAGCAACAAAAAAATTGTATCCCCTTAAAAAAAAGTGGTAACATCTTCAAAACATGTCCGAATTGGCAGCACAGGCATTTCTGAAGCAGAGTTTCTTTTACCGATGTTTTTGTGTAACTTGATAAATACACAGAGTTTATTTATTACTTTCTTTAAATTTCTTTTGCGCAGAAAAAGGAGCAGTACAATTATCATTGCAACGTGGTACCGCTTTTCGAGTTGGGTTCACTCCACCACGACTATTATTTATTAAACATTCGTCTACCCGCGGATACCGCCAAGAACATTAATCAGGGATTAGGTCATGTAACGGAATTGTGGTTGACGGTAAAAATGAAACTATTTTACGTCCCAAAAAAGTTTATACGAATGATACACGTAATAATGAATTGTTGTATTTATTAGGCCATTAATCAGAACGGAGGTTTCACGAAAGTCTGGGTCAGCCTGAAAACTATTTACTTTCCGATAATCATATGCTTCCTCGTCTGGTATTGGAGAAGAGTTCGCATGCTTTCGAGAGAACCTGCGCTTTTGGAGTACATGCTTTTGGCTCTGGGCCTTGCGCTGACTTTCCTCAATAGTAAGTTTTCCGATGATTTCCTATCGAAGCTTTGAAGAAAATATAGGAAACTCTTTTTTCGATACTAATTGATTTTTTTGTGAATTTCAGTGCCCTTGGAGTATCTGACGCTGGCTTACGACATGCCGTTCATGCTGCTACTTGGGGACATCCGGCAGGGTGTTTTCTACGCAATGTTACTGTCTTTCTGGCTCGTTTTTGCTGGCGAACATCTAATGGTACTCATATGAAGTTATATAAATATATGTATAAAGTAATGGTACATACGCAACTTAATTTGGATGATAAGAAATCGAGTTGAAATAGTAAAGGGATCGAGAAAAATACTAGCATGTTAGTAAGAATCATTGGAAGCTTTAAAAAAAAATAGTGTAGTCAAAAAGTTTACTAACAAAACGTACTTTTTTTGGTTGTGTTTTGTAACGCAATATTACTGTCTTTCTGGCTCGTTCTTGATGGCGAACATCTGATGGTACTCATAACAATCTAGATATAACAAATGATGGTACAGATTAACGATTCATACCCAACTTATTTTTAATGAAAAGAAATCGAGTTGAAATTGTAAAGGGGTTTAGAAAATACCACCATCTTAACAAGAAAAGTAGTAGCTTGTTTAAATAAAGAAAAGTATTTGAGTAAAAGAGTGTACTGACAAAAGTACTTTTCTTTGGTTACTCATGAAGTTTATACAATAACTAGGTTAGTCACACGCGATGGCGCGCGTGCCTATAAATTCTTTTGCGCTGCTGCGCTTTTATAGGCTTTTTAAAAAGTCAGCTCACGTCCTATGATTATCTCAAATTTCACACCAAACTGAACTTGTTTCTCGCGGACTTTCCCAGGAACCAATCCCAGCTCGAATAAGCTGCTAACAATGCTTTCCGTTACCCGTGAACTTCTCAAAACAGAGATATAACAGTGGCATATTGTCAATAAGTAATCGAACAGCGTCCTTCAGTCCTGAATTTTTAAAGAATGTTTAGGTTTTTTTTTAGATTCGTTTATTGACTTATTCTATTTTTATAGCATCACTGGTTATTCTTTCGAACAAGAAACAAATGTATATAAAATACTTTTTTTTTCAAATAGGGTAACAGCTGCCAAACCAGTGAAATAAAAACGCATTTGTGTCGGAAGAAATCATTTGTCTTACATGTTGGACACAAAGTCAAAGTAATAGAAAAATGTGTTTGTTCCTCTTCTATTAATCATCTTCTTTTAATTTTTACTTGTAAAGACATTTCTCTGCATTATAATGTAATTCAAAATTACGATACATACGATACGATTTTATTGTTTGTCAAATTTCTCCAGAATCTTATCCTCTAAATTAAATAGTATATTGCTAAAAAAAAAGTTCTAAAAATTCTTCACTGTACCAAATATACTTCGCTGTGAGTTCAAGGATTAAATATTTGAGTCGAATTTCTTGTATCCACGGTTTCATCGAATCACTTTTCTTATAGATACAAGAGGGAGACCAGAGAAACACTGTGAAATGTTACTGGCGTCATCTTTCCGCCGTTGGAATCGGATGTCTTTCGCTCTTCATATTCGACATGTGTGAGCGCGGCGTACAGCTCCGAAATCCCTTCTATTCGATCTGGGTTACGGACATAGGCACCAAATTGGCTGTATCCTTTATTTCAAACGATCTATCATAACTTGATTTGTTTTCTTATTTCTACGAAGATTCACAAAATTACTTACCTTGACGACACAACAGTTATCTTTTATTATTCTTGCGGGTATATCGGCCGCATTGTATTTGATCTTTCTCACTTACATGATCTGGAAAGTTTTCGTGAACATAAGCTTAAAAAGAGCGACTTTACCTAGCATGAGTTCAGCGCGACGTTTGCACTACGAGGGGATCATTTACCGCTTTAAGTTCCTCATGATAACGACTTTGCTCTGCGCGTCGCTTACTATCATCGGTTTCATCCTTGGACAAGTAATTATCCGATTGTTCTTTCGGCTGTAATCTACTAAGATTCGTGTTTAATTTCCAATTTTCGATTTATTCTTACAAAAAGATTTTAACTCCATTTAATTTCATACTTTTAATAAAGAGACGCCACTTTATCTCTTGATAAAGTCGTAGGAAATACAAACCCTTATTTTATGAAGAAGTGATGTTTGTGAAATTTAATTCGGCAACTGTGCAAAATAGCATTTGCGAATGAAATTCAACGATTTTCACAGGTCGCCGAGGGTCAATGGAAATGGGATGAAGATTTCGAACTGGAAATGACTTCAGCGTTCTTCACGGGTGTTTATGGAATGTGGAACATCTACATTCTGGCTCTGCTATGTCTCTACGCTCCTTCTCACAAACAGTGGCCTATCGAGCCTTCCGGTAATACAAAGTAGTAATACATAATTTAATTCACTTTTTCAAATCCGGGCTTCGAAATTTAACGATTTTTGTTCACTTTAACTTTTCGAAGCTTTTACTTGAAGTCGAATCGTATGACAACTATACCAACATTTTCCCTCTATATAACTATTTATAATTATATAACTTTTAGTGACTAACATTTTATGCACCATATTTTATGATTTGTGATGGCAGTTTTTTTTTCTTTCTTAATTTATAAATTATTCGTTCAACAAGTCCAAACATTTTTCCTTTCCGTGTTCCAGCAGATAAAAATATGAGACATTTCTTAGTAAATTTTACAGATTTTCAACCTTAATCTATGGGCCATCATCGACCATTGAATTTTTAAATCCTTTGGGTTCTAGTTTTCGCATAGTTGCGTCATTTTCTGTTGGCATAAACATAATCTCGCGTCGTAATTAACAAATTTGCTTGTTTATCTAATAAGTGTTTCTCTCCATTTACGAATTTATGTGTAAATATGGAGAATTTTCCGTTTTTGAATCGTGGTATTGAATCACAAAGAAAAACTAGAAAATTTATCTCGAATTGTAAATTGTCTCTGAGTATTCGGAGAAAGCCACCAACAAATTATTTTTTAAATAACATTTAAATGTAAGGTTTATGCTTTTCAACACAAATTGCGGACCTAACAATTTCAGATCACAGCGTGAGCGAAGAGATTGAATTTTCAAGGCTACCGACCGAGCCTAATGAGATGCTGTCGCTGACAGCGTTCGCACGAAAAGCTGCAATGGACTAAGAAGAAAAGACGGCAATGAGACTTACTCGAAACATTATCGTTTTCATTTTACACTCGATCCATCAATTGATAATCGTGATATTAATATAGACTTTCGATATTTATTTAATTAGATCGTAATACTACCAGAAATAAGTAACGGCAGAAGTTATCTTAACGAAACTAGAAAAGAAACTTGACGTGTAGAAACTATAGAACAATAATCGAAGAGCAGCTTATTATAGTATCACATATCAATATCGGGCATTTATTAACAATAACTGTAACACAATCGCAATGAATGCGCACTGTAATCGCACACAGTCTTAGTACTTGATTAATTAAGAGAAAGCAACAGTATTCTTCAAATATCGTATCCATAGGGCAGTCGATTAATTAGTGCAGTAACGTAATTTACTTCCCATTTTACCGTTATTTTAATTAGCCATCGACATGCTTCCCAAGTCCCAGTTGGACACGAAGGTGCAATATTTTTTAAACACTTTATCCGCCCGAAAAAAATTTGAGCGATGAATAGATTTCGACGCAATTTCAACTCGTGCCAAGTTATGATAACAGAGATAAGCACTTTTCGATATTTTGAAAAACATACTTTTCGTTAACTTGTTGCATAATTAATTATGGCATATTCAAAGAGCAACACAGAGAGTTCAAAGAAATTCGAACACATGGAAATTTTGTACTGTAAAATGATTTGACATTATTTAACTTAAATTATTCGAGTATCGATTATTTTTCAGACCACTAAGTGGATTTTTGATAAAAATGCTGTTAATAGTAACTGCATTCATTTTCTTCATATAAAGATCGTAAAGTCATTTTTTCTGCATTTATTTTCATGAAAATCATTACAAAAAACGAATACAGGAAATAAAAGTGGCGTTGCTTTCGTTACTGAAATTTATTCCTCTTAAATTTATATTTTTTTTCATAAAATGCTTTCATATTGACCCATAAATTGTTTATATGATAAATGAATAAAAGGTGCATTTTGAAAGTAACGAAAATTGATGATCTCTGAATAATAATAGCGTTTATTAGTTGTCGAGGGACCGCGTGCCATTGTAATTCTTTTAGTCTACTTCTATTCATGTAGCGAATAATCTACTGTGCTACGTTTTTGTACGAATTTTTGTATATCGACATATATATTATCGGAATAATAAATCGTTTCACTATTTCGATCATCTCGTTATCTTTTGTTAATGGGCCTGCCAAAAGCGTTTGAGGGGAACCTCAAACCTCGCGACCTTCGCGCCGATTACGTCGTAATCGAAACTCTCTAGTGTACGCATACATCCTACCGAAGAAATTAAATACATTGAGTGGAGAATATTCGTCGATGATTCTACAAAAAACCGAAAGGATAAACAAATTATTGGAGAAGAATGGCTAGCCTACATTGGCGAAATATTTTGCAAGTATTACTCCCGAATCTCAAGACTAGGTAAATCTTTCTCCATTTCTCGAATTCTCGGGGAATTTGAAAATTTTGCGCGGCAGAGCGTCGTCTTTTCGTGACTTAAGAGCGGCAAATTAAATTTGAAAACAACAACGGTTCGCAGAGCTTTTGGGAATCCTAGAGCATTTTTTTTGCGAAAGGTTAACACAGCCTAAATTCGCTAAGTATCGTGCAAGTATTATTCTAAATCGAACAATTATATAAACGTTATTAAGTAAATCCTACTCCATTTCCAAAATTGTAAGAGGTCAACATTTTCCGAGCGCAAGTTGGAGTTATTTCGTACGAGGAGAGTCGAAAAACCGATTTTGAACTATAAAACAGTTTTCCAACCAGTTTTCGCGTTTGCAAAATTTTTTAGAACCTATATTAACTCAATATCGTGCAAGAAGAGTTATCACTAATCATTTATCATTATCTTCAATTTACAATTTATATGAAAAGCCTGAGAGAATTATACTCCACTTCAAAAGTTCAAATGGAACGCATAATTTCCGCGCCGTAAATTATGCGGTACTGAAAAAAGTACTTATTTACACGTATGTCGAATAAAAAACGGTAACGAGACCGGTTTTCAGATAGGTTTACAATCTTTATAATGGCAAAATATCTCCACCTCCACAAAAAGTTCTCGCGGTATTCGAGACAAAAGTAAACGAAATCTAAACTAACCCAATACCGTGTATCACAACTTATTCCAAGCCCATACAATGAAAATGTAAATTCTACTCTATTTTCTGATTTCAGTATAAATTCTTTATTTCTCCGCCGCAAAGCAACGTAATACCATGAATACAGAGCGAGACTATACTCTTAATTATTTTTGCAACTTTAATGCACCTGAATTTAAAGTTTTCCGTGATAAGCTGGCACATAGAGTACCATGTATAATAATAGTCGTTTTATATTGAATTTTTAAATTCTGTAGGTTTTTAGTGTAAACACATAGACTTGACATCATTGTATTTTTTAATTCATAAATATGTGATGGCCCTACATTGCATATAAGACGACGATTCAAATAATAAAAATGTACTAGGTGAGAGTAGCGCAGTTGTTAGTGCTCTCACTCAGTATTTGAACGATCCGAGTTCAATTCTCGGTCATCACCATATATTTTCCCTCTTTGATAATTCATCAGACCATCCGCACTACACACACACACACACACACACACACACACACACACACACACACACACACACACACACACACACACACACACACACACACACACACACACACACACACACACACACACACACACACACACACACACACACACACACACACACACACACACACACACACACACACACACACACACACACACACACACACACACACACACACACACACACACACACACACACACACACACACACACACACACACACCTTCTTCCATACTATGTCCTTCCCGACTGTTAAAAACGAAAAAGTCAGTCATTTGCTGTAAAAAGGTCTTATATCGATACACCTTATCGAAATACAAGTCTATTCGCGGTAAAATTTTGCAGAACTACGATTGCCTCAATAAAATTCCTATCTCTAAATTTACATAAGCCGAATAAAAATGTCAGCGTGTTGAACCAAGTTCATAAACTGCAAAGAATATCGTTGAAAAATTGTAAATAAATAATTTATCTCCCACCCTCAAGTATTATTACAAATACATTGCTATTGCTTCCTACAAAAAATAAACAACTCTGGAGATTAACATGAAATAGCGCCTTATACAATTGAGAACGACTATGTTAATGAAATTATATTGAAACAATTTTGCTGCGATATTTTTGCTTCCTCGTAGAGGCAGTTTTGTTTTCAAGAAAAAAAAATTTATATTCGAATGCCAGGACACAGAATAGTTCAAAACGGCCAAAAAAGTTATCTAGAAAAAATGTCCGTATGTATGTGTGTGTGGATGTATACAACTCCTGAAATTTAAATGCTTATAACTTGAAAACCAATCTAGTTATCGAGGGCAAATTTGGTACACAACTGAAGCAGCAGCTCCTCTTTAATTGCTCCGCTCGTTGACTGAATGGATGCAAAAATTTAGATTTTACGGCTTCTTTAATCTCTTGAAAAAAGCGCGTGGTTGCTCTAACTATCGTAAAAAGAGGGTTATTATGCTAATTATAATCTTTCAATGTAAATATAATTTTTTATAACAGCATATGCACTCGACGTTGCTTTGTACTGAATTTGTATCGAATCGGTAAAGGGGTCCCGATTTTATGGAATTTTTAATTTTTTGAAAAATTATATAATGTCATTAACTTTCAAAAATCTTATCTAACATATCGCTTAAATTTTGCTTAAATTTGGTATGTAAGCCGAATAATATTCAGCTATGATAGATATATAATTCCGTGGCAAACGATGTAAAATTTTTTTAAATGGAATTTTGAATTATTGGAAAAATTAACGATATAGCATTAATTACGGCAAAACATGATATATCATCACAAATTCAATATGTGAACGGAATAATATGCAGATATGATAGATATATCATTTAATGATGAATGGTGAAAAAAACACAAATTACTCGAACAGTACAAATTTGATTAGACTTGTAATTTTAAGTATAATGTGTTTTCAGCTAAATTAAGGCTGCAAAGTAGAACCTCGCAAATTGTTTCTATACACTGAGAGGAAAATCTGGTCATTTTAAAAATAACATAGTTAGACTGACGATAATCTAACTATAAACTATAATTCCCAGGAGAAACGTCTATATTTTACGGTTATACCAAATATAAGAAAATAGTTGTATCAACCACTAGTATAATTCCCACGAGGAACGTCTATATTTTATGGTTATAGCAAATATAATTATAGTAGCAATCCTCAAACTGATAATAGTTTCAAAAACTATTGTAATAGTTTCAATTTAACTATAAAACATTGCAAGTCTTCCTATATTCGTTTTACCATGTGAATTGTTTAATAAACGATATGCTTTTCTCTCAGTGTATGCTTGTTAGATTTTTCTAAAGTTTCCTGTATGAGGAAGCTAAAATAGATCATCGACTTCCTCATAGAGGTAGATTTCTAAAAATCCAACAATAATAAGGAAAAAATTTGCAAGGTTTGCATTGAATTTGTGCTAAATTGTAAATAAATTGCGCTAAAAATCTTACGACATTATCTATAACACCAAATTCAATTCTTTCTATCTTATGATTACCATTAGATGGTATAAAAAAGAAAGAAATCTTGAGTACATAAATTTCCCATACGGTTATTGAAATTACAGAAAATTCAACATTACCTAGCATAGAGGAAACCTTAACCTAACTCAAAACGTAGATCACATGACCTTACAATCAAATATATTTATCGATAGAATCAATAAACTCCGATAAAAAATTGATATCGTTTTTATTCAATCTATGAATAAAAGTTTCAATACAGAAGAAATAATAATTCTAATTTTTTAACAAATCCTGTAGTGGACCAAATTCAAAATACTTGTGCCGAAAATCACGTCATCTATAAAATGAACCTCGAAACTCTTGGCCCAGCGTAGGTCGGTAATTCAGAAATTCTCCCAGAAAGGAATGAGCCAATGGAAAGTAGGACGGTGGGAGTACGTCGTGTGTGTTGCGTCGAGAATCGTGGCCTAGGAGAGTCGACTATTGGTTGTGCACTGTGCGAGAAGCGCAGGCTCGTGGAGTAGCGCAACGAATGGCCACAACCACATAGTTAGCCCTCTTCGTATATGCACCAAGCGAGCAACAGAGACGGACATACAGAGTGTACATTGTGCATAAGGAACGTGTATTGGGTTGCACTGGTGAGGAGCGTTTGCTATAGGCTCACGATAGTGTGCGATGATTGAGCCTATAGCGTGTTCTAGGTAGCGAGGTAGAACGTCGAAGCTCGTGAATAGCAGAGCACCACGAAGAGCAGAGTGACGACAACAGAGTCCGCAGCAGGGGAACAGTGCGCGAGAGCGGATTAAGTTTGCGGAGGGAAGAGTGGACGAAGAGCTGAGGGCTGCTGTCAGGAGGTTGTAATGTGTTATCGCGAGTATAGTGTGCGAATGCGATAGTGAGTGTGAAAGAGAGACGGTCGAAGAATCTTACTGCACAACGAAGGTTACAAGCGCGACAGAGTTAAGCTAAAAGAGCGAGAGCCAAGAGAATTGGTATCGCTGCACTCTCTCCCTCTCTCTCGAGAATCATCAGGGCAAACCAGCGACGAATCGTGAGGCGAGAGAGCGCGACCCACGAGAGAGTGACAAAAGCTTTGTTTTTCTCTCGGTCGCGGTGTTTCATCCGCGTCCGGGAAATATATAATAAACAACAACGAATTGCAATTCGTCTAATCGTGGAGAGTGCACGCGAAATGACCCGATAGTCAAGGACGGTCGCACGGTGCGCGCGGACAAAGGGAGATCGAAAAGGTGCGCGCGGTCCCGCGACTGCTTCTTCGCTCGAACGACGACGTGAGCATAATCGGCCAGCGGATAATCCTTCTATCAACTACCAGTTATAATAATAAATCAAAAACAGCTGCGTAGTAGCCGTGTTACGAATGTTACTCGGGAAATTGTCGTGCGCGTGTCTGTTTTTTTAAATGCCGAGTTATCGCACGAGAGCAGCAGCACTGTTATAGCAGGAAATTGGAACGAGAGAGGGACAACAGCGGAGGAGTGACAAAACATTGTCGACGCGCTGCACTCGCTAGTGATATCGCACATCATATATATACATTTCTATGTTATATATATATATATTTAAACACACACATAATACACATATGTATATGTGCAGTGTTGGTGCTTAGCTCTCTTCGCCGTGTTTGTATGCGATGCTCGACGTCGTTGTTGTTTTCGAATCGCGATCGGCAGCGACTGATTCTTAGCTGCTGCTGCTGCTGCTGCCCACGCTTGGACTTTGTTTTTCTTTTCCCTTTCTCCCCCTCTCAGTGGCTGGATAACGCGGTGAAAGAGCGAGAGAGTAAGAAGAATACGAAGTAGGAGAAGAAGAGGCGGAGGTGAAGAGTGGGAAGAAAAGGAGCGCCGAACCGAACGCTCAACTACGAACGCGACTCTGACACTCTCTGCGTGTGTGTGTGAGAGAGAGAGAGAAAGACGAGGATATAAGGGATATATAAAAAAAAGAAGGAGAGAAACGTGCACGCTGTAATATAGAGAAGAGAGGCGAGAGTGGCGTTCGCACGGGGCGGACGATCTTGCCAGCGGCCAGCACAGCACCAACAGCCAGAGGTGCAAGTGAGAGACCCGAAGCGTGTCTTCGGTGATACTCGGCTCAGCTGATCCGAGTGTTGGACTCTCTGCGTTGTGTGTATGTGAGGCTCGTGTTGTTGCTGCTGCCGCTGCTGCTGCTGCTGCTGCTGCTACTACTGCTGTTACTACTACTACTATTCTGTTGTTCTGTCTCTGGCTTTGAGCTTAAGAGGCTTTCTCTCTCTCTCTTTCTCTCGCAGTTAACAACGTGGATATACTTCGTCTACAAAAACCTCGGTAAACATGTCGTCTCCAAGTGCTGGCAAACGACGTATGGATACGGACGTTATCAAGTTGTATCCTTTTTTTATTCGGAATTCTTCACGACGTTCGTTATCGGGCGTCGTTTAATGTGTGACTATTGTTTTGCGTTTCATTGTGTATCGAATCTTTTAACTGTTTCGCTTAGTTTTTCCACTTGATCTCGTGGTTGATGACCTGTTGGACGACGCGCGATCGAACGATTCGGGTATTTGAAGATTCGATGCACGGTTTTTGTCATTGGCGCTAATGGGATTTTGTTTTTTTTTTGTTGTTGTTGTATGTGTATTTGCACGGCGAAACGATGACGGGACACAGCTGTTTTTAACCAGCTGACTGCTCGCTACATGAGGCGCCCACCTATCCTGTGGATCCGACGCTCCCTCCCCTCTCTCTCTCTCTATCTCTCTCTCTTTCCACATCTACTTCCACATCTACTTCCCCACTACTGAAACACACAAAACAACTCGCAACCCGTCGCTGTTTTTTATTCTAGATTTTCTTTCTTTTGGATTTGAAAATGTTTATTGAATTTCTTTTGTTCGTACTTTGCGTATTGGAAATTTGCATATTGCTTTCACGGTTTTTTCCTTCGAGCTCGTGAACAATTATCGGTTTTGTTGGTTTTCTATTTATGTATTTACCAATGAAGTTTGTTTATTTGTTTTTATTACAATGATCTTACACATTTGACAGTTTTTGGAAATGGTTTTTATACTTTTTCTTTCATGTTCACAAACAGTTATACATTTTTGTGTACTTCACATATTTTTTAATAAAAAATATTTAAGGGCAGACAGTCACCTAAAGTAAGTCATATGAAAAAAAAATTTACCAAATGGCACAAGTATTTGAAAAAAATCCAAATTCAAATTTCATTAAATGTATAACAAGCATTATAATTTGGCAACTTTGTGAAGATATGCGGTAGACAAAAACATTTTCCACTTGTAACTATCAGACCATACCGGCATACAAATTTTGGTGTTTGATGTTTAATTTTATCCGTGGAAGAGTACATTTTGGATTGAATATAGACATTTTTATTTCAAGTCTTTATGACACTGGTATGATTTGAAATGTGTTAATAAATCTTCCTCTATTGAAAAATCAATAACAATTGGTTGCGGTAAATCCAATTTCCACTGCATCCAGCATCCCTACTTTCAATTGAGAATGTACTCTTCGACAAACAATATAAGACATTGAATAATAAAATTGGTTCACCGGTTTGGCCTGAAAGCTACGACAAATGAAAATTTTTACTTTTGACCTCACACCTCTGTTGTGCACTGTACGTCTTTACAAAATTGCAGAATCATAGTGTTCGTGATGTACTTAATGAGGTAAAGCAACAGTGTGTAATAGAATATTTTTTTTTTTTTTAAGTCATGCCTTTTTTAAGATGATTGTTCCTGTTAAGGGAATTACAATGAATTTACATATTTGACAATTTTTGTACCTTTTCTACATGTGCTTTTCATAATCGTAGACAATAATCGATTTTTATGTTTTCAACATGTTGACAATATCAATATATTTTCAAAATTAAAATCATTTTACACATTTGACAATTATTGTACACTGTGTTAATTTTTTTTCTTACATACTCCTAATTATCGTTTTTTATATTAAAAAAACGATGTACCCAAAATATTTTTGCAATACATTGTTACCTGCATTGCAAAAATTCAGGATTGTTTTCAAGAGAGGCAATCCCGATTTTGTAAAGTCATCGCATCGCCGTTCTTTATTCTATATTTTTATTCCAGACTCGATGATAGTTCCCGACTTTCCTTTTTTGCGTTTTACAAATTGAAAATTTGTAAATATTATTTTCATGTTTTTTTTGTTCATTTAACCTCTTAGACAATTATTTGTCTTGTATTTTTTTTATACTTACGAATATAAAATATTGAAAAAAACTACAAACATTGAACATATTTTTCAATTTACAATTTTTGTTACTGTATTGATCTCTGGAAAAGCAAAAATATAAAATTATTCTTGAGAAACGGAATCGCGATTTTGAAAATGATGTCATGTATGTAAAAGCTTTAGCTTATGGCGTCTGCTGACGCACATGTTTGAACTATATCGGAGCATCTATTTTTCGGATAACCGATTTTCCGATAATTCGTTATTTGTGCTTGTGAATTTGGTATTTCTAGAAAGTTGTAATCGCTAAACGGAGGTGATGAGCTGTGAGCTCGTTGTTATATTCGTTGAGTCACCCACGGAACGAGCCTAGGAAAACAAAAGTCATAGGCGATGCTTCGCGTTTGTCCTTGAAACGAAGCATTACTTCGTTCGATGTTTTGCTAATACGATTTTGTGTTCTACACGCCTTTTTCCTTAACTACGTGTCCACTATAGGATAGAGAGCAAACACGAGGTTACGATCCTGGGAGGCCTCAACGAATTTTCTGTTAAATTCTATGGACCACGAGGGAGTGAGTATTTATCATTTTAATACTGTTTATCATTGTATTTTCATACTCATACACTTATATTTCTCAGAGCAATTACGAGGACCGTGATTCACCCGACTGTTTAACAGATTTATGGCTCCTATAAAAGGAAGGAAACATATCAAGATCGCTGATATTCTTATAAGAATATCTCACTTGTTTTACTGCATTATTATAAGAAAAAATATACACTGTTGTATAAAATATACCCATAAGACAAAGAATATTCAACCTTGTGGTCTAAGTATCTAGCTTTTGTCAGTAGGGTTAAATAAAACCATGTTTTATAACCTTAGAGGGTGAATAGACCATGAAAATTATCAGTCGTGAGATGAATTCTTCTAACTCAAATGCAACAATTTACGATATCGATAAAATTAGTGGAAAATAATAAACTTAGAAAGTCATTCAACAAATTATTTTTGTATCAATTACAATTTTTCGAATGTTAACAAAATCTTAAGCACAATTCAGAATATTTTGAAAATTTTGGGTTTACCACTTTTCGTTTGAATTCACGAATTCAAGTCTATAAAACATGTTTAAGCTAAATACCAAAGCAAGTCATTTTTTTGAGGTCAACAGCAAATATATAATTTTATATCACTGGCAGTTAAACAATTGAGATTTCCTTGAACGAATATCAGTAATTTTATCTGACTCTCTCTCCTCCTAATTTATCTAATGCATTACGTTTCCACCAAATTATTTAATATATATTACTTATAGAAGCGTCGGAATTCTCCCCAAAATCAATCTTCTAAAGAGTGATTCTTTAAAGCTTTAGATTTGATAGCAAAACGACTATTTTGTTCCAGGTATTTGCTGCAGAAATAAATCGAATTTAATAGAAACGTTGAGTTCACGAACAACAAAGTTCCAAAAAACTGAATCTTGGGCATGCAACTGCCAGTTTCTGTATGATTCAGAAAAGTGTCTATCATTGTGTCTACCATTCGAGATTTTTTTCACCTTTCAATGTAGAGAGGCTTTACCGTCAAAGGATTAATACAGTGGAGACCCTTACAAAAATGAAACCATTGAAATTAATTGCAAAGTTATGCCAAATATTTATGATCTCTATAATTCACTGATATCTCAAACCTGAAGCACATTATATAACTCGCTAGATCGTTATAACAGACTATCCCTTCTAATCTGTTAACACACCGTTGTGATGTTCTATAACGCAGCGCTCGTATCAAGAGCTATCGATTCCGCGTGGCACCACCACTTTGTTTCTCGAACTAGATAAAACGGTTGATAGCCCTTTAAATTAATTTAAATTCATTGGATTTATCACGAAATTTATTCACTTACGCTTTAGATTCCTTGTTACAGAATCATTGCATATTAAGTCGTTTCTCATTATTTCAATTCACAATAGTAAATCTTTTAGTGTTTCATTCCATAACAATCTCTTATACGAAGCTTATTTTATAGCCCTTTGATTCAATTTAAAGTCGTTTAAATGATGACCAAATCTATTCACTTACGCTTCAAAATCCTTGGTACAGAAACATTGCATAATAACTCGGTTCTTATAAATTGATTTCATAATTGTGAAGCTTTCTGTATCTTATTTTGTAACAATCTTCTTGGAACATAAATGTGTGAAGTATTTCAAAAAATGTCATCGGAAAATAGAATTAAGTAAAGAATATTGCAGTGGACGTGCGTACGCTAGAGAAGCGGGTCACTGGGTCAAATCTAGAACGCATCATAGTAGCGTACACTCGGAGAGCGAGGGTCTTCCATTCGTTCGTATCGACTCTTCTCTCCCTTTCTCTTTTCATCAGGAAACGCATATCTGATGTGCGTCGGAAAAAAAATCTTGACGAGAATGTTTCCCTTGCCAGTCAGAATTGAGCATGTTTCATGAATACAATCCCAAAAAGAAGGTTGACTTCATTACAATTGGAATAATTGAAAAATAAGAGTATTCTCGAATATACAATTCAATATCATAATGCCGAATATTGTTAATAAGTCAGTTTTAAAAAATAGTTATGCAGAATTATGAAAAAAAATAGTTCACGTAAACTGACTTTGCCATTTCTTTTGAATACGTGGGATTTTTGAAGAAAATTTGCATATTATTTTTCTTAAGCAAAAACTCTTGTTTGACATTTATTTTGACAGTTGACAAAAGCAACTGTAAAAATAAATAAAAATATTCTATCTAAGAAAAAAGTTGTTGGAATAATCTCATAAGAAATCAAATTAATTAATCTTAAAATGTGTTGAAACGTTATTTTTAAAAATTCACATCATAAAATTTTTTTTGGTATTATTAAAGTGCAAAATCGACGACATCATTAATTTTTTTGAAATTTCATTGATAGCAAGAAATCCCTGAACTAAATCGACCCAATATTTTTTTCATTAAAGTAAACGTGTGCTTTACCACTATTTTTTAAAAATAACCAAGCAAGATCATCGTCGCTTTTTTTATCGATGAATTGTAACTGCGCATTTGATAAAAATAGGGAGCAAGAAGATAAGCTTTTTTTTCGCTTTGAAGTTTGCGCGTGTTCTCGTGAGTTTGTCGCGAATGAGTTAAATAACGGGGGCTGATCATTTATCGGCTTATCGACTCCTCCCCCGTCTTGTTCACTCCGTCGCTGAACCACGTCCGACAGGAGCAAGTAATAAGCTTCGTTCGCTCAAAAAGAGAGAGAGAGAGAGAGAGAGGCCATCGTGGATTTCGTTAGTTTCCTCAGCTATTAAACTCCCGCTAGTCGAACTACCTGCTGTTAGTTAAGCAATCGATGCACTTTCACCGATTGGAGTACCGCTCGTTCGCACGTGCGTGTGTATTCTCGCCGTTACTCGCCAGAAATTCTTCTTCCGCCTCCTCTAACGTTTCGTACGAGCAATAATCAAAGTAACGACCGAGAAAAAGAAAAATAATTATTCCCAGTTAACAGAGAGTCGAAGCGACAATTTTTCCTCTATAACTGTACATAAGGCCCCCGCGAAGGAATTTTGTATCTCATTTATTTTAGGTATACTTCCCTAGACTTCCCCGTATGCCTCAAAGCCTTTGGGGAGTCTGCATAATCTCACAGCTTTAGCTACTTATATATTTATCTCTGCGGCTTTATTTTCGACATGAATTTTCCAAAGGATTATACGGGCGGATTTATACAACTGGTAGTTCGTACAACAACGTTAGAACGGCTATAAAACCGATGACGTAATTAGAGAAACGTGAGCGCAGAGATTGTTGAGCAGATCTCGAGTTGTACGGTCAAGTGATCCTGCGGTTTTCCGCACTCTTGATATTATCGCTATCATGTGCGCTTTGTATGTACGCGGAAAGGACCGCGAGAGGAAAATTGGCACTTTAAATAAATAACTGTGTATATTCAATTGCTTAGGATTCTGTGCTCTTGATAATGTCTTATTTTATTTTTCTTCTTTTTTGCAGCGCCTTATGAAGGCGGCATATGGAAAGTGAGGGTACACCTTCCGGAGCACTATCCCTTCAAGTCGCCGTCGATCGGCTTTATGAACAAAGTATATCACCCGAATATCGACGAAGTCTCGGGCACTGTGTGTCTTGATGTTATAAACCAGGCTTGGACTGCCTTGTATGGTACGTTAATCATTGAGCTTCATAATATACACATGACGGATTTCAGGTCATTGCGGTAAATAATTGGACCTCATTAAATGATATATTCTCAATTTTATGCAATTTGAAGCATAGCTATTAATTGGGATCTATATATGTATTAAATTTCCGTTCATAGGTAGAAATGCTTAGTTATTTCAGGCAAAAATTACTTTCGTTAGAGCATATAAACACATTTGGAATAATTTATGACTGTCTAAATTAGCGGATATAAAAATTTTGCCCATTGAAGAAAAAAAAATTGGATTTTTGGTAGTAAAAGTAAATGTCCAGTCCAAAAGAAATTGAGGATTTTTGAGTAATTACAATATCAAAGTTATAGGTCAAAGATGGTACTTTTTGTTCACGGCACACTTAAAGGGCTAGAACTGATAAATTCCCTCTGAAAAGCGATGAACGCGACCGATTTATTATCTTTCATCGTATCAAATACCCAAAATTAGAAGTATACTTGCTTTATGCAAGAATTTACTGGTTGAAAATCATGGCTTAAATGAGAACTGATAATAATAGTTTTATGGAAGAAGCTTTGGGCTTGAAAATAAGTTCTCGAGTATTCATTGAAGGAGTAAGGAACTAAAAATGTTTTGGAAATGTGGTTTCAGTTGAAATGAAAATCGACTAAATGTTATGCGTAATGTCCGAAAAATCGATGATACATAAAATTACTGATAGGCGTGATTCCTTGCTACGTTTCTCTACTGTCGACTATTTCTTTAAATGACAGTTTTACATTTCAGATCTCTCGAATATCTTCGAGTCGTTTTTGCCCCAGTTGTTAACATATCCCAATCCAATCGATCCACTGAACGGCGATGCCGCAGCCATGTACCTTCACAAACCTGAGGAGTATAAGAAAAAAGTCGCAGGTGCGTATGCCTACATGATAACCATTAGGAAAATAGTTGAAAATAAATTTTTAAATGCAGATGTTCCGGGTGGTGAACAAAAACGATGCAATGTCTTAGTGTTGTGAATTTTCTTCTTTAAACGAATTAATACATAGAATTCATCACCTTTCTAAAATATGCTTGATGTGTAAATTTATTTCCTGTTCACAAGAGAATAAATGTAATCGTTATGCAATGTCAGAATATTCTATCACATTGGTAATAAAATCTAAAAACATTTCACTCACATGTAATCTCCTGATGAGCGGCATTACTAGGTTTCCGTTGTTCACACAACAAAAACTTGGTAAAATATAGTCCACTGTATCAGGCAGGTTTTGAAGTTTCTCTATGTCCTTGTGCAAATGCCATATAGCAATGCATTAGAAAACGAGTAATTGAGAGTAGTAACACTTTTGAGGGTCTATGAAATAAAATAAAATAGAGGAAAGCGTAAGTGCGCAAAGATGGTCAATGGAAAAAGCAATCAGAAAAAAAGTACTAGGTCAAGAGAGAAAAAAAAATTATATAAGTTCACTCATAAAATAAATGAACGATTAGCGCGATAATAATGTTTTAGTATAGCATCCAAATGGTCGATATTACAATTATTTCCATGGTATAAAATTTCATCATGTTTATCAATCGACTTTCATTAAAAGTCTTCATGCATACACCAGTATATCAATCTTAATGTTAATGTCAGATTGCTTAAGAATTAATAATCTATATGTTAAACACGTTTAAAAAAGTTTTGATTACAATTCGTATGCTCACTATTTTACGTGAATACATCCTTCAAACTAATCCTGGAGCAGTACGCTCAGAAAAGCCGCCTTAATTGCGCTTTTGAAGGACCCTTGCTCCATTTTACAAATTCTCCGGACGAGCCATCGCGCTTTTTAAGTGGAGTACGGGTCCTCGACCTTTACTTCATTTGATGAATTTTATAGAAACGTTTTCATACGAAAAAGTAGTGTTTTATATAAAAGCGCATTAATCCTTAAACTTTCAATCTAGCATATTTGCTACATTAGAAAAAAAGCTACTCTTTCTAAATATTTTTTCAATTTTTTATCGAAAACTTCTGGAAAATAGAAAGATTACAAATTCTAGTGAAATTCTATTGAAAATGATTCTTATATTTCAATATGCAGACATAAAAATGCATTGCCAACTGAAAATTAAAAAAATAATTGTTTCAAAAGTCCAATACTCTCATTATTTTTATTCTCGAACGCGTACAACACTTACGAAGATTAATTTTTTCACCGATAAAAAAACCAATCAAAGGTTTTACATTCTTTCAGAACTGTTCATCAATTGCAATGTACCGGATTATACACCAACGACTAAAACATTGGGATAGTTCTTTTTTTTTTTTAAGAAAAAGGTATTGGCTATTGGCGACCAAATTAGTTATGAAGAGAGTGGTCTTCTTTTTTATACGTTTCGGCCCATGTGCGGGTCCTCTTCAGTATTTTTTATTGCTTAGATCTATAAATAATGACAGTTTTGTTAACAATCTATGTGTTTATAATGTGTGTTTATAATAAGCCGGCCTGATTGCATGGCCACAATTTTATTCTACTAAGCCACTCAATTTTATCAACATCTGACAATGGAATTGAATTTTTTACCGACAATATGCAAGTATGAGTTATCTAACTAACCTTCTTTTTACCAACGTTGACATTATACTCTTTGACCTTGAATTGAAACTAATTTTTAATTTCCGGAAAATTTTTTGCTAGATCAACCTTAAAATATTTACGACATGACCACACAATCAGGCCACCTTTAATTAATTCTCCTTTGAGAATGACGAGATTTTTGTAAGTTTTTTCTAATAATAAGTTAACATTAATGATTTCAACTAGATTTATTACTTATCAATTACAATCACATTAATTTGTGTTCATAAGATACACATTATAAATACATAGATTGTTAACAAAGCTGTCATTATTTATATATCTAAGCAATAAAAAATACTGAAGAGGACCCGCACATGGGCCGTAACGTATAAAAAAGAAGAACACTCTCTTCATAACTAATTTGGTCGCCAATAGCCAATACCTTTTTTTATTAAAATCATTAATTGCGGCCACAACATTCCTCACTCATTAGGATAGTTCTACTGGGCCAGTCCTGTCAAACGTGAGATACAGAGAGAATGCTTAACAGTTCTCGCTGGGACAAATCTAAAACGAAAAATAGTTCTGAATATCACGTTTGAACGGACTGCGCCTGCAGCTAAAACCAACTTAAAATCCAAATTTATCGTCAAGAGTGTCTTGTTTCCCATCCTTTAAATTATAATTTTACACAACTTCTACATTTTTTCACACAATTTTCCCTTTATACGAAAATTATAATTAAACGTAATGACAATGTAAAGACTACCAAACAACACATTTGGCAAAACGCTGGATTTATCGACCACATCAATTTTCCGAATGTTTTAAAGTGTGTGGCAAAATGCCAACTGAAATTACCGCAGCGAGAATATGCCATGAATTACGTCGCGATGCTAACAACATTTAATTGAATATTGCCAATAGATTACGTGAGGAAATACGCGACGGAAGAGGCTCTGAGGGACCAGGAAAACGGTGGACCCGGCAACGGAATGTCGTCGGACAGCGAGTCCTCGATGAGCGATTTCAGCGAGGACGAGGCACAGGATATGGAGTTGTAACCAAAAATTATCCCGCAATCCATACCACAACCACCACCACCACCACTTCTCCCAATGTCCCTCTCGATCGCGATACCCTGTAAATTAGGATCGATCGTCCCACCAAATAGAGCCGATCTAACGAGCCTACATCACGATTCGTCGAGTGACGAACAACGACGTCGAGGACAAGAAATTCTACCAATCAGCGGCAAATCACGAAAGATCAATTCATCGCAGTTGCAGCGACTGTTGCGGTGTCAACGCTCCTCTCTTCCTATTCGTATCGCCGCGTAAATCCTGATAACGAACGGAGTTTACATTTGATTTCCCGTTGATTCGTTGTTCGGCTAACGACTTGTCGTTATTTTTGTTATAATAATAATAATGATAACGTAACGCGTATGGGATTAACAGATTCGCCCCCTGCCATCGCTGGCTAAATCAATACGTCGCGATGCAAGGAAGATGTCTGACCAGCTAAAGACGCCTGACTCTTCCGTAAAAAAAATAATACAAAAACAAAAAAAAAAAAAAAAAAAAAAAAAATTCAATCGGACGTCGATGGGTTGAAAAACCTTATATGATAAAATTGTTGTTCGCCATTACCTGGCGCCGAACCATGAAAAAAAAAAAAAGAAAAGAAATTGTCGCAACGTCCAAACATCATTCGTCGTATCGTTAAAAAACGTTTCTGTTTTATTTGGTGTGGAGCCTTTCTTAGGTTTGTAAGTAATTTTTATTAGTTTCGTAGCTAACGAATTTAATTGTAAATGATAATTAAATCAACTAACAATAGATAGATATGTTCTTACGAACGTGCAGGCACACTTGGCGAAAGCGTCAGAACCTCGGCTCTGAATGAGCCCGTATTTTTTCATATTTTTTAAACGATATTCGGTTGCGTAAAGAAAACAAAATAAATAAATGAAATAAAGAAAAGAAATGATAAAACTGGTTGATCACGCTTACAACGAAGGTAACACTGTAGACATATTATTTGGAATACATTAAAACGTATTTTTATCTCTGCTTGGCTTGTTGCATGGAACAAAAAAAAATCTACTAAATTAATTCGATGTTTTTTCGGTTATGAGGCTCCGCAATCGTTCGTCTGTTGTCATTGACTGCCAAAAGAAGCACAGACCGGTTAATCGCGCTCGCGAAACGCGATTCTCAATCGCGATCCCTTCTTTACTTCAACTTTTACGCTTAGATTTTTTTTTCTCTTTCGCGCCATCGTTCCGTTCTTCTTTTCTTTCGAAAAATAAATATATATTTACGAGAAACTGAAAGAGAAAGAAAGAACAAAAAACCACAAACGGCGAGTATCTGAAGACGAAGAATCGTATGATGATACATTACTTCATCGCGGAGGTACGACGCTGGAGATTCGTACAATCCGATTACGAACTGTACAGTAATGTATTTACTTATCATGAAGATTCATTATTAAAGTTTTAGAAATCAGAAAAAATCCGACTCTTGTTACGTCTTATTAAGCGTTCATCCAGAAAAATGGGTCCAAGGGGTTTACTGTAATCAAATCCAGGATCTATTTGAATTTAATAAATTGTATTTGCATTAAAGATATTTTTGAGTGAAAAGAAAATTATTCAAATCAATTTTTATAGTATTTGATTCAAATAACATTCCTTTAAATCGGATACCATTTATTTGAATTCATCCTTTATCGGCCAAGCCTTTTTCCTGTTGAGATCTGTAACTTGACTCATATTTTCAACGCCTTTCTTAATCAAAATGGTAGAAAAATGGAACTGTCGAAAACTGCACTACCTAATATTTGAATCGCAATGGAAAATTATATTTTTTAAAAATAGCCAGTTCTCTAATCTAGCAAATTTGCAGTTCAAGGCTTGAATAAGTTATTTTCATAAAAATAGAATCGCATTGAGCCGCCGTTTCCACGAATCAACTTACATAATCAAAATAAACAAATAAATTTGCTGGCCAAATAAGATATATTCATTGCAAATAAATAGTATTGATGAAAATAATTTATAACAGAACAAATGTTGTTTTATTCAAATAGATCTCGTACTTTTATCAAATAAACTCATGAAGCTCATTTCTTTGAGTGTTCGTTAGCGTCTCCATCGCGAACCCATTGACGTCTCATCTCTGTTATTCGGTACAACATTTTTTTGTGATCGAAAGAGAGCAAAAGTTGGTCGCGCTATGATTGTTATATGGTCGAAACGATTCAGTCGTATCCGTCGTACGGTTAATCCAGCAGCAATACGTATGTGTTAAAAATACTTATAAATATATTATGGACTGATAAGAGAAAAATTAGGAAGGAGAAAAGAGGAAGAGCGGGCAGAAATGGATCGTTCCTCGCAACCGAGTACAACCGGGTTGACATCGTGTTCCCAGATCTCACATATTGCGATATTTTAATACATATATGTATATATATATATATATTACATATATATATATATATATATATGTTATGATCTATTGCGTAGTTATTACATTGTACCGTTAATGTACGTAAATCGTATGGCTCTAGAGTAAGTACGATAATTTACTAATCGACCGTATTTGTCTAACAAAGTGGAAATCTAGTTTATGAGTAAACGATTATATTTTGTTTTCATCTCTCTTCGTCGTTTATTTTTTAACTGTGACGATTGATGAACGACTGTGTTGTTTTTTCACTAAAAAAAAAAACAACACGTTTGTGTATTGCAATCGGGGCCGCGATGCCGGCTGCGGTGGTGGGAGGATGTGGATTTTACTTATTCTTCGCTGTTTGTCGAAGAGGAAAGAAAAACGGGTGCTTCGTAAAATTGACATTCTATAGTTACTTCGCAAAAAGAAAAAATAAGTCGTGCCGTGTATTGAGGAATGTTGGTCTGCACAATCTGATAAAATGAGTACAAGAATTTAATAGCTTTATGCAAATTTGAATAAAATCGCTTATATTGAGAAAAGTATAGTTTCAATCACCGATGACGTTTAAAAAAATTATCAACGATGAACGCATCAGCGTTGATATTTTTTCAATCAGAGCATTCGATGGCATTAAGCTGCGAAGGATTATTTTTAACACAAAAAAAGTAACATTACTTATTAGTTTTTTTTCTTCTCAATAGCGTATTGTATATTTTTTAAAATATTCACGAACTGCTTAAGCAGGAGTTTGAACGGTTGAAAAATATAGTATTGAAAAATCTTTTCATGAATAAAATTATCATACATTTCATTTTTTATTTTACTTAAAAATAATTTTTCTAGATTTCGACATTTTACTTCCCATTGGCTTTTGATAACATTGTATAAAGGATTGTTAAATCATTGTACACATTTTTTCTGTACGCACCGACAGCAACAGCTTTAAAAGTCCAAGATTTTTCAAATACACATGTAAAATATGCTACTCAATTGCGACGATTGATGGATGTATTATATTTTAAAAAGAAACAAAGAAAACAGCACATTGTCAATAGGATTTTCATAACACTGACGCGTCGCGTCCTCGACGTTTCAAGTTGATGTTGGCTTAGTTGTATAATATCGAGGCATTTATCTCTCAGGATACAGCCACAATTCAGATAGATTACAGAGAGGGTATGAGACACGAAAATTTAGAGAAAACGAATCGAATCGATAGTCAATAATACGAAATTATCGAGAAAACAAATAGATTGGCGATCGAAACGAGTCTCGTGCCATTCGAAGAAAAGAGAAAGGATAAACTTTTGAGGTAAAATCGGGGCCTTTAATTCGGTAATCTTCGGCTTGCGGATTAACGGTGTTTGATCCTTAAGAAAAAAATGATGACCAAAACTGGCAACAATTGAATGAAAAAGTAATGAAAATATTATTAATTCAGTATCCATATGTCATAGTAACTCCACAATTTGATAAATTGTTGTACAGTAGAAAGTATGTTTTGGTATTTATGATTTTTAGAAAAAAAAAATGTGAGCTTTTATTTTTTCGCAATTGTCCACCAATTGAAAAAATAATATTCGGGTTGTTTTTTCATTCAAATGATGCCTTGGAACAAACTGGGATGCAAATCCATAAATTATTCTCTCAAGAAGCACGTTAAAAAATTTTTGCAAGTCGCGGCGGATAATCTGTGAAAAATAAAGCAATGCCGAGTCTCGAACTACGCAACATTTTCGGATTCGCGTAGTCATCGGATTTGCGAATTTATCAGGATAATAAACGCGCCATTAAATTTAAAAAAACCCAAGAAATCGAAAAAGAAATACAGAAGAAACTCGTTAATTCCAAGTTCACGTGATAACAAGATAGCAACAATAACAAGGAATACACTATTAAAAATATTTATTATATATAAAAATAAAATATAACGATTATAAGATACGGAAGAAAAAAATGAAGAAAACACGACAAAAAAAGAAAAAATATATTATATTGAATCAATGGTGATTAAAGAAATGCAATTTTTTGGTACAATAAAAAATAAATAAACAAAAATCTTCGAACGTAGTCAATTCTCTGCAACACGTTAATCGAGTAACACAAAAATTAGCCCCCGGAAAATTTTTCTATAGAGGATTGACCCTCCGAAAAGGATAAGAAATAGTGAATCACATGAGAATGTGATAAAACAAAAATTCATGGGCGCGATGTTTCCTAAGGAAAAAATTATCAGGGGCTACATTTCTAGGAGCTATTTTCCTGCGGACTAATTTTCCTGATTTCCGAGGTCAATTTTCCAGGGGCTATTTTTCTTGCGGAAGTTTTTCAGTGGCCATCGTTACTGAGGATTAATCTTTCAGGAGCCATTTTTCGCTGAGGGCCAGTTTTACAAGATCGATGTTTCCTCAGGACCAATTTTCCAGCAGCCAATTTTGCGGGTCGATTTTTCCAGGGATCATTTTTCCTCGAGCCCAATTTTTCCAAGGCCATTCTCCAGAGGCTGCATCTCGGGGAATAACTTTCATAGACTTATGACCATCAGAATTTCTGCATCTTCAAAAAAAAAACTTTGTCGCGTTGTAGCGCCGTGACATTAATTCTGAGAGGATAATGTCTCGGGACTTTTTTTGTTCCTTTTTGAATTCCCCGATGGCGGATATGTTCGAAAAAAAAAAAAATTGTGTGAAATTAAGACGATCTGTGCAAATTGAAAACTTTGTCACGCTGCATCTGTTCCGTTTTGACTCGGAGAGAAAAGTTTGTAGGACACATCGTCTTTCTTTTCTCATTTTGAAGTGGCAGTTATTCGTACTTTTGAAGTCACGGTTATTTGTGAGTAGTTATTTGGACTTTTGTCTTTGTCCACGTTTCCTGACTAGAATATTGATCAAGAGCAAAAAAGCCGTTGGACTTTTTTGTAGTACTCATGATTATCTAGTCGCGGGTTCTGCCGGATTTTTTTTAAGGGCAAAGAAATATTTTTTTTTGTCATTTAAAAACTTTGGACCGCGATATCTTGGCCAGATCACCTCCTAGAGAAAAAAACGTATCAGACTTTACTGTGCCTCTTTCGATTATCTAGTGGCGGGTCCCGCCGGTTTTTTTCTTAAGAGCAAAGGAATTTTTTTTTGCCATTTTAAAACTTCGGAAAAAATTTCTTTCATGTTAAAAAAAAATCCGGCGGAACCCGCCATTAGATAATCGAAAAAGGAACAGAAAAAGCACATATGTTTTTTCTCTAGGAGGTGATCTAGCCGAGATATCGCGGTCCAAAGTTTTTGAATGGCAAAAAAAAAAGTTTCTTTGCCCTTAAAAAAAATCCGGCGGAACCCGCCACTACATAATCGAAAAAGGACCAGAATAAGCAGATATGTTTTTTCTTTAGGAGGTGATCTAGCCGAGATATCGCGGTCCAAAGTTTTTAAATGGCAAAAAAAAATATTTCTTTGCCCTTAAAAAAAAATCTGACGAAACCCGTCACTAGATAATCATGAGTACTACAAAAAAGTCCTGCGGCATTTTTGCTCTTGATCAATATTCTAGTCAGGAAACGTAGCCAAAGACAAAATCCCAAATAACTACTCACAAATAACCGTGACTTCAAAAGTACGAATAACCGCCACTTCAAGATAAGAAAAAAAAGAAGATGTTTCCTACAAACTTTTCTCTCCGAGTCAAAGATGAAAAGATGCATAGTGACAAAGTTTCCAATTTGCACAGATCGTCTTAATTGCACACAAATTTTTTTTTTTCGAAAATATTCGCCATCGGGGAATTAAAAAAGGAACAAAAAAGTCCCGAGACATTTCCCTCTCAGAACTAATGTCACGGCGCTACAACGCGAGAAAGTGTTTTTTTTTTAGAAGATGCAGAAATTTTGATGGTCATCATAGACTTTATCAATTGATATTCAAAAGCCGCTGGAATTGCGATATTGGCGGACCTGTAGGCGGCGCTTAGATCATGTTATGTACGTCGCATGCGCAACCCTTTCGGTGTCAACCGGTTGCGCGCACGAATCTTCCGTTCGCGCAATATCGCAGAAAAGCTCTCGCACTTGTGGCCGGGCCTCTACGCATGCTTCGCTGCTCTAAGGCCTCTCGGTTGTGTTGTACACAAACACTCCATTGACGACCAAGCTGCTCATTAAGGCGGCTTATGCGCTTTACACTAGTCAAATGAGTGCTAAATTCTCAACAATATTTTTAACACATCGGTATAGATTGCAAAAATTTGTTGAAAATGTTTCCGTAATTGAATAACTTGTTTTGCAGCTTATTTCAAGCTCCTGCATGAAAAAAAAAATCGTTTTAGATGGAAAAATACCAATTTTGTGTTTAAACAAATCATTTAAATAATCGAGAGAGAAATACTTTTTAAAAAATATATTATATTAATATTAATATGTTCCACCAAGCTGAAGCAGCTTTCGCAGATTTAAATTCAATTGTACAATTTGTATCAAATACAAAAGTTTAGATTACTCTAAAATGCTTTTGAGAGAATGAATTGCCTGAAGGTAATTTATAAGTTTATAGATAATAATAATATAATAAGTCTATAGATTTTCTTGAATAATTGTAGTCTCTGAACATGATTCTAATTCATGATTAAAACAAGCATTTGCATCGACAAATTACAATAGCTAATTTGTAGAAAGGGCTTTTTCCGTTTGTTGAATTCTGTTACGTGGCAAACGTATCAAGAGACGCGGTAGCGTTGCGACGCCAAGTATTAAAAAGAACGACAGTTTTCCGAGTCGAATTAAAAACTTTTTCACCATGAATCCGTTCAAAAAATGGTCTTGTAACTGAATCACCGAATTGACTAGTGTAAAGATCAGGAGCTTCTTGAAATCGACGCAACAAGATTAGTTACAGAAAAATCATTAAAACATATTCTGAAGCGACCTTCAAGCCCAAGGAAAAAACTTATAAGATCCCGCAAACTCGTATCATGGAATCCTGACTTCAATATCATTAATTAACTCGTTGTCAAGTTATATGTGCTCACCTAGTAATTCGTTATCACAGAGATAGTGCCAAGTTAATGTTGGAATAAATATAAAATGCATGGAAAATTATAAAGATCAGATCGTTCAAGCAAATCGACGAACAAAAACAAAATCATTGAATCCCGTTCGGAAACAAACTTTCCGAACGAGGAAAATATCGCAAAAATCCCACAAACTGGTCAGGGAATCCCACCAGCAGTAATCTTATTCATTAATTCATCTACTATATGTGCACCTTCGGACCAACCGTAAGGACTGTTTCGATAAAAATAGTTTTTTCTATGAATGCAGAGACTGTTTTGAGCCCTCTTACACATTATTCATAGTTGGACAGATTTTACAACTCCTCGATAATATTTTCTACGATTATCTACAAAATAAAAAATGCTATTTTTGTTTTTGTTTCGACCTAGCTCAAAAGCTCAAGATCACAGAAACATTGACATTGAAGCTGCGTTGTCATATTGAAATTTTATGATACTCCACAACAAATGATATTAATTCGATAACTGACATTATTTTACTGAGTAAGAAAGAATTTTTCTCTTAACTCTTTCAGATATTATTCATACTTGGCCAACTTCTACTTGTTTTGTATGTGAGAACCAAGAATTTTTTTTTCATAATAAAAACCAACTTTTATTTTATAAAATAAATTGTCAAAAGGGAACCGAATGAATTCGCAGTTCAAAACAAAAAAACAAGACTGAAAAAATCTCATTTTTTAATGGTAATTGTCTAAAATTGCGTGGTGTATTCAGTCTATTTTTATTGGATAAATTGAACAAGCAAACGCGCAAATGAAATTTTTTTAAAATCGCAACGTTATAAAATTTGAACCGCTCAACAGATCTGCGCCAAGTTCGTATTGAAATCTCTTTCGACAATAGTCTCTATGTTTACAAGAATTAAGATAAATCTGTGGAAATTTTAATTTTTTTATTTTCATGACGGTGTTTTTGTTTGTTATTCACCAAAGTCGAAATTTACCGACATATCGACAGTTGATCTAAATAAAATCATATCGGTAATAAATGATCATGAAATAATGTCGAAAATCGCTGTTGGATATCGCAGAATTTACAGGAGTTGTGATATTTGCAAAAATTCAAAATAAATAGAATTTGCAATAAAATTAGAACCACTTGAACGAATCTTGTCCAATTTTATATACATAACCATTTGATGGTAGTCCATTAACGTACGAAATTTTAGGACAATATCTCTTGATTTGCAAAAGTTGTAGCGTGCAAACGATTTTTTCAAAATTTCAAAAACGCTGAAATTAAGTTTTTCATTTTTCAACCGACTTGCGTCAACAGTAATCCCAAATGTTGTCGTATGACAGCTCACGTCGGTGCTAAATATGACGAATATACATCGAAAATTACGAAAGTTGTCGTACTTACAAAGTAATCTGCACACACACACACACTCACGACATACACATATAGACATTTTTTCTAAACCATTTTTCTCGACGTTTTTGACATAGAATTCTCGAAAAAAAAAAACGTTCACGACAGCAAAGTTTTCTTTACAAAGATGGAAAACCTTTTGTTTGATTGCTGTTATTTCTCATTCATTATGTTATCAGTAGTAATATCCTAAGACCTCCAAAATTATCGGAATATTTGTCGATTGTTTCGTTGCTGAGGAACGAAAGGGAGAAGTCTGGCACACGTAAATTTTTGTGCGAAACTTATCCCGATCATCGGTAAGCAAGGAAGCTAGAAGGAAATGTTATTAGTAATTTTGGAGGTCGAATGGTATTTGTAGGATTATTTTTCGAGTTTGGATTTCGGCTTAATACAAAGCGCAGTATTCGAGGGAACAGGACATCTATAAAAATGCTCATTGAAAACAAGCGAAAAGCTACTGTGCTTTATCCGGTTGCAATTTCCAATGAAATTTTAACCCCGATCACCGAGAATACCGTGCAGTGATTAGTTGAAATCCGGGCCCAAAAATATTCATCACTATTTTTCGAAAATTATTGACGTCGATTATGAAAGTACAACTTTACAATTTTCAAGATACGCCGATGAAATTATGTGTCTGAAAATCGAAAAATCAATCAATTATGAAAAAATCAGAACTCTGAATAAAAAGCTGCAAGGTTGAACTTTGCATATTGCTTCTGCATCAACTTTGGTTTTTTTTGCAAAGCTGCTTGTATGAGCAAGTATGTTTCTCGATTTTGGCTTCCTTATACACAAAACTTTGTATAGAGAACCAAAAATGATGAGGAAGCAATTTGCAAAATTCAACCTTGCAGCTGTTTTTTATAAAAGTTAAATTTCCGAAAAATTTAAACCGCATAAAAAATGATGACGAAACGGTGTACCTATTATTGCTTGATATTACTACTGTCATGTATAACACTCAACTTCACTATCTTATGTTTTGCTAAATTCCATGCGGTATTAACATAATCTTTTATGAAAGTTAAAATTTTGCGAAATGCGTACCACAATGCACATTATGACGAAACTAAATACCAATCATCACTAAATAGTACCAATTCCATGTATGAAATTTGAGACCACTATCTCACGTTTTGCCAAAATTAGGTCAAGAACGTGAATTTTTCGGAAACTTCAAAACTCCATAAAATCCGAACCACTTTTCCGATTTTTGTCGAATTCAATACCAAACACCATTAACAGTGCTTGCACATATGAAGAATTATTAAGCAAAATTTTCATGGAAACAAAGCTTCCTTTATGAGGGACCAAAAAATCGCTGAATTCATGGATTCTCCGACAACACAGAAACAAATAGAAAATGCATTCAAATATAAAAGCTCAGATCATTTAGGGTCACATTACATTATCACATAGACCGTGGGCCGCGTTCTCGCCGCTCGACTGTGGTGATAGTATGTAGAGCAGAAAGTAAGGAGCGAGGGCAGCGGAGTGATAGGAAAAGCAGCGGGAGGAGGAGGAAGAGCGGATTGTGCATCGCTCGTACCAAGCAGCGAGAGAGAGAGAGAGAGATACGCATACGACGACACATGAATACATACAAACATACATCTCTACAAAATATGTAGTATTAGCAGTAGAAGCAGCAGCACCACTACCTACAAGTGGTGCTACTATCCAGCAGTAGCAACAGTAGTAGTATTGGTGAACGTGGTCCGTCGTTTGTGCTCCTACTCCGCGGCGTTCTCGTCTGGAACGAGCGGCAGCCGAGCACAATTCGTCAGTCGTATCGGAACCACCGTGCGTCGAGCACGTCACAAGGTCGGCGACTAAAACCGCGTGCACATAAACTCTACAAGTCAAAATTGGTGCCATACAGTAGCAGTGAATAACAAAATCGCCCTCCGTATACAAACAAAAAAAAAAAAGCTAAATACTTTCCTCTATAATCCTCGAGTGTGGGCCAATCGAAAAGGTCCAAAGTTCCGGTTGACTCGGCGCTCTCTAACGTTCGTCCCTCAGGTCGTCTCCGCGTAGCACCGTCACTCTCTCGAAACGCATTCACAGAGACAGTAAGATAGAGAGAGAGAGAGAGAGAGAGAGAAAAATTTTGTCGCGCGCGCCAACGTTGAAAACGCTGACGAACTTCAATCTCGTTGGCTTTACCTCCTGCAAATAATTATACACACATATATGTATATTTGTACGTGTGTAATGTTTCTCGGCTGTTTTCGCGTAGGTATCGTGCGTGTCGAACGTGTGTCGCGACGTGGTGGACTGACTGGTTGACTGTGGAAAAGGCATCCAACGGCAGAGAGACCGAGAGGGGCAACCCGTTCACAAGCGCTTTACTATTGTGCCGTCGGACTTTTTCGTTTCTCGGAGTAGCAACGCGCCTGCGAAAGTGCACAGAAAATCAAGTGCGGTAGGAAATTGAACGCCGGTTCGCTTCGAACTTAGGTTCGGGCGTTTCAGACATCCGGAAGTGGATAAGGAGAAATTTTTTGTTCAGTTTCCTGCGTTTTGGCTTTGAAATTCATATTTACGAGGAATAGAGAGCCCAGCAATCGTCACTGGTCAAGCTGGCGGTTAAGTTATCGTTCCAAGTTTCGATTGTCAAGAATTTTCGGGGATTCCCGCGTAGAACGGACCGAGACTGTCAGATAATTTCAAGACCTCGTTGAGTTTATCCTGTTGCTAGTGGGTTTCGGTTGCCGTTACTGCTGGGCCCCGGCGACGAAAACACGCGACTATAGCACGAGGCTATTCGATCTATCCATTTGAAGAACCGGTTTTTTTTAAAAGTTTTTTTAATACCAATCTCGGCTCACCTGGGCCTGGATAGTAGTGCCTCGATTATGGCGTGAATCAATGCGCTGTGAGGGGAATTCTCGACGAAGAAGGAAGTGAGTAAATAGTGAGCTCCAGGGCGGAAGTGAAGGGTGAACTAGTTATTAAGAGGAGTGGGGCACAATAGGACTATATTTTCTTTATTATTTTTTATGTTTGTCTGGATAGTGTTGCGAATAAATGATGATTAATAACGTTTCTAATGAATATTCTGACTTATTTTTGTGTTTTAACTAGACCGGTTAAAAAAAGCTAACATTTTTCAATTTTACTCATCGGGATTTTCGAAATTTGATGGAAAAGAAAAGTTTCCGCCCGAGTCAGTGTCTGTAATAAAATATTTAGCACTGCAATATTGACGATTGCAATATTTTTAAAAAGTTGAAAAAACGCCACAATTTGCGATTGGTTGTTCGTTGTTCAACCACAGGAAATAAAGGTTTTTTTAAACCCCCAAGATGTTGCGATTTGTTTTTGTATTGTTTTATCGCAATAAATATATTACAGATTTAATTTTGAAAATACCGAAATTCCGAAATTATCCACTCCAATTCAGAATCAGTGTTCAAATAACGAAATGAGTCGTGTGCAAATTATGGTGTGTGCGATAATATTCAGTACCACTTCTTTGCACGGTTTGAAACAATTTATTATATCCAGATCAGTTAAAAGAGAGGAATTCTTCGGCTGCATTTGTCATCTATATAAGATGAGAATAAGATTATTTTATATTCTTCAGAATTGGAAATCCTTTGATATTTAGCTTGGATAATTTTCGATAAGTTCCGCGATTCAATGAGTTGCTCGGATAAAGCTAAATTTTAAAAGGAAAAGTCTTTTTTCAACTGATATGGATATGATAAATTTTCTATTTTTTATTACGTTACAGGAAGAAACGTTTCTAAATATTACAGCACATACCGTAGCTTTCAGATGACTCATTTTGTTTTGTTTTCTTTTATTTATCATCGTTGTTGTTGTTGTCTTCGGTCGATTCTCTGTTCAATCGAGTTTATTATGGATTTAATTATTAGAAAGCGATAATTCGAACTTGAAAACGTATCTACAATGCTTAATTGATGTAAAGAAAAGTGATTTCGCAAGTTTAAGTATAGAAGTTTACTTCATTATTAAGTTAGGAGATGATTGCAATTTCCGAAGGTATGACAACGAACAATTTTTCTAGGTGTTACTTATTAGATTCGCCACTTTTTCACATAGTTTATGTCAAGGGTTTTCGCATGTACATATATACTTCTATTAATGTAATTGATAAATAGTCAAGATCCTTTTGTTATGATTACGAAGCAGTGATGTTTATACCCCAGAACTTTAAAAAAATTAACGGTTGTCCGAAAAACCGGAACATCAGGTGTCCGAAAAGAGGCACATGCTGAAAAACAGCCCCCGAAAACTGGGACAAATGGACCGTTTTCTCTGTTTCGTACATAATTAGCAAATGATTCAATATTTTGACAATTAATCGATAGGTCCCAGAAACTAGAGATTTTGGGCTTGATATTGGCTCAAGTCGTCTTATGGGACAAATTTTTCTTCAACGATCTAATACATTTTTGAACCTGTGGATGCCCTTAATCGTCCGGGCATTGGTACCTTTACCGTAACTTATTTTTATATTTAAACGCTACACTGAGAGGAATTAAGACGATCCTTACTATTATTTATTATTATTAATAACTATTCAGTGACAAGTATATTTTATTATTGCCGGTTACGATTTTCGTAGTTACATTAACTTTTTTCACTTTTAACGTAATTACAAGACAGTGAATGTAACTGAACAGGTAGTCACCTGGACTAATGAAAAATAATTGGCACTGAATAATTACCGGAACCATCGCAATTTCTTTCCGTGTAGTTGAATCTTACGCGCTTTTGCAATTGTTTAATGGGATTGGATGTCTCAAATTTTTTGTACAAACCGGTGTAACACGTGCTTTTACTTTACTATTTTACTACAACTCTGCTTTTGACAAATATAATTCTATTCTATGCCATTCTATTTGGAATGGCAATCATAATATTACCATCGCCGAATTGAATTACATTAATTACAAACGATTTACAATTTCACAGTGTCATTTAAAAGATTATTCCGTAATTATTTACTGATTATATAGTTCAATTGCTTATTCAGTTGTTCGAAAGATACTGTAAAAATGATTTGTCTAGATAAATATTTAACAGTTTCAAACTTCCGACAATTACAAATTATTGTTTTTACAGAAAAATAATTTCTTGCTAATCGAATGACTATAATTATTAAGCGTTTCATAATATTAAACAATTAAGTATTCGTTTCATAGAGTATCTTTCGGAGAAACGAATTTTTCATGCGACATCAAAGATAATAAAAAATATTTTTATTAATTTTTCAAAGAAAATATTTCTTCCTAAATTGCGTTTTATGAATATAAATGCTTGTAACTTTACTGTTATGAAAGTTTTTGCGAGATAAAGACACGTGCTACATTTATACCACTTATCACCAGTATTCCACATTACATTTGAGTAGTAGTTTGTCGTAACGACTTATGAACATTGAAGGTGTCTGCAGTTCGAAGAACTAGAAACGCCGATAAAGTTCAATGTTTCGTCGACGAAAATGAACGCTTTGCAGCATAGGAAGGCCAAGATATTTAGATCTCAAGATAGTCTTATTTACGTACCAAGCAAATCTATATCGTCGAACATACCAATCTGCATATATCTCGAAAATGGAGTGGCAAATCTGTGTCAAACTTTGCACATACCGAAGTGGTTCAATGGTCCGCAATAAATTAAGGGAAGTTAAAATCTATTTATAAAGGCAAGATGAATTCAGTGATATTTATCGATCAATATCTTTCTTGTTTAGATGCTGATATTATATGAGAAGATGTACTAATTAGCCTCTAAATAACGATTTTTTTTGCCAGGTGGAAAAAGCGCATTGTTTTTTTGGGTCGCGTGAAATAAATTTTTTCATTCAACAATTTTAAAAAATTAGTATGACGAATATTTTTAAATAATGTTATGCTGTGCATAAGATATATACTATGAAGTGAGTGCAGCTTTTTCTCTTTTGTATTGTTTTTTCAATTGGTCAATTTGGATTTGTCAAATATAGACTTACTTAAAAATTTTCCTCCATCCCAAATTACTATAATTTTATCAGAAGAATTTAGCCTCTATATAATTAAGCATTATTCAAAAAAAAAATTTCCAATTTGCAGATTGACGTTTGAAAATTTTAGTATTAGCGATGAAAAAAAAATAGATACTTACATATGTCAGGTAGACATTGGGAAAAGTATTTTATTCAGCGGGCCAAAAGTCCATATATTTGCTTATAATATCAGCGGCCGTACAACGGTAATAATTGGCTTAAGTAAAAATTTTATTCAATCATTTTTCTCGAACGTAGCAAAAACAAGCCAGAACCAAAATTATTATATTCGACACTGCGTCTTTTTTTAAGTACAAAAAGCAATTCGGTTATTTTTCAATTTTAAACATTTATAAAAACGGGAATTCCCCTCGACAAATCCGAGATTTATCATCATCTTTCTTCCTTTTATCGCTTACTGAATAAAAATTATTATCTTCGGTTCGATTTTTCTTTAATACCAGAAAGCTATAATGTTTTACTTTTAATTTGAAATATTCATA
Organism: Tromatobia lineatoria; assembly: GCA_949699805.1. Taxonomy (NCBI): domain Eukaryota; kingdom Metazoa; phylum Arthropoda; class Insecta; order Hymenoptera; family Ichneumonidae; genus Tromatobia; species Tromatobia lineatoria. The sequence goes on from OX453044.1 coordinate 2,879,141, forward strand.
AAAATGGTTATCCACACGTGCAGATATTACATGCGGTAGATTTATTTCTTTTGTTGACTCCGTACAAAAATCGTTACATGTGATGTTGCGTTTTTTAGAAATACGATAAAACTCTCGTTCCAATTCGCATTCGAAGCATTTATAAAAATGGTCAGTCACATATGCAAATGTTGGATTTTTCACAGGCTCTCTGTTTTCGTTTACTGTACTGTATGCATAAGTTTTTTCATTCGCGACTTTAATTTCTCCCGGCACATCGGCTCATCCGTACAAAGTACGATCGCTGTTGTGTTATTTTTTTTTAACACTGTTTTTCTCACATATTATACAGGGGCGCTGAGAACATGTGCTACGTGAGCACCAGTGTAAAGCGTTATGCACGCACGAGAAGTCTTTCCGTGTCTGCAGCGCGCATATTCCCCGAAATCCGATTTCTCGCTTGCGATTATTACACAAGAGGATTATAAGCGGCGTAGCAGGCTTTGCCATCGCCGTCTGTTTGCCTTGTTTCGCGAGATATGCGTGGATTTGATAAGAGGCCTCTCGAGTAAATCACGATAGATTGTGAGGCCTCGATATTGCGATATACTAATTTATATGAATAAGATTAATTCTTATTCATGGTACGACACTCTTCGCGAATGGTTGTACTTAACAGAATATTTAACAAACACATTGTTTTATTGATAAGAAAATAAATAAGAATTTTGAATAATTAATTTAACATTACTATTGGCAATTTAAAAAAAATTGGGGAAGTCATTTGGTAACTAAGATTTATAAAATGAATTGTAGATTTTTATTACCCGTATAACTCATTATTGTATTTTTTCTGACTCATTTAAAGAAGCATGTTGAAAAAATTGAATAACAATAAGGCGAAAAATCGCTTATTACTCTTATTATATTTATTCATTGGTCTTAATTTTTATTTCACATCGTTTGGTTACAATTGCTCATTTTTCAATAATTTTCAGGCGATAGTTACTCTGAAATAAATGAATAGTATATTATGAAAAGTAAGTTTTTATTTTTTCATAGGTGAACGTGTTTTTGCTTTGTCATTATTTTATTTTTCATTATTTATAGATAAAAGGTAGAAAGTAGCAGAGATTCTGGTGATGAGTACATGAAATGCATTTTTAAACATCATAGACCTGAAAATAGAAGCGAGAGTAGCGTGATAGTCGCACTCTAATGGATCCTTTGATGTTTGGTGAGAGTGGCGGGCACTACTCGAATGGAAAATCATTCACCGTTAACCTTTTGAGAAGGTATATGGAATGAGAATTGTGGTCGTCTCGTCTCCGCGAATAGGCCAGTTTTTCAAACTTATTTATTACTTTCAGATTCCTATTATTACAATTACTGCTACTCTGAACAGATACTTAATAATCGTAATTAAATTTTCAGCTAATTAAATTCGTAGTAATTTTCTTCAAACATTGCTGCAATTGTTTGTGGTCTATTAATTTTTTTTGCGAGACGACTTTCATCGTCGTAAATATTCTCACAATAGAAAAATATTTATAGTAATATCATTAATAAAAAATTCGCCTATAAATGCAAATTTCCTATAAGTTCTATTCATTCTTGTTTTTTATTTCTTATATCTTTAAAATTTATTTAAATTTATATTTTTAAAATTAATTCTTTAAAGTACATATATTATTTGGAATTTAATCTTTTCATTGAAAATGAACAATATTTTAGGGCAAATAATGATGAGTGTAATTTCATTACATTTTGTCGGCGAAGCGTGCCAAAACAAAAAGAGAGGAAACAAAAAGTCAAGAACTTTTTGTTTCCTCTCGAACTTCTTGACGTTTCATTTTTTCATTCTCGATTTTCTAATCAAACTTGTTAAACGCATATTTGGTGCCGATTTTTCGACCTGGAGGTGAACTCAAAGTGAAGTGATTACAAATTCATCAATTGTATGTTAATAATTATGGATATCATGCTGAATGAGTTAATGATTGGTTCTCGGCGAAGAAGACTCAAAATTATATTGGAAATGGTGTATTCAGTGAAGTTCATCTGTTTCGATGTGAACTCTCGCATACAATTCTCAGAGGCGCGACGATGGCGAATAGTAGAGTCACACAGTTAGTAAATTTCGCAGGAAATGATCGGACAAACTTCTGCCTCGGATTCAGTGTTTAATTGCTGGGTATCAATGCCACCTGCATTTGTCTTATTCCTCTATTCGATAGTCGCTATTATTTTCGTGCCATAGCTAACGTCACTGAGAGACTATTAAATTCGTTTTGTATGTATATCGGGCATTCCACGTCAAATCACCAGGCCATGACCCTCACCCTCATCGATTTCGTTCATTTTTTAATATGATGTTATTACCGACCCACAAAGGCCTCGGAATTTTTTTCAGATCTTTACCACCAGTAACATTTTTAAATCCTAAAAAAAAAACCAATTTTAAAAACATCTGAAAAAATTCACACTGATTCTATGATTAATGCATTTCGCAGTCCAAGCGATATTGTATTGCGAAAAGCATTTGCGAAATTTTATTTAACGATATCAATTATTCTCGGGCATTCGAGTAATTCTACAATCTTCAGAGAAATTTAGATCCATTGATATTTAAAAAAATTATCCGAGTTATATACATGATATTGTTATCCAATAGTTATCCAAGTTATATATATGATATTGATATTTAAGAAAGTAATAAATATTTTAGAAATATATAATAATATGATATTTAAGAAAGTTATCCTGATTTAAAAAATGGAAAATCAAATTGCGACATGAAAAAAAAGAAGAAAGGTGGAAAAAATAGTAAATATTGAGATACTCAAATATCATATTTTAATTCATAGAAACAGTGTGCCTTTTTTCAGATTTTAAAAAACTGCGTTTTTTAAATTGGTTTTTTTTTTCGAGGATTTAAAAATGTTGGTGGTAGTAAGAAAATTTGAAAAAAAATTCCGAGGCCTTCATGGGTCGATAATAACATCATATTAAAAAATGAACAAAATCGATGGGGGTGAGGGTCATGGCCTGCTGACTTGACATAGAATGCCCCATATATATACTAGGATGTGCCAAAAAAGCGATATTTTTTTTCTTTGCTCTCCGCTCAAAATATCGTAGAATGCGTCTTAGTAAAGATCCTGTCCAAAAAGGAGCTCATAATTTTAAGTCTTAGAGGTCCATCATCCCGTTTGAAGTTTTCCCATTTAAATAACACAGGAAAGTGATTTTGTTCCATTCTTTCTCCCTGCAACCTCAAAAAGAAATTATTATTTTTTCATAAAAGCAATGACTACATCGTTTGAATCATTTAATTTTGAACAAAAAATCTCTTTGTGTCGGATTTATATCTTCAATATTTGATTTTACTAAGAGCTTTGAAATTTTTAATGTTCTAAATTTTTCGTTTTGTTTAACACTTTTCAGCTCAACTATTAAAGTTAGGACAAAAAGATAAGGAAAATTTTGTCGTTCTTCTGACGCACTACAAAAAAGTCGTTAGAAAGCTGCTTGTATCGTTGATATTTACAAAGTTACAGACCAACGAAGTCGTGGTTCTTGTATTTTCAACTGTTATTGAGTGAACTATTGATGTTAGTACAAAAAAGTCAACAGAAATTTATTAGAACATTTAATTTCCTAAAAAATTGTCCCGGTGAAATTTTATGCACTGCTAACGATAATAAGTTACAGACTCATTAAATCTTATTACGAATACGTATTCTACGATATTTTGGGCGGAGAGCAAAGAAAAAAAAATATCGTTTTTTTTTTCAGGCACATCCTAATATATACGTATATTATGGCTAATATATTAGGACTTAAAGTGATCTTAAATTATTTTTGTGATATTTTATATTACTCTTTTCATAGAAAAGTTATGAAAATTTGTTTTCGATTTTTTGTTATACAGACACTTTTAATACTTATCCGATTATTTTGAACATTAGAGAAAAAAAAGCTTCGGTTGAAACGCTGGTCGCCAAAGTTGATCTTTTTCCTCAAACGGTGGATTTCCGCCCAACTTGGTATTACCCAACGGATGTTGTTTTTACAATGTTGGGTTATATAATCATCTGTATGCAACATCATTCAATAGTCAATTTGCGGTTGTAATTTAAATTAATTTTATTTAACATACTCAAGTTGATTATATGTGATTTAGTGTAGAACAGTTTATAACAAAATGAATTAGTTATACGCAAATATACGGCCGAACAAACTGAATTAAAATCACAATTGCGGAATTACATCTCTAGAAGCTATTTTCCTCCATTTTTGAAGATTTTTTAAAACAGTTGCTTTTCTCTTAGTTTTGCTCAGAGATCGGTAAATAATTATTAATTTTTCAAATGTTACAAGAATTTTTTTATTCTGTTTGATTTTTTGGGTTAATAAATGATAGGAAAAACCATAGACCATTATTAAAATGCTCGGTTTTGACACTAGTCGAGATGGCATAGAAGGCCCCATATTCATTTAATAGGAACGATAATCAATAATGATTAAACAAATAAATCTTTGCAAAAATTTTGAGATTTTTTTCGTTACGAGCATAATAATACGAACCAGACCATTAATAAAATGGTCGGGTTCGGGTCTTGATTGAGTTGGCATCGAATGCGCCATATTTATATGGGCACGTTCTCAATCGAACGCTGTTGATGCTCCTCACGTTCCTGAAGTGATGTTAAAACGCGAAGCATCACAGAGTAGCACCCCAAGCTTTTCGACGTTACACGCTCGGCCTCTTCATTCACTCGCACGTGAGATATCGCCCTGCTTTCCATCATTATCTCAATAACTGTCATGCTCTTATGTTCTAACGTTTCAAGTGTTTGTATGTATCGAAAGACTTTGCTAGCTTCACTCTTTCTAATTTGTTGTACTGTCGCCTCAAAGTATCAAGATTACGTATTGATTTTTTATAAGTAACGTACTGACTCCAACGAATGGAGTTGAAATTATTAAATTATTATTTTTAGCTCCTTCGTTTTCACATTTTTAAATATTTTTCTTTCTTGTTACAAATAAAAATCACCTATTTCTTATGTGAGATCATTTGTTTAATTGAGATTTAGAGATCATTAAGACATAGGTTTGTTATACCAAATGTCAGCGGCATTTTTATACCGCGTTTTGAAAAATATTGAGGAATTGGTTCTCAAAAGTTCTATAATTGGAAATAAAAAATATGATCTTGAAAATTTTTGCATCTCCAGAAAAAAACGTTTCGCAATTAGTAGTGCTTCAAAAATCGGCTAAGGACAGAAATCTGTAAGTACTTTTTTTTTATTACTTTTTCCATTCTCTACAAACGGATTAAATTTTTTTTTACAATTTATTGAGAGCCTGTTTTTGCAAATTTTATACTTTGGCATTCTGGTACGACTTTTGTATTGCTTAAAAAATAATTCTCTTAAAAGTTTTTTATTCCTTTTTGAATTCTCTGCAAACGAGAAGTTTTTAGATAATTTTTTTCTAAGCAATACAAAAGTGTCACAGTCCTAAAGTATAATATTTGCAGAAACACCCTCTCAATAAATTCTAGAAAAAAAAAATTCAAAAATCCCCTTGTGGAGAATTGAAAACGGAATAATAAAGTTATTAGACAATTTTTTCTCCAACTAGTACAGAAAGCGTACACGGTAAAAATGTAAAAAAAGTTTGTGAAGGAATAAAGGTAGTAGAAACGTAGCTTGAATAATTAAATCGCCATTTACTGAGTGTTAGTTGAAATAATGTAATTATAATATTTACAGATTGTCAATTCGTCAGTATACTTTTTGAATTTTCATACAAACTGTACAAGTTTTCCGTTAATCCGTCAATATTTGCGTATTGATATAGACATTTTAATGGAAATGATAATTCAATAGCCATGGTACAAAACTTTTGGAATTCTGAAGAAGTACTTCAGTGATCCAATGAACGATGATTTTTATCCATATACTTTTGAATTTTCTATGGCAATTATTTTCTTGACATCGAATAAATGAGCTTTGACCCCGAATTTCGTAAATTCAAGCCATTCTTTTACAATGCTTTGTTAGATAACATTTTATATAAATAAAGCAGTTTAATTTAACCACAAATAAAATTATGTTCAGCCTGTACTTACCTTGAATGCGATGGAATACTTAAATTAACAGCATAATATAAGTGTCTACGAGTATTTAGAAACAATTCAACTTGGCGAAGACATAATTAAACCGCATACGTTTCCAATTGAAAATTATTGCCATTGATCCGGCTAGAAGATCCAAGCAAATTCTCTCGCCGAGTGACGTGCCGCATGGACACGAAACACGAGCACATCAGAAGCGCGTTTTCATTTGCATTGTAATGCCAACTCGCTGTCAATTAATATTAAGTGGCGGGATCGCTCGATGCGTGCCGGATCGACGTACGTTGTGTTGGCTCGTAGCCGCGCGAATGCGAACGCGTCTGCATACGCGCCTCTGCCCAACACTCTCGAATCGAAAGCAATATATAGATATAGTTCTTTTATGAGCCTCAGCTTAACGAAAAATTTTAATAATGTAAGGTAAATGTCCCAACTTTTGCTGAAGTTCCAACTATGATACAAACATTTTTACATGCACTGGAATAACAAAATGAAACCTTGCATATTGCTTACTCATTATTTTTAAAATTTTCGAAATCAATCTATATGAAGAAGTATTTTTATAAATTTTGGCCTCCTCATAGAGGAAGCTTTGTAAAAAGCTAAAAATAATAAAGAAACACATCTTGCAAGCTTCTACTTTGCATTCTACGTGCTTTAAGCAAAATTGAAAAAAAATTAAGTTTAGCGAAATTTTAGACCCGAAAGATAATAGCGAAAAATTTAAATTTTCGTACAATCCAAATCTTTTTACTGTTATTCACTAAATTCTGCATCCAGCATCACTAAATATTGTTCTGTTTATGTACAAAATTTGGACTCGGTGGTTCATGTTTTGTGAACGTTGATGGAATGACGTCAACTTTTCGAAAATATAAAAAATTCCTAAAATCTGAACTGTTTTTCGGATTCAGGAAAAATTAAATATCAAACAACATTCAGTACATGCACTTGTGAAGAACTATTTAGCAAAAAATCGGAAATTTTATAAAAATTAGATCGACCACGCGAAAAAAAAATTCATATTGCCATAAAACCTAAATTTTTGCATATATTTTGTTAAAAGTTGTAACAATCAGAGACGGGCAAATACCAGTTGTGTGCCAAATTCCAGCTCAGTCGGCCGAACAGTTTTTGAGTTGTAGACGATTGAATTTTTGAACCTGTACACATACCAAACACGCACATACAAGCAGACCCACATTTTTCCTAACTTCTAAACTTCTTTTCATGAGGTTTTGGATCATTCTTTATATCTTGACATAAAGAAAGAGACAATTTTAAAAATAAAAATAAAACTTCGCCGATCAAGAGGCAAAAACATCGAGAAAATTACTGTACTTCTCTGGGAATTTTTGTTCGTGAATTGGTAAATTATACAAATACAAAAATATGTATAATGTAAAATTATGATATTTATACTAAGTATAGTTTGGAACTTAAAAAAAAAAAGTAGAACCTTGCACATTGAAATAATAAAATTCGCTCTTAAAATTTCTTCAGTTATTTTTCAAATCTTTTAGAGTATTAAACAAATAAAAAATCGAATTTAATGTCATCATATCAGTTTACTTATGCGCAAACTAATCGTTTTAAACACGATGACTTTTGTCAAGAGGAGATAAACCTGTAATAATCGTTTGTAATTATTTATAGATGGCGAGTTGCCAAAAACCCTTCCACGTATCCGCCAAAAAACTATAAATAACGTGATACATTTTAACAAGTTGAGAACTAACTCTTTCGATTCAGCATCGGACGATTGTGCGGCTAAGCTGGTTAACTACATTTTTTCAAAAAAACTTATAATATACATTTTTTATGATTTTATCACCAAACTATCATTTTAGTTACGGTAAAAAAAATAAACTAGATTTTGTTCATAGATATTGAATTTAATTTATCAAAAAATTATAAATTACTGAAAAGCAGTGCATAATTTTTAAATCATTTTGCAGCTTATTTTATTTGCCATTTACACAGCCTCAAAATTATCTCAGTTTAAAGAAAGAACTTCTCTAAACTTTATAAATAGCTAAGTTGCAATGCATCGTAAATTTCAGAAGTAGAAAATTTCGCGATTGCGTGCAAATGCGGGTCGATGCCACTTTTGCTTCTCTCCCTCATGCTGAACACTTAGTATGACGTAACACGCTCGGATAGGCTTTGGTACCTGGCGCAGGATTTCACCACAAATCATGCTTTCAGACACTCCAAAGCACAATTTCTAAATTATCTTATTTTATAGAATTTATTTAAATTAAACTTTATATACCATTACGTGACATTTATGACTTGAATAATGTTCTTTACCGTAAGGCAACTATTCTACAACTTACTTCCGGGAAATATCTCTACTCTATTAAAACTTTGCTATGCGACGACTGTCCAGCGTGTCCGACAGTGACAAGGCAAAAGTTGTCGCTTGATAGAGCTACAATACATGAAAAGTTATTAAGGTGTAGAGGTATTAATATTAAAGTTACAAACAAGCATAAAATAGTGTTTATGTAAATATTGAAAGAAATGAGTTAGCTAAAAATTCATGAAGTTCATGGACAAATATCACCAATATTAGGGATATGAAAGAAAAATGTACTTCCGAACGGCTAAAGAATATTTTTACACTTGGTGCAGAAAACATCAATAATAATAAACGAATGTACAAATATTGGAACGACAGAATATTTTAAGATAATTCTCAGTGGTGCAAAAGAAAAATTGTTCTGATATGAGTGGAAGGATTTGAGATAAAGCCAAAATAAGACCATAATTTCGAATGCATATTGTAGGAAACAAAAATTTAGATAGATTATAAGTTTAAATTCTTCTTTTAATACAAAATAACTTTCGACGAAAGAATATATTTCACGCACTGGAAATTGTTAAAATATAATTGCCTTACTTATCCTACTATAGAAGTGTGCGGAGTGCAAAAAAAAAAATACTGTACTGTTTTATATGTAATCCCCACGCATGCCGAAAACAACCTGTTTTCTAAGGCCCTCGGAGGATAGCGCGAAATTCGCTTGCATTACATTATTTTTCTTCCAAAAAATTATTTTATATAGCTCATTTATGAATAAATATATCTCACAAGTTTAAAAGGAGTCAATGAAATAATTTCGTTGTGAAAAAAATAATTCCCGCGGTGGCTAAAACAACATATTTTATAGAAGCCTCCGGAAGTCTATATGTCTGTAATTATTTTTATATCAAAAAATTATTTTTTCGCAGTTAATTTATGAATGAACATATCCCTCAAGTTTGTGAACATCCCATGCAATCATTCGTTTTTTAAAAATTCCCAAAAACCACTAACTTTAGAAGGTTTAAACTAGTATGGCCTCTTAATTAATCGCTTCATCTATTTTCAGACAGAGGGTGAGCAATGACGTCTGGACCGCTACACTGAAGGGCCTGTGTGAGGTCCTTTGGTTTATAAAACCGGGAAGCTGGAGTCGAACTACAGTATGGGGGAGATACTGGGATCTGCAAGTTTCCTCCACCTCGGCGACATCGTCAGCCTCTACGCCGAGGGAAATGTCTCGGGATTCTTATCGACGTTGGGGTGAGTTTAATCTCTCTTCGCCGAGATTCGTCAATTTGTCACGTGCGAGAAAATACTGTTTCCACTCATCAACCTTTATATCTATTCTTGTATCTCTCGCTCTTACTTGCTGTCGAGTAGCAATATACATTGCAACAAGCACGACCCAAGTGCATTGTACCTCTTCAAGAGGCGAGTGCATAACTGATACGCGACGCTTGATAAGACGAGAGAAAAATTCATCTTGTAACGAACTGGCCTTTCGTACGTTTAAAGTAACCGATTTCCTTCGCATCTCCCACTCTGATTTTGGGAAGATCCGTTAGGTCGGCCGTCCTGCTTAATCACTCCTCATATGGTGTTTCTCATATGGTGTTTGAACCTCACACATTGTTGAAGGCATCTTTTGTAAAACAATGTCAAATCCATGGCGAGAGAACCTATTGTGGAGTCCTATAATACGATTGGAGTAATTCTCTAATTACAAATGCATTGCAAATGGTCTTACTAAAACTACAATTCCAAATTATTATTATTTGGGGCCACATGATTTGGACGATTAGTGGTTTCCGCTTGCAACCTTATCGGCGGCTTTATAACTAATTGTGCATTAATATTGGTCGCCTGCTATTCACAAAATTCCGGGGAAAAACAAGACTCGTCTTTTGGGCGTTGGAAGAACCATCATCCCTCAAAGACCCTGCTGACCGAAGTTTGATGGTGGAGAACGGACTCGAACACCCATAATGGTTACTGAGTGCTGCTAGTTCAACGGATGTCTCTCACACTTACGGCGCATCATCTCCGAACGCGAGGAGTCAGCGAGGCGGTTGCATACATCTAAGTCCCTCATTTCGCATTACTATCATCCTTTTGTAAAAACAATAGGGACATTTCCGTTTTTAATGTTTAGCGCATTATTTTAACGCAATATTGTTTATTGTATTTATTCGGTCGCGTACTAATTTATCTGGCTTCCGTCGTCGCTGATTTTCTGTCATCAATGTGAGCACATGTACCGATCGTGATTTAATGTAATGCGTGAGGAATTTGAGTGATTCCGGCTTTCTTTCGTTTCTAAACTCTAATCTCTTCGCGTATTTAATGAATTGTCCGATGTATATGGAATGAGCGCTCTTGTGTGTGAGAATATTGTGTTCTGAGGAACACTCGTGCTGGACATATTTTTTCTCTCTAATCTTATGAGCTATTGAGTCATACTCGGGTTTCAAGACTTTATAGCTTTATAATCTATATATATATTCATATCATAGATCTACATTCATACAATCTATATTCATATTCATAGATCTACATCCAAGTAAATTGTGGAACAAATGTTAAAATGTTGCGACTGGACGAGAAATAAATTATATATATAAATATTGTGGCTCGGGGTCCATCGAGGAACTTTGAATAATCCAGGCTAGGGCCTGATGTTAGACTTAGAATAATCCGGACTTGGTGTCTCACAGAGCCCCCTGAATTTTTCAAAGTCCCTCGATCCGTGACACGGCAGCGCCGGCGGCGAAACTGTATATAATATATATATATATATCTTCCCGAAGATAGGGATTAACAGATTATTGCAATCTCAAGAATTTCTACTGTTTTGAGACTGCAGCACCGACGAAGACGAAGAGTATTACGAAGGAGCCTCCGGCAGACTGGTCGTCTAGCACCGTGAGATCCACTTCACTCCGATTTTAAGATGGAGATAAAACCATTTTCTTCCACCGACACACGATCATCCCAGCAGATAACAATCGTATGAGCTTCTCGCGATAATCATCAGAAGATATTACCGAGTTGTAGTGCGACAGGCTCCAAAATGTTATAAGAATCTTTCACTACATTCGTATCGCTGCTCTTTGCTGCTTATAGCGAAACGGGTTGATTAATTTCCCATAAATTGGCTTAAAAAATCGGGCTTCAAGATACTGCAAAGTACAATTGCACAATTACCTTATTCAATAGAAGCTTCATTGAAATCAAGATAAAGATATATTTCATTACCTCACATTTATGACTCAGTGTTCTTTATCGCAAAGCAACTATTTTACAACTCATTTCATATTCTTTGACCAACTTTTCTAACGGTAACGAAGGAGAAAAATTGCTTCTAACGAGTTATAATCCAATAAAAGTTACGCCGGTGTAAAAAAATACGATACATTTTTAAGGGAATAAGTCAGGTTAAATTCAATGATATTCTTAAACAAATGGGACTGGGATTGAACGTATGAAGTATATGAAAAAGATATACTTCAGCACCGTGAGATCCACTTGGCTCCAATTTTAAGATCGAGATGAAACTATTTTTATCCTCCGAACACTATCATCCCACTAGATAATAATCGCACGAGCTTCTTGTCATAATCATCACAAGTAATATCACCGAATTTTAGTGCGACAAGATTCAAAAAGTTGAAAGATTTTTTCGTCACATTCGGATCACTCATCTTTCGTACTCTCAGCGCAATAGGCTGATTAATTTCCCATAAATTGACTTAAGGTCGTCCTTGCGCATTAACCTTTCTAAACTTTGAGACTTAACATTTTTTTCATATAATAATTAAATCCCTTCGAAATGCGATTGCAAAGTTTTAAGCTGGGTTATCGACTAAATTACAGAGAAAATAAATATTTAAAAAAGAATTCTTATGCGCAGGCTCTTATGGGAAACTAACCGATTTCGTGCTTCGGAACGAAAATTAACATGTATAACTGAACTTTTACACAATATCAAATGTGCTATGGATTCCTTAGAGTGTCACGATTCCGCATAGAATATAAAAAAGGGACGTTATCAAAGTATTTGGGTGTAATTCCGACGTCAAATATATCATTGCCACTCAGAAGTTGCGAATAACCGGATGTAGCGGACGATGATAGAAATCAACGTAACCTCCAGTGTCAACCGGCGCCGTTTTAACGTTGGTTTCAGCGACCCGATTTTTCGTGGCGGTTGTAGCCGTGATGCAAAAACGAGATTTTCTATGTACTTTTTTTATGTTTCGTGTCACGAATTTACCGTTAAATCGACAAAATTAATGATACAATACCACTACGCGTTCAAGCGAGACTCTGATGAGATATTTTAGTTAATACAATTTATGTCTTTTAAGTTTACGAAGCATCTACAAATACGTTTTTATTCTCACTGTGATTAATTGACTGTGTAAATATATAATAATGTTAGCATTAACAGGATTTTCGGAACAGTGCGTCGATTGACTAGTATGGATCGCAAGGTCTACCTTAAGGCATCAGACTATGGTATGCGCGCGGTACGGGTATTTTTCATGATTTCTTTTCGAGCAACCGACAAAAAAAATTTGATTGAAAATTGATACTCATGTTCAATATATACATATAAAGGACACTACACAAATTTTTTATTTGAATGTTAAGTAAGATCGGTGGCGACCCTCGGAGTCATAACAGTGCTATATGTTCGTAAACGATTTTTAAAAGATTAACGCATTTAATAACAATACCCGTGTGGAAAATCAAACTCGCCAATAGCTAGAAAACGACAAGTTTTCATATTTGCTGTACAAGATCTAGGTGAGAAAACTAGATAGATCCGATCGCTATATGTAATTTCTCGCTGTCCAGCTCTTATATAAGAAAACTATCTAGAACCTGGATAAGAATCTACTAATACATCTAGTAAACTTGGCTACTGATTAGCCAGCACGGAAATAGCCCAACTCTATAGAATAAAACTGTCTAAGGAATATCTCAGGATTAATAAAAACAGAATTAATATACGTTCTTTTAGTGTGACTAATGACGTTTATTTCGATTAATGACACATAACAGGGAAAATATATTACGAACAATCGCTTTTTTTTTTAAGAAAAGGAATTCTTGCCATTAGGGAGTCTTTATGAATAAAAACATTCAAAACAAAAATAGGTAATAATGTCAATAAAATAAAATAGTCATTTTCGCTTCGTTCACATTTATGAGTGAATGCGCAATCTCGCCATGAAGAACACCGAGGAACTTGATATAAAACATAAATTTTCCCATTCGGCATTTAAAATGAATTTGTATTAAGAGGTCCGGCCACCCTGGCCGCTAGAAAAATGTTTTTTTTTTCAGTTTTTACATGACCGAGTAACAGGTGAGGAACGACCGCGAGTACCGCCTCCTCGGAAATGTGCATAAAAATTTGCCCTCATTTTTTGAAATTTTAAAGGGAAATTTGTTCACGGTATTCTTAAAGTCCTTTTTGACATCTGAATAGGTAAAAAAAAGACTAACTTACGTTTTAATATTGGAAGATATAGTGGAAAAATAGAAGAAATAATTAATGCATTATTTTCTTAATGCATTCAATTTTTCTTTAATGTTTTTTCACTATTTCTTCCAATATTAAAGCGAAAATTATTATTTTTCTCGGCTATTCAAACGTTTACACTCTATTTTATAATCACTACACATTATTATTATATCACAATTAAAAAACAAATTGTACTGCAAACTATATCCCATGAATTAATGGGGATTGACAACTCTGATTTTATTCAAGCAAAACTGGTTCAACTCTAGATGACCATATACGTATATGGTAAACAGATTATGTCTAGTTTCTCGTCAGATAACTTGCGCCATGAAAGCTAGATAAATCCAAGACAGCCGTGTCATTTATACGTGTATGCTAGATAGATTATGTCTAGTTTCTCGTCAAATAACCGGCGCCATGAAAACTAGATAGAATCTAGATAGCCGTGCCATCTATAAGTGTATTCTAGCTAGATTATATCTAGTCCCTTTACAGAAAACCTTAGTAAGAGAAACTAGCTAGACGCTAGGTTCAAACCAGTTTATCCCAAACAGATTTCCACACGGGTAGTAGAGGGTGATTTGTATTAAAGCATCTATACTCGATCCACTGAAACATTAATAGTGACAGATTTGTCTCAAGATTACCGGATTAACATTTATTGGTAATAGGATACATTTTCGTTCTGTTTTTTCCAAGTGTGATCAGTAATTCTTTATCGATTTAAATTAGTGACGGCTTATTCTCTTCCTCAAAAGATCTCTATAAATTGACCACCACGATATTTCATAGTGTTGATCGTTTAATAATTATAGCCCGTTGTTTATCAATATTACGAAATATCTAAACGGTCAATTCGTGAAGTATCTTTTAAGAAGCAAGATGAGCTATTACTCCGTGTAATCGGTGAAGAATTACGAAATATCTAGGCGGTTAATTCGTGCAGTATCTTTTAAGAAACAAGATGAGCTATCACTCAGTGTAATCGGTGAAGAATTACAAATGATATTTGGAAAAACCAAACAAAGATGTGTCTCATTGAAAAGGAAAGTTAATCGGTTAATCTTTATGCAAAGTCGTCACTATTGTTCTGTCACTGGATTAAGTATACATGCTTTAATATAAATCACCCTTCACTATTGTTTTTTTATGCATTAAACTTGAAAGAATCAATTACGAAACTGTAGCACTGGTTTGATCTTGATATTGCTTCCGAAAAGACATTCCGATGAAGTTGCTGCTTGGTGGTAGACAGCAATTAAGCTGTACCGCTGCTTTGAAAAATACAATAAAATTATTTTTATAAACGAGAGCTATAGATTTATGGCATCACGTAGGGGAATTTTGATATCTAACAAAAAGGCGGATTAGTGACTTTTATTTCTCATTTTCACACAAATTTTTTATCGTTTATGAAAAACAAAAATAGAAGGGGCCATTTTATTAAAAAATCTCTCCGTGGTGCCATAGAGAGATTTTCGAACAATTTAAGATTTGATACATGCAAATCGGATTAATAGTTTTTTAAATATATTGTCAACCAGGTTGAGAAACGTAGTTTCGAGAAAATCGCGTTATAAGTTTTGCAGAAGGATAATTCGACGTACGAACTAAATTTTATATCTGTGTTTTTTTTGTTTATCAGTCCGCTATTCCTGGACCATAGAACAGCATCTCAGCATCCAGAGACTTATCATTTTGTTCCGTGTTTTGCACGCAGACGACCCTTATGCGTTTTTTTTTCGGCTTCGTGCTCGGCGTCGCACATCGGCTTATCATTAATGTTTAGACAATATTGGTAGAGTGCTTCACCAATTTTTATTTACAATATCTCCAATACATAAATGAGACCATCATTAATGTTTAGACAATATTGGTAGAGTGCTTCACCAATTTTTATTTACAATATCTCCAATACATAAATGAGACGATCATTAATGTTTAGACAATATTGGTAGAGTGCTTCACCAATTTTTATTTACAATATCTCCAATACATAAATGAGACCATCATTAATGTTTGGACAATATTGGTAGAGTGCTTCACCAATTTTTATTTACAATATCTCCAATACATAAATGAGACGATCATTAATGTTTAGACAATATTGGTAGAGTGCTTCACCAATTTTTATTTACAATATCTCCAATACATAAATGAGACCATCATTAATGTTTGGACAATATTGGTAGAGTGCTTCACCATCTTTTATTTACAATATCTCCAATACATAAATGAGACCATCATTAATGTTTGAACAATATTGGTAGAGTGCTTCAACAATTTTTATTTACAATATCTCCAATACATGAATGAGACCAATATGATCATTTTTAAAAAGTATTGAAGCTATATTAGCGGCAGTTTTAACTAATGGCCGCGCGCTCCACGACGTCTTTGCCGCAAACTCGGAGGATAAGGGTTCATAGGGGCCAACAAAGGATGGCCAGGTAGCAAACCCGTCTAACACTCGCACGTCTGACGTTCGGAGCGGGCGTGCGCTTGGTTTCACATAAAATGCTGTATCTTCGTCAATTTTACGAATTTCTTTACAAAATTTAGTGAGGGCTTTCGAAAAATGAAAAAAAAAACCTGTTTACCGTGGTCTGGTGTCTCAAAATTCGTGCCTTAAGACACTACAAAGAACAATTTTTAAATTACTTTATCAAGTGTATTATTCGGCTATTGACGACCGGTTTTAATAAAGAAATCTTTTATTTTTCTTTTTTAGACGTTTCGGCCCTGGTCAGGGTCCTCTTCAGTAAGTTTATCATATATAAAAGCATGGGGTCATATTTAATTTGGATTTAGTCTCGGAAGTCTCTGGCCTTGTGGTGTCTTATGTTTAGGTTCTGTAGGGGATCTGAAATGTGATGTTTTTTCATTTTGTTTTCCTTTACAATTCATTTCGCTACATGTTCAATCTGTGGTCCAGGGAACCCGGCGGGTATAATACTAATTTTCGGTACCGATCCTACAGTACCGATTACTGACAGGCGTTTCCGACGGCACGAAGAAAAAAAATCGCTGAATAGAGTTACGATTCAAAAGAAGTTATTCCGGTGTAGAAAAATTAAATACACAGTGAAGACTATGAGTTAGGTCGAATTTAATGGCATCCATGAACAAATATCACTCGTATTAAGTGTATGCAAAAACAAATACATATACTTTTGTATCGTGAGTTTACTCCGATTTTAAGAACGAGATAAAACAATTTCCGTCCACCGACACACGATCATTCCAGGAGATAACGAGCACGTGAGCTTCTAGCGATTATTATGAGAAGCAACATCGCCAAATTGTAGAGTGACGGAGTCGGAATCGTTGAAAGAATTTTCCATTACTTGCGTATCGCTCCTCTCTGCTACTCCCAGCAAAATGCGTTAATTAATTCAAGGCTTAAATGCTCGACGGGTATTGCTGAAAAAAATGCGAATGAGCGATATCGTTTCTTCATCTCGCACGAAGATCGCATTACATTTTGCTCTTCGTGCACTCGAGAAATCTCCGGCTCTGGTCCTCGTTCAAAATGAGGCTATAGAGATGTAGAACGAGGCATTATTTCTCGAGCATATGCGCTTCTGTTGCCACAAATAAGAACTATTCTTTTGTGTCAAAATGCGGACTCGACAATGTTCAAACAAAAGTGTGATTAAAATGCTTTTCGTTTTTTATAACTATGGATAATTTATTCAGAACGAAAAAATTCTAGCTTTTGTGATGAATTTTATACCCAATTTTTTGGTAACTTAATAATAAATTTCCTAGTATACATTTTTTTTGTTAAATAAATTTTTTTCAAACATAATATTTTCAATGTGGGTTTAAAAAGAAACCTAAGTTTCTTAATGAGCGTTTTCGGCCGGGGAAAAAAATTGAAATAGCGATAGTTGAAATACTTAATGATCTTTATGACTGTAATTGATTTTCGAAAAATTGCCATGACAAAATTTTCAAATGTTCTATCTTTCAAATTAATTTTCTTCAATGAAGAAAAGATAATTTTCGTATTCTCTAAATATCATTCACGACCTCTCAAACTAATAAGTGTTTTGACTACATTTTAATTAAAATATTGCTCTAAATTGGTTAGCATACATTTTTTATGTTTGAATAAATATGAAAACTAACAAAATTGACATTGTCTCAGATTTGGAAGCTTTTGATTGAAAGTCAAGTTTAATTTGGCTACTCTACGTTTTGTCCTTCTTTTCCAACTATTTTATTATTCATGACATAAGTCTTGTTGTGTAATTGCGCAGCGAGAGACATGAGCATTAGATGTCGATTTTCTTTTTGTTTCATCTTCAAGAGTCTTCAAGTAGCGTGGAAAACCTGACCGAACCAGAGAAACCGAGCCTGGGCGTTGGAGTGAACTCGAGTTACTAACAACTTGCAAAATAAAGAACAATGACGCCTTTTTTCTTTCATTGTCTTTCGTCTCGTGTTACACTTATCCTCTTGGTTGTTTCTCGCCACTTTGCTGTCCGTGGTACGCGTGAAATAAATCGCCACTTAGGCCGGAAAACTTATACACATGCGAATTAGTTTCGGAGCAAAAAAAAAACGAGACTACGATACATTTAAATCTCCAAGAAACAAATAAAATACATAGTGAGAATATTTAAGTGGGCACTGTATTTTGTGGGGAAATTTGTTACAGTAATTTCAGATAGGACATTAACATTAGCCTTTTATTAAAAAATGGTCATTACAATCAATTTTGTGGAAAACATTGTTTCCTGCGATATTATAATTTATGAATACACAAATATAAAAATATCCTTCGAAACTTCGGTAAATACTGTTGATATGAATTTGTGATAAGTATTGAATGCATTTAATTGTTTTTATACCAATATATCGACATACATATTAGCGGTGGAATGGGAAATCGATTATATACAAACAGAAGTGAAACCGTTCATCTTCACCATAAAGCATAGTAAAGTATATAAAAACGGAAAAAAAATGTTGATTAGTTTTATCTACAATTTCCTAAATAATGGAGTAAAACTTATGAGTCGATACAAACCTGTAAAACTAATGATAAATAATTAAAAATCTATCTATAAGACAATATAACAATGTCGTTGCTTAAATTTCCCATCAATTTAAGTAATTGTCTATATTAATAATAATTTTGACAATAACTATGGAACGATATTTTCCGTTTTCACAAGTATTTTTCGGTTCAACTTTGTTATCAGAGCCAATAATTCTAGACTTATCATCTTTAAGAAAGACCCTCGATCGCCTTAATTTTTTTGTTTAATTTTTGTGTCTTATTATTTATATAATATTCTTCGATAAGGGTTGAGACCCCGAGGGGCTCTTGAATACTTTCATTAGTATTCATACGCTCAAAACTCGTTAAAAATCTGTAAATCTAGTGACAGGTAATTAACAACCTGTTAATAAGACGATATAAAAAAACGTTGCTCGAATTTGCCATTAACTTGAGCAATTATCTGGATTGATAATCATTTCGACAATACCAATGCAACATCATTTTCCTTTTTCACAAGCAATTCTCCGTATATGTTGTTACCAGAGACAATAATTGTCACTAGACTTCTCATCTTTCAGAAAGACCCTCGTTCGCCTCCATTTTTGTTTTGTTTTATTATTGTGTCTCGTTATTTATATAATATTCTTCGACAAGCGTTGTGACCCCGAGGGGCTCTTGAATACTTTCATTAGTATTCGTATTCGCTCAAAACTCGTTAAAAATATGTAAATCTAGTGACAGGTAATTAACAACCTTTTGATAAGACGATATAAAAAAACGTTGCTCGAATTTGCCATTAACTTGAGCAATTATCTGGATTAATAATCATTTCGACAATACCAATGTAACATCATTTTCCTTTTTCACAAGCAATTCTCCGTATATGTTGTTACCAGAGACAATAATTGTCACTAGACTTCTCATCTTTCAGAAAAACCCTCGTTCGCCTCCATTTTTGTTTTGTTTTATTATTGTGTCTCGTTATTTATATAATATTCTTCAATGAGCGTTGTGACCCCGAGGGGCTCTTGAATACTTTCATTAGTATTCGTATACGCTCAAAACTCGTTAAAAATATGTAAATCTAGTGACAGGTAATTAACAACATGTTAATAAGACGATATAAAAAAACATTGCTCGAATTTGCCATTAACTTGAGCAATTATCTGGATTGATAATCATTTCGACAATACCAATGCAACATCATTTTCCTTTTTCACAAGCAATTCTCCGTATATGTTGTTACCAGAGACAATAATTGTCACTAGACTTCTCATCTTTCAGAAAGACCCTCGTTCGCCTCCATTTTTGTTTTGTTTTATTATTGTGTCTCGTTATTTATATAATATTCTTCGATAAGCGTTGTGACCCCGAGGGGCTCTTGAATACTTTCGTTAGTATTCGTATTCGCTCAAAAGTCGTTAAAAATATGTAAATCTAGTGACAGGTAATTAACAACCTGTTAATAAGACGATATAAAAAAACGTTGCTCGAATTTGCCATTAACTTGAGCAATTATCTGCACTGTTAAAAATATTATTAAATTTACAACACGTTTAATATACGAAGTTATATCAAATTTACAAATGCGGTATACCAAATTCAAATTCATATATAATGTATATAAATTTTTATAATTCTGTTGTAATTTCAATACCTGAATGTTGAAATTGATGTAGCTGACATTGAAATTTAATAAGCTGTGTATTGCAAAAGTTAATTCACAAACTTTGTTGTAATATTAATATATCACTGTTGAAAATATTATTAGATTTACAACACGTTTAATATACGAAGTTATATCAAATTTAAGTTTGTGTGTATAATGATAAATATTGCATTGTTCTTAATATACGAATAATTTAATATTTATACATACTTGTATATGAAATTTCATATACTGTATATGCATAAAACTTCATATACATTCTATGAATTTTCATACAAAAAATTTTAACAGTGTGGATTAATAATCATTTCGACAATACCAATGCAACATCATTTTCCTTTTTCACAAGCAATTCTCCGTATATGTTGTTACCAGAGACAATAATTGTCACTAGACTTCTCATCTTGCAGAAAGACCCTCGTTCGCCTCCATTTTTGTTTTTTTTTATTATTGTGTCTCGTTATTTATATAATATTCTTCGATAAGCGTTGTGACCCCGAGGGGCTCTTGAATACTTTGTGCCTTCTCGGGGAGGACGTGCATCAGTTTCGCTGGTATTATAACGCCATTGGTGCGATTCTTGCACCGGATGAGTGATGAGAAGGAAAACTCACGTGTGAACAGATGGTCGTGTGTGAGGCAAACCTTTTTATAGAAAAAGTAACGCGCTCTCTTTCTATCGCGTATCTTCGTCGGGCCTGGTGCACTAGTATATTATATTTTATGCAGCCAATATTATTATAAACCGTTATGATAGTACATAGGGAAGGTGTTTTGCTTCAGCCACACGTGGTTTTATCGGTAGAGATTAACCGAGTTTCCAAAGGGCCAGGCGGTATATATAGATACTAGAGATAACGTTCTAATGCTCTAATGAGTTATCCATCCGGAGAGTTAGGAGGGAGAAAGGGTGTGCGATTATCCATCGTGGATTATTTTTGCATGCACTTGACATCAACGTCGTAGAAAACTTGGTCAGGAGAGTAACGCTAATGTACCTTATTAATGCTTCCCATAGGAATTTTTAAATAGATAACATCCTTGGGATTGAAAGAAAAAAGTGATTGTTCAGGGCAGAGTACACAGGTCATTATTCTTTTTAAATACTAATTTATGATACAAATGATTATATACTATTAGTTCAGGGCGGAGAAAATATAGATTGATTTTCGAGAATCTATTTTTGCATGTCCTTGACATCAACGTCACAGAAAACTTGGCCAACGAAATAATACTAATGTAACTTATTAATGTTTGCAATGCCAATTTTTGAATATATTAAATTTATACATTTGTAATCAGACAAAAGCTTTGAGATCAAAAAAGAAAATGTCGTTGTTCAGAGCACAGTAATCTGGGCATTACTTTTTTTAATACCAATTTAAGATAAAAATAATTTTATAATATTACCTCAGTGCACACTAAAAGACGTTTGATTTTTTAGAAAATGAAAGGGCATTTCATTTTCCATCCTATTTCACAGAAAAATATTTATTGATCGTGTATACATGTATTTGTTAAAATAATTTTGAAGAAAGTTATTCCGCAGCTTTATGAATTTTTTTTTTTCTTAGCAGTTGTTCAAGAATGTGGACATCGTTTCTTAGAAGCTGTTTATACATGTTGCAAAATAATGTATATTAAGTCAATTAGTTGATCAATTATTATCGTTTCGACTTTTCATAAAGAGTTCACACATTTTTTACAATAATTTTGTAGAATATTCTAAAAAAAAAAAACATAAACGTACAATCACTTATGCAATAGGTAAACAAATAGAATGAATTCGAAAGCAATTCGATTCGGTTGATCGGGCTTAAGAATTAAGGAACTATAGCTTTGGATTACACTTTACAGTATCACTTGCGTCGCAATTGCAGGCGTGAATAGGCTTCTTTACTCAATGAGCCTCGGAGCTTCACTACTAACCGGCGACTATAAAGATGTTTGAACTTTCTATATCGGCTGTGCTATTTGTCTCAGAATTGCTCTTTGAATTAGGTTTAAACCGAAGTTTGCGTAAATATAGGATTCTATTAATATTTTACTGAAATAACGTGTGAAATATGCCTGCAAGTATTCTTTCCATTTTATTTCGGAGTCTGAAAATATCTCACATTCTCTCTAAATTGGCACAAATTTTTATGGAGTTAAAATAAACAAATTTCACTTGCGAATTTCCAGAACAAAAATTGTATTTTGAATTTGTTGAAATTGAATTTCATGGAAATATAGGATTCTATTCATCGTTTTTTGTATACAACGTGTAAAATACACGTGCGAGTATTTTTTTCCATTTTTTATGAATTTTATTCTGTTAGTCTTAAAATGTCAGATCCTCTTCAAATTTGCACAAATTCCATTTGCGAATATTTCAAATCAAATTTGCACTTCGCATTCGGTTGATAATGATTTTCCTTTAAATATAAGATTTTATTAATATTTTTCTGAAATATCGTGTATGTATTCCTCGAAATTATTAAAATTCAAAATATTCCAGGTTCTCACCAAATCAGCATAAACGTTTACGTACTTGATATTATTATTCATTAAATTTTTTATCAAAAATTTAAGATATTTTTTATGTAAAAAAAACCAAGCTATGCAATTATAAGCTACATCTAAGCTCCTGAGTATATTTCGAGTTCCGGGACTCGAGACACAATCCACCAGGGAATAGCGAAGTCTACTCCTTACTTCCACATCTCAGCGAATAATAGCCAAACTGCTTCAGAGTTTTCATTATCTTAAAACAAACTAACCACAAAGTTCAGTGGAATTTTTCTACAAATAAAAATACTTTTTCGGGTGCGGTATTTATTTTGATAAGATCCTATACTTGAACGTATTCATAAGTAAATTCATTCCTAGAGCGTAACGAAAAAAAAAAAAAATTCTCGCGAATATATTTCAACATCAATAAGTGATCACTGAAGAAATTCAGATTGCAAGCTACCTTGTTAAAAAGTCACGAAGAAATGGATGAAAACTGCCTGAAATTTTTGTCGTTTGAATTTTTTTTAAAATTATTTTGCGTATGAAACTAAGAATATCTCTGGAAGATATAATAAAATAATAAAAATCCCCACAACCGATTAATATGCTGAAAAGCCTCGAAAAGAATGGCTGAGAAATTCCGGTGAACTTTTTTCTCGTCTATTCCAAGAAATTGCTTGTTCAGAGTACAACTTAGAATAAATTCTGGGAAAAATATTGAAGAAATTAAAGGTCAAGAAAAAAATAAATTGACTTTCATGGATTTCACGCTAAAAAAACCAATAATTTGTATGACATTTTATTTGTTATTTTTTCGTTAATAAACAGAAATATTGATTCGTAGTATAAATCTAGAAATAATTCTAGTGAATTTTTTAGCATTGCTTAAAAAAAATCCACAATGTAATTATTCGAAAATCCGGAGATATTTTCATTAAAATCTAAGAAAATGCTTTTTCATAGTACAACTCTGAATAAATTCTAGAGAAAATATTTTTTTTAAACCAAAGATCAACAAAAAATTAATTGAGTATCTTGGATTTCGTGCCTCTTCGTGAATAAGCCCCTTTAACACCCCGAAGAAGAGAGGCTTAGTAATTCGCATGAAAATAGAGTGCTATATAAACATTACCTTCTCTTTGAACATTTTTAGCAAAAGCTTCTCATTATTCGTCAGATGGTTCATAACGATTTGTTCGGCGAACGTTTCCGGAGTCATCAGAAATCTATTTTAGAACAATATGTTATGTGTATCAGGCACGCACGCTCGTTCCTAGGTCGTCCGTTGGAATATGTTTATTAAAACACTCACAATTATATACCCATATTCCTTGTGCACATTTTTGACTCAGCATTCGAAACCGAATCAAATTCAGATCTGTATAAATAATTTACTTTAAATTAAATATCTAAGTCATTACACAATAACAGACCCATATACCATTCCCACATATTTGTCTCAGCATTTAAAACTGCAGCAAATTTAAATCAGTATAAATAAATCTATTTACAATCTAATGTCGAAGTACTTAATTTTTTAATAATTTACTTAAATTTTACTGAGATATTACATTTATTTTTCATCAGGATTGTATCTTAAATCAAATTTACCAGTCCATGCATGGAAAGTTTAAAAAAAGTTTAAGATACACAATATATATATTCTTTTTTTTTAAATTTTTTGCACATTTGGCAAATTCTACTATTAACCTGGCAAAACTCTCTCGTCACTTTTTATGTTGCTTTGCGCATCGTGTGCTCGTGCGAGCGACTCGCTTAATGCCTCACTGGAACGAATCGGCCAGAAATAACGCCATCGGTTTTTTTCTCGTAACCAACCGCACCAATCCGTCTCTTCTGCCTCTGTCGTTTTTTTTCCTCTCTGTCCTTTGCACTAACTATCCGGTACTTTTTACTCATCCTTGGCATAACTATATATCTCGTTGTACCTTTCCATCCGCTGTGGTGTACTCAACCAACATGGTTTTTTACTCCCTTTTGCCGATGAGCTTTCAGCGTGACGTGTGCCAATCTCGTTCTCCAAGCTCACCCTGATTTCGAGAACTAGTGAACTCGTTCGCATATATGCCTTTATTCTTCAGTCCTTGCGACATTCATGTACGGAAAAATGGGTTCTACAAACCTTTTCTGCAGTTTTCTTTCCACGATATCATGTCATTGTATTAAGCTATAAATTTATCACATGTCTATTGGATGTAATATTCATCTTGATATCAATTTAATTCACTTATTAAGAACTTAGAATTTTCTGAAAACTTCTATATAATTTAGGTTCATTTTCATAAGAACAATATAAAAATCTTTTATTCAAAAGTAATAGATAGTGTTTGTGTTACAGACTTGAGAAAATAGGAATAGATGAAACCCGGATGAATGCATATTCGATTATTGATATAATAGCTCTATTATGGATCTAGGCTTTTATTCTTCGATCTTGGCGACATTATGTATGGAAAAATGAGTCTACGTACATTTTGTATAGTTTATTATATGATATATTATTGTATTGAATTATAAAGTGATCGAATATGATCTATTGGTGAATATGAATCTATTGGTGAAAATATTGACATTAATATCAATTAATTCTAATAATTTATCCTTGGGAAGGTTAAAAATTCTTTTACTTCATTTGGTTCCACTTTCATGGAAACAATATTGAAGAATTGAATTCACCCAGAGAAATCGGTCTAAAGAGTTTATTCGAATTAATTATGGGCTGTATTTGGAATAAAGAAGATTTTATTTAGATCAAATTGAGTCTATTTCGATCAGATGAGATTTCATCTATCCTATTAGACCGACCATTGAATAAATTATTTATTTAATGGCCAGCTTGATAAAATTTTATTAAACTGAAATAGAGTCTATTTGATCCAAAAAAATTGCATCAGATCAAAATAGACTCTATTTGATTAAAAAGTAGTTTTTTTTTATTCCCAATACACCCCATAATTGATTTTAATAAATTCATTAGATCCATTTCTCTGCGCGTTCACAATCGATAAAAAGTATTCTTTTGTATAGCCCTTCAAAAAATTAAGATAGATGTAAACGAAATAAATACATAATCGATTATTAATATAATAGCTCTACTGTGCATGTATGCCTCTATTTGTTGATCTTGGCGACATGTACACTGAGAGAAATAGATACTACGATTTTTAATATCCGATATACTAAATATTATATACTATCGGATAGTATTTTGATAGTACCGTGTATTATGTGTATTGTAAGGGTTTATTATACGGAATGTACTTGGTACAATCAGATATTAACCATTACTATAATTATACTAACTGTTGCACTCCAGAGAGTGATCCCGATACGAAACATCCAATATACTATTCGATAGTATATTTTTACTACCGGGTAGTATCTCTTTCTCTCAGTGTATATATGTAAAAATGAGTTCGACGTACCTTTTGTATAGTTGTTTTTTCCATGTTCATTGTATTAAGCTATAAAGTAATCGGATAATAACAGGCCTATTTGGTCATAATATTGTCATTACAAAGAAACGTATTCTGTTCATAAATTTATCATGCATTTCTATTAAATGACTTAATATTGGCTGGGTCTAGGAACGTAAACGTCGATTCATTTGTTGGATGGATAAGTATCACATATATAATTGCCTTCATTATCATCGATTCGTAAAAATTGTGCGCGATTTTTATAAAAAGCTTTTCAAATATTTTAGTAATTCCTAAATAAGTCACATCAATTTTCTCAATGAAATGAAAGCGAATAAAATATAAAAAAGGTCACGCCTCCACTCGATTTCGATATTTTTTGTTATATTTAATAAAAGAAACATATTTTTCCAGCGTTTTCAAAAAAGAATGTTAAAAGATGTATATTTCATAATGAAATAAAAAAATAAAGTTGGGTTTTGAAAGTTATCTTAGCTCCAGCTTGCAAATTGGTGGCCACAATCAATTATTGAATCTGCTACAAAGCGTTTAAAAAAAATGAACCATCAAGCAGTATTAAAACCCCAAACATCTTTCATCATTCTATCGTGTGATATTTTATAAAACTTTTTACTAAGAGTGAAGAAAATTTAATCGTCGGGTTAGTTAACACAACGTCTCTGCACAGTTGGCAACATACGATACTTTTCTCTTTAACGAGGATAGCCAACAGCTGCACTATAGTTTTCCGACCTCTTTTATGCTTAAAATTTCTTGCAGTCTCATTCGAGAGGAAGAAAAAAGCTAAAGAGGAAAAAAAAAAATTCTTCTCGACTATCCTTTGCCTTTGTTGGGACTGAGCCCGCAAGGGCCTCGACGTATCAGCCACTGAACCAAGTTCTATTATTAAAGCTCGCTATCAGGCAAAAGTTTCGTTATTAAAGTCCACTATCACCTTCCTGCTGTTATATTTGCCCAGGCAGGATACGCCAATCTGCGTTCTTCAAATATGGCAATTCCCCTCCCTGATTATTGTTGTCGCTGCTGGGAGATTTATCTGTCGTCATTGTCCACGATAATATTAGTCCCATAATCGTGATAGAACATTCAACTTCCTCGTCGCTCGGGCTTTACCGATAGCCCGTTTCCTCGAGACGGAAATATGTTTTCTCTCACCGTGCCGTATCGATTTCCCTGCATCTCCTACACCGCCCGATGTACCGACCGTCCGCCCTCGCACCGCTCTAAACAATTGATGTATTAAATTCTCTGAATTATTTCAGACTCGTCGACGACCGATGCGTCGTGTGCCCGGAGGCTGGCGACCTGACGAATCCACCAAAGAAGTTTCGAGGTACGACACCGAAAAAGAACACAAAAATTACCGTTATTAAATGATTAATGAATTTTTTTTAAACAAATTAACTTTTCGTTTCATTAGAGCATAAAAAGATATCGGATTCAAATTGTGTATCCAATTTGATGGACATTTGTAAGGATAGAGTGATACATTTTTTTATTGATTATTAAGGAAATTATAAAATGTATTTCGTCTGGGAACGAGTACAGGAAACTGAAGATTATAAATCTTGTTGTTTTTCACTTAAATTTTTTTGAACTTCTATGTAAAAGTTAGTATTTTATTTATTTATTTTATTGGCATTTCCTCAAGTACGTCAATTGACATTCACTTTCCCCTCCCCGTTATTCTCCGTTTCATTCCTCGATACTCCTCTAAAGTGTTGACTGCAGCCACTCTTTCTAATGCACTACTGTGTCGCATTTGCACGAGGGCTGAGGGATACTGCGGAAAACCTGGCCGATACATGCGGCTTTATTTTACTGAGTTTGTACTGTATTAGAATATATGAAAAACTTAGAAAAACTGCCTCCCGCTCAACAATTTACGCGCAAATCAGTAAACGGTTAAGCGGTCACCCATCCAAGTTATGGCCGCAAACAATGCTGCTTAACTCTGGGCCGGCTGAAGCCACGCTCCGACCGCGCGTCCACTGCTGTCGGTAATAAAACTTAGTAATTCAAGCTTTGGAAGAAATGTTTCTGTTTAAATCATTTTGGTTTTTATGAAATCAAGATTAAAGAATTCAAATGAAACTTGAGAGAAAATATAATTACTTACACACACTAAAGTTCCATTCGACGGTAATTGAAAAAAATGGTTTCATTGAGTTTTCTATGATTTATCATGCAATTCCCAGTTAAATGGAAGTAAATATTATCTTCTATATGTGTTCCCGAATTTCTTAATTTTATAATTACTTTATAAACATAATTTCTTAAAAGTTACGAGGAATGAATTAAAAACTATCATAATCTTCTATTCAATTGACTATTGCTTTAAAAAGTTGATTAAAAAATCAACTTGAAAACGAGCGAAAAAAAAAAGTATTTTCCTTATAAATGAATAAAATCCACTAACTTAAATATGTCACTGAGAGACTGACTGAATACTTTAATTGGTGATAAAATAGCTCTATCGTGTCAAGACAAATGAACGATTTCTATCTGTGCGTTCAAGACATTCATTGAATAAATTTCTAATTATTCGTACAAACAGTTCAATTACTGCCTTTGTATTATAGACTGCCTGTTCAAGATATGTCCTATGAACCGTTACTCCGCTCAGAAACAATTCTGGAAAGCTGCTAAACAAAGCGGTAGCTCGACTACAGATGCTGTGTTGCTCAAGAGACTTCACGTAAGTAAACATTCGATGGATCTATTATCGTTCTTATCCACGCTCGGTCTCTATTGCTGAGGATTAATATTAATTGCAGCATGCTGCCGAGATCGAGAAGAAGCAAAATGAGTCGGAGAACAAGAAGTTGCTGGGAAGCGTCGTCTCTTATGGAAACGTCGTTCAGGTAAGAGGCGAGAAACCAGTAAATCGGATTCGGACAATCAATTACTTTCCTACGACCGCCACAAAAAAATCTTTTCCCCAATACAATAGTGTTCAGAGTTTTTTTACTTCACTCAGTCACTGATATTTATTTATTTCGTCTAGATAACTTCCGAAATTAACATGAAGCTAATAAAAAGTATGTTCGTAGTGTCAGAAAAATAATGAGAGAGTTTTTTTTTTTTTTATAAACGTAGTAGACTTTCCATAAACGGATTTTGAAGAATAGTTTGCATTGTGAGTGACTCAACATCTGTTAAGCTGGATATGAGGGTAATTAATCTTGAAGCTACTAGAACTCATACTTAAGTGTGTTATTTTTTATGACATTCTCATTATTCAAATGTCTGTGTCAAATTGACATATTGAATTGCAGAGGACAATTCAAATTATTATTTTTTTCGGGTGGGATAATTTTTATTCCTTCGAGAGAAAACTTTGTTTTCATAAAATCTTTTTGAGACTCTAATGTCAAAATATTAAACGACTAATCGACTATGAAGTGTGAATATAATTCTTCAGATTTACTATCAACTAATCTATATGATTTTCAATATTTAATACTATTTATAGATACTAACTTTGGAAAAATAAAAAATCCGGCACTTGACATGCAATCGCTGAATTATTAATTCAGAAACGATAATCGATCATCCGAAATTACAAAAAAAATTGAGCCAACCATGAACGGTGAATTAAATTTTTCATATTTATTTTCGTGTAATGTATACGATATACAATATTCAATATTATACATCGACATTTTCTTTGCCATCACTTGAAACCTGCTGACTTGCAATGCAATTGCTAAATTATTGATTCAGAAACGATAACCGATACATGAACGGCTATTAGTCACGTATTTTTGAATTGAGATATGCTATAAATAATTCACAGCTCCTTCATCTCAAGTCCAATAAATTCCTGACGGTAAACAAGAGGCTGCCAGCTTTGCTGGAGAAAAACGCCATGCGGGTTTATCTGGATGCGAACGGCAATGAAGGCTCCTGGCTGTACATAATGCCGTTTTACAAATTGAGAAGCGACGGCGACAGCGTTGTGGTCGGCGACAAGGTCATCATGGAGCCGGTTAACGCCGGAAGGCAGGGCCTTCATGTTGCGGCTAATTACGAGCTCAGCGACAATCCCGGCTGTAAAGAAGTTAATGTCGTTAATTCCTCGACTTCGTGGAAAGTCACGCTTTTCATGGAACATCGCGAAAATCAGGAAGAGATACTCAAGGGTGGCGACGTCGTTAGGCTCTTTCACGCCGAGCAAGAGAAGTTCTTAACGATGGACGAGTACAAGAAGAAGCAGCACGTTTTTCTTCGTACCACGGGAAGAACCAGCGCAACCGCTGCGACCAGCAGTAAAGCGCTCTGGGAAGTCGAAGTCGTTCAGCACGATCCTTGCAGAGGAGGCGCCGGTCACTGGAATTCTCTCTTCAGATTTAAGCATCTAGCTACCGGACAGTACTTGGCCGCTGAGATCGACACCGACGAGCCTCGGGAGACCACCAAGGGAAAACGAGGTGTGGAACTTGTCCTTTCTCAGGAATTAAATAGAATTCAATAACGAGACTACAAGAACAGTTAATAGCTTCTGAGGAATAAGTTGATGTAAGAAAGAAGTGTTGGGTAGGATTGGAATGAATTTTTATTGATGTAGTCTTCAGAGAAGTTCGTTTTACATTGCAACGCAAATTAAGTCTGTCAAAAAAGGATATAGAAAAGATCGATTATTTTCTTAATGGTCAGGGCTCGAAAATGAGATTTGCGGTTTTTCGTATGTATGGATAAAATCCTAATCAAAAGGTAGCTGATGATAAAATTTAATAATCTAGTCTTTACAAGGTCAAGAATTCTTCGATTTCAGTTAGTTCGTTTTGGTTAAAATAAGAGTGAAGAATTCAATTTAAAAAGGACAGAAAATGGAATCCCTCACTCAAAATGAAAAACTAAAATCGATCAAACACATTAGTAATATATGGGTGGAACGTACAATTTGATTAGCAATATAATAGTTCTATTAGGATGAAATTTGAATTAAATATTTTGTATTTAAATAAGCTATTTTTTTCAAGACATTTAGGGAATTGAAAAAATCCCAGCTACTCGCAAGAACAGAAATTATGTATTCGATCTGTAAGAAATTTAAAAAAAAATCATTTGATTCAATTGTCCATAATTGTAAAGAACGGTGTCACTAAATTGTCTACAAATTAATCGTGACCGAGGTCTTTCGGAAAGCCATCAAGGGCAAACGAAATTTGAAACGTCCCTCTTCTCAGGGATTAGATAGGAAACAATCATAGGGCTATAAAAAACGTTAATGCGTTCTGAGGAAAGAATTGAGATGACAGAGAAGGGTTAGGTACAATAGAAATGAACGCCAAATGATTCACTCTGCAAAAAGTCCACTTTAAAGTTGAACGTGAATTAAATATGTCAAAATGGGAAAATAAAAAAAACCTTTTTTCCCTAATTTCCAATATTCGGAGCTCTGAGAAAAGAGATTTAGTGGTTTCCGTATGTATGGAAGGGAACCAACAACTGGATAGCCGGAAAAATGCATAAACTCAAAGTGTCTATCGATTTTTTATTTATTTTTTATCACACGGTAATTTGGCATGTTTGGTGCTATGGTGCGTAAAAAAAGGAGTGAAAAGAGTTTTGAATGGTGCCACTGCAGTTGATGCCTGGGGGAGATACACCGCCGCTGGCTGCCCGTTAAATCTGTAGAACCGCGCGTATAAAAAAAAGAGAAAGGAAGAAGGACAATAATTTACTCTTTCATGAACAGTGTGTTTATCGGTTTTTTTAATTAGTGACATTTTTACCATCCAGTTTTTGTGACGAAGCAACGTCATTTAAAAAAAATCGATGTCACTTTCTGAATGAAAATGAAGAAAAATAATAATATAAGCCGTACGCTCTTTTTTTAATGCGCCATTCTCGAGATTCATTGTCCGCCAGTGCTAGCGGCAAAACGCTGCGGCATCAGCCGCAATGCGACCATCCAGAATAAATACATCGTGGACTTATAATAATCCTCGATGAATTTAATTTAGAAGTCTTAATAAAGGATCTATTGTAGTGGAAAAAGACTGTAGAATGAGCAGTTTTCAAATAGAGATGACAGTTCTCCAATAATATACGACATCTATTTTTGAAAGTATGAAAACATTGCCAAATATGGATTGATCTGTTCGTAGAAGACGCTAAATTATCGCCAGGTTACCAGCAACTTAGCCAAATTTCAGTGTTGAATTCGATAAAACAAAACCAAATTCGATTGTATTCTGGACCATTACATCTCCTAAAATGAATACCAGTAATGAATGCGTTTCATGGACCTCTTATGATATACATGCATACATTTGTCTAGCCTAGCTACATATTTTTTCCGAGTTCCTTCCGCTCATCTTTTCGCAGATATACGTTTTTCATTAAAAAAAGTATAAATATAAATAAGTAAATAGATACATGAATTAAGAAGTAAATCATAGTTTGACATCGTGATAATTTTCGTTGATTAGCGATGCCATAATTTCGAGTAGATTCTGGGTTTAGAGATTTGTGTTTTCGGACCATGTTTTCGAGGAATATTTTGCAGAAGCGTACTTAGTATCTATTTTCTATTAACCAACTTTATCACGCAGTTTTTTATTCTGGGATGTATCAATTCTACTTTTCTGTTCGTCTTATTTTGGTCAGTCGTCATTAAAATATGTATTAACACAATTGATATAATTTACTATTTTTAATACGACTCTCTTTTAAAACGAGCTGATAAGCATTCTCATATTTTTGTAGCAACGATTTTCCCAGATACATTGTAATTAATAAATATGTATTTTGCGCAGAACCACCAGGGCCGGTTTACAGGCTAGTATCAGTGCCGCATAGCAACGAAATAAGCTCGTTGTTCGAGTTAGACCCTACAACTCTCACCCGAGGCGACAGTCTTGTTCCCCAATCGTCTTTCGTCAGATTGCATCACATCTGTACCAACACTTGGGTGCATTCGACGAGTGTGCCCATCGACAAGGACGATGAGAAGCCAGTTATGTCAAAGGTCCGTAATTCAATTAGAAATCGAAATCGCAAATTATCCCTAAGGAGGAAAACTGAGAGGTAACTTTTCATGTGCAGGTCGGATGTGCAATCAGCAAAGAGGATAAGGAAGCTTTTGCTCTGCGATCAGTTTCACCGGTAGAAGTCCGAGATCTCGACTTCGCTAACGATGCGTGCAAAGTTCTCGCCGCTATAAGCGGCAAACTCGAGAAAGGCACGATTTCGCACAACGAAAGACGAGCAGTCACGAGTCTTCTGCAGGACATAGTTTACTTCATAGCTGGATTAGAGAACGAACAAAATAAATCTGAAGCCCTCGAATTGATCGTCTCGAACGCGAATCGAGACAGGCAAAAGTTACTCAGGGAACAATACATTCTTGGACAATTGTTCAAAATTCTTCAGGCACCGTTTTTGGAATCTGCTGAAGGTGAAGGACCGTTTCTTAGAATCGAAGAACTCAACGATCCCAGGCATGCGCCGTACAAATATATGTTTCGACTGTGTTATCGTATACTCAGGGTATCGCAACAGGACTATAGGAAAAATCAGGTAATTTTCTTAACCCGTTTTAAGTAGTAAGCAACATCTGAAAAAAATTTTCATGTCTATGAGAAAATCTAGTTATTGTGAAAGTCGAGAATTAATGGCATATGTTGATAATTTTTGTAAAAATTTCTAGTAAAATTCCTATGTACATGGCACAAACCCTTATAAGTTTTCGAAATTTTCATCAGACAGGATATTAATTATTTTTTCTCCGTGTACGCAGATTACGCCAGTAATCGGACAATTGCGATATTTCGAAGCCGAAATATCTTGTACCCTTGTTATGATTTTTTTAAACACAACATGTAGTTTATATCAGTTTCATTTTGAAAAAACAATGAGTTAATACGACTATTTTAGCTTCCAGTTTTCAATTTTTGAACACTTATTTTAAATATGTTTTTCTTTATTTATTTCAGGAATACATTGCTAAGCATTTTGCCTTTATGCAAAAGCAAATTGGCTACGACATCTTAGCCGAGGATACTATTACGGCTCTCCTCCACAATAACCGTAAATTACTCGAGAAGCACATAACCGCCGCTGAGATTGAGACTTTCGTGGGTTTAGTTAGAAAAAATATGCACAATTGGGAGTCACGCTTTTTGGATTATCTGTCGGATCTTTGTATATCTAATAAAAAAGCTATAGCTGTGACTCAGGAATTAATTTGCAAAAGTGTTCTGAGCGAAAAGAATAAGGACATTTTGATCGACACGAGGTAAGAATTTCAACAAGTTTTTCTTGGTCGTTATTCATATTCATACTTACTCCACTTAAATTTGATTTACATCGTATCTCCAGAATTTGGGTCACTTTTTGATAATATTTTTTATAGTATTCTTACTACGAATTCATGCTAAATTTTTCGACTTTGGATTGATTTATCCACGGTAAACAGTTCGTAATGTTGAATATTCGTAGTATTTCAACAAACTCGATACTGTCTAATATCTATAGTAAAAAGAGCGGCTTTTTCTATTTACCTTCTAGAAGAATTCCTTTTTACTTTGTTTCATTTAGTTTGAGCAAAAAAAATTGCTCCAAATAGGTGGAATAGTTCTTCAATAATATTTGAAATCTTTATTTCACATTACACACTTTCTTCAGAATAATAAATACGCCGGTGGAAGTGGAGGAAGACATCGACGACAGACCGGAGAACGAGGAGCCGCAGATAACGATAATAGAAGATCTGGAAGTCTGGCTGGTTTGGAATGACGGCACGGTTCGTAAATCACCGTTTGATGCTCACTGGAAATATCTATAATTAGTTTATTGTCGTTATAACTAATTCACAGAGATCAATGTCGCTGGGCGAATTGTCGAGGGGAGCTAAAATGGGAAACGTCGAAGACGCCGCGATACTTGATTACTATAGACATCAGCTTAATTTGTTCAGCAATATGTGTCTGAATCGACAGTACTTGGCACTGAATAATTTATCGCCGCATTTGGATATCGAACTCATACTTAAGTGAGTGGAATTTTTAATCCTTGTGCTTCGTCATTTAATTTCGAGCACTGAAGCAAATCTCTTACATAGACTTGATTCTTATCTTAAACTCTAGATAATATTTCTTTTCAATTTTCCCGTTGCTTAGAGATCAACAAAAAAACCTGTTCCTTGTTGTTGTTTAGAGAATAACTCTTCCGAATTTCTGTTTCTCGTTTAGAGAACAACGAATTTTTTTAATTCTATAGTTTAGAGAACAAAAAAATAAACATTTTCTAGAGAACAACAAAAAATATTGCGTTTTTGTTGTTTGGCCGCAAAAAAAAAAAAGGTTTTAGGGAAAAGATGTAATTTAATATATTTCTTCTAGATGTATGGAGGACGAGACAGTTCCTTACGAGTTGAGAGCATCGTTTTGTCGTCTTATGCTCCACTTGCACGTAGATCGCGATCCTCAAGAGCCAGTAACTCCGGTAAAATACGCTCGCCTCTGGTCCGAAATCCCTTCGAAGATGAGCATCAATGAGTAAGTGATTTACGATGCCGCAATGGTTACCTGAAATTTATCGTTCTCTTTTTCCATTGTTACGTATTGATCCGCAGCTACGACACGAATAAGATGCCAGATGAGAGTAAGGAAGCAGTGCGAGCTCGATTTAGCTCAACAATTATGTTCGTCGAGGATTATCTCTGCAACGTTGTAGCAAAAATGTGGTCCTTTGCCGATCAAGAACAAAATAAGCTCACATACGAGGTACATTTACAGTATATTCGCTTCTGTTATCAATTAATTTCCACGTTAGTTAAAACTTTCGCCGATTATTGGCAGCGAAATATCAAAAGACGATAAAACTAATAATCAAAAACGCCATATAAGGGATGCTGATAGAAATTTCTCAATTAATTCATAACGATCACTTTAGCGTATTTCCATATTGGTGGAACAGCTATTTGAAAAAAAAATCTTTTTTAATTTCCGTAAAAAAAACTGAAAACTCGTTTGAAAAACCGTGGAGTTTTATTGGTATCACATTCTATATGATAATTTTATGAAACAATACATTCGAGCGTAATAATAAAACAAAGTAATTTCTTACATAGCTATTATTATTTAATATAAGTAATAATTTGACTATTTTGATTCAGTAGAGCTACTAACGCATTAAGGAACATTCCTTTACGGAAAGCGTCTTAGTCGTTGTACAGTTACATAGTAAATTATAGGTTGAACTTTTCTTGCCCATTATTTATTTTAATGCTCAGGTCTTCTTTTCAGGTTGTAAAACTCGCACGTGACTTGATATACTTCGGCTTCTACAGCTTTAGTGACCTATTAAGATTGACGAAAACCCTTCTGAGTATTTTGGACTGCGTATCCGAGAACGATTTCGCCGATGGAAAGATACCCACAGGTGAAATTGATTGTAAGTTCGGCTGATAAGGGAAAGCGGTTTACAATGCTGTTGGACTCTAATTTTATATTTCTTTTTCAATTATTTTTCTTATATTGATCAATATTATTCTCAAATTGTCTTGTAGTATACTTTTTAGCTACAATTTTTGTAATTTGTCTTGATCATTGGAACCCGTTATTTCACTGTCTTCGTTCAATATAAATGTCTGGCATGGAAAATTTGATGTAACAATAAGAGAACGGTTGCAATGACAATGAAGTAATTGGCCACGGCTCGTTGATTTTCTCTTGAATTACTCGAGTAGGCTGACTCATAGTCAAACAACATCGTCGACTAACCAGCTTTTTTTGTAAATGCTTAATTCAGCTGAAATTATGGAATCGGAGGAACAAGGTACGTTAATGAAAAGCTTGGCATGATAAACGATGACTACCTCGATTCCTTTCTTCGATTAAGGAATTCGATTGCTTTTGTTGAATAACATTTTTATAATCTAATTTATGTTGCCGCTGTTAATAATCGACAGATTTTCCTGTTGGGAAATTCTGTTGGGCTAAATGGAAATTAAATCAATGGGTATTATGTTCTAAATATATATTGGGAATAATTTATCTGTGGTACAATAATATCTGAATACTTTAAACAAAACTTAAAGCAATTGAGATCTCCCGAAAGTTAAATTTCTCCCAGACAAAATCATAATTCCATAGCGGGAATTTTTTCTTAATTCTTCGACTTCGTCATTGGAATTTTACTTTTTTGAAAAAATAATGTAATAAATTTTAG
This sequence comes from Tromatobia lineatoria, assembly GCA_949699805.1. NCBI lineage: Eukaryota > Metazoa > Arthropoda > Insecta > Hymenoptera > Ichneumonidae > Tromatobia > Tromatobia lineatoria. The sequence continues at coordinate 2,916,939 of OX453044.1, forward strand.
ATTTATTTTTTTGCAATGACATGGGTTTATTGGAAAGTTGCGTATTTTCGAAGTGTTTCTGTGAAAGGTTCCATAACATGAAAAAAAAAAAAAATTATTGAAGAACCATTGAACTCAGAGTAAAAAAAAATTTTTTAAATTCTAACGAACCTGGAAAAATCATATTTCCTTCAAAATCTAAAATCCATTTTACGAAGAAAATAATATTGTGCTCTCAAAGTTTTTTTCCAAGATTGCGGTTTGAGTGAAAATGTCGTTGGGAGCATATGTTAAATTTTTAGTTAAAAATATAATTTTGCCAGCTTTGTTTGTGAGCTTGATAGCCAGATGTACGAATAGAAGCAAATTGGGGGCAATGGCGTTACATTCAGCGTTGATAATAGCGTGCAAGGATTAACGATTGAAAAAATTTATTGTATCGTGAATAGCGGAAGGGGGTGTTTTGCGATGCATCGGTGACATGGGCGCGGTGATGACGAGCCTGACTCTCGGTTCAGCAGGTCAGGTAATCGCCGGGAGCTCAACTTCTCCTAGACCAACACCATCGACGAAAAAGGAATATCCTCTCGTGATGGACACGAAATTGAAGATAATAGAGATTCTACAATTCATTCTCGATGTACGATTGGACTACAGGATCTCCTGTTTGCTCAGCATATTCAAGCAAGAGTTTGACGAGAATGAGAAGAGCTCGGGTGACGTGAATCTCGGTCAAAAGGGAATCGATCTTGAGTCAATCGGAACGCAAGCTGAAGGAATATTTGGAAGCAGTGATGAGTGCGTAGCTCTAGATCTCGATGGCCAGGGTGGCAGAACGTTTCTCAGAGTGTTATTGCATTTGGCAATGCACGATTACCCACCTCTTGTTTCTGGTGCTCTGCATCTACTATTTCGTCACTTCAGCCAACGTCAGGAAGTTCTGCAAGCATTTAAACAGGTAATAACCGCACATACACATTATTCATAGGAGAAACAATTTCAAACATCTTAAATTATCATCTGATAGGAAATATAAATCAAATGTAGTGATTCTTATTGAATTTTATTGATCAAATGTATAAGGAAGTTAAGAAAGAAATTAATTTTGGTTGATTGCAGACGAACATGCAATTGCTTTCATTTCTTTCGCCTTGATTTGTTATCATAAGCTGCCCAGGATAACTTTGTTCTGTTTTCCTAATTCATATCCTCTGTTGTCAATCGATACATTTTCTCATGAAAAAATTGTCGAATTGTTTTGTTCGATCTTTAATTAGTGAAATGGATCAGCCAGAGTTTCGGGAAAAACATTTACAAGCACCGCAAAAAGGAGTGATCGTTATTTTTGTCAGTTAGAATTACAAGTTATTCGTAAAATTCATTTAAAAAAAAAAAATGTTCAAAACACTATTTACAGATTTAAAATATGTAGAGATATTCCCTGCACAATATACGGAAAAGTGAAATAACGGATAAATATGTTAAATGTTCTTATTTAAAGTAATAAATAATCCTATTGCTTATTTATGCCTTGTGGTTTAATACATTTAAGAAAAATGAATTTGCAATCTTTGGATATTGATGAACTTTTTATTTTGTAATCTAGGTCCAACTTCTGGTTTCGGACAGTGACGTAGAATCTTACAAGCAAATAAAATCAGATCTTGACGTACTACGTCAGTCGGTCGAGAAATCGGAGCTTTGGGTTTACAAGTCCAAGCTAACGGAAGAACACGGCGGAAAAAAGAAAAAGAGTAACAAGGAAGATGAGGATGAAGGTACGACGCCTCGAAAAGCTCCACCACAGCTTTCGTCTCTCGAAAAACAAGGATCGGCAATTGATTTGGACGTTGGTCCACCTCTTCATGCCGATCAGGCCGAAGAATACAAGAAAATTCAACAAATACTGATACGAATGAACAAGCTTTGTATCCAGACGCTTCCGGGTGGTCAAATAAAGCCACGAAAGCACGAGCAAAGGCTCTTGAGAAACGTTGGCGTTCATACAATAGTCCTGGACCTTCTTCAAGTTCCATTTGATGCGAAGGAAGACGTCAGAATGAACGAGCTCATGCGGCTTGCTCACGACTTTTTGCAAAACTTTTGCCTGGGGAATCAGCAGAATCAAGTTCTGCTCCACAAACAACTGGATCTCTTTTTGAATCCAGGAATCAGAGAAGCTCAGACAGTCTGCTCGATTTTCCAGGACAATTCAACACTCTGCAATGAGGTCAACGCCAAAGTTATTCAACACTTTGTTCACTGCATCGAGACACATGGAAAACACGTGCAATATCTCAAATTCCTACAGACTATAGTCAAAGCGGAGAATCAATTTATCAGAAAGTGTCAAGAAATGGTTATGCAGGAGGTAAAAAATCTATTGGCGATCCGAAAATAATAATTTTATTTGCACTGTTATATTTATTAATATTGAAAAAACGATTTTTAAAAAATTGACCTCGTAACAAAATCTGATTATAGAACGAAAAGTATGGGATTCAGTAGATTTTCCAATCAAATTGTTAATTGCAATACTTTTATGCATGAGTAGTAAAGGTTGAGATCAATATAAAAAATTCAATGTACTACTAGTTTATGCATAAAAATATTGGAATTTTAGGAAGCTTTCAATTCTGTGTTTTTTTTTTAGATGGTTCAAGCAGGCGAAGATGTTCTTGTATTCTACAACGACAGAGCGTCTTTCAATCATTTTGTTGAGATGATGAGGTCGGAGAGACATCGAATGGATGAAAGTAGTCCTCTCAGGTTAGCGAATTATGAAGAAAACGAAAATATTTTTATGTTGGCACCTTTTCATAAGTACTATTTCAGGTACCACGTGGAATTAGTCAAATTATTGGCATGCTGCACGATGGGCAAGAACGTTAATACCGAAATAAAGTGCCACAGTTTATTACCGTTAGATGATATTACAGCGATGGTTTGTCACCCAGATTGTCTCCCGGAGGTGCGTAAAAATTAATCATATGCAATTCTTACTTTGAAGTTAGTTTATTCTTCACCATTTACTGTAAAACATTTATCTATTATATTATAGTACCATTGAATTGTTTTACAAAAGTCTAAGTACAAATTCGTAAAAAAACTTTCGAAAACCATTTAAAAAATACAATGAATATGTAATTTATAACATACTTAGGGTAAAATCTTTCAACATTTTTGCAAAAAAAAAAATAGCTTTCAAATACGGAGACAGAAAAAATAATAATGAAGAGCCATAATACATTAATAACTCTACGAAAAGATGAGAAAACAAAAATTGTCGTCTTTTAATTGTGTAATATATAATCTAAAAATTTGTAATATTGTAGTATTCATTAGATCGTGAGAAGTGGGGCACCTAAATCAATACCCGCAACTTTTTCTTATCGCTTGGGCTCTTTAGCCACTTTTTCTATAATCACGTAACTATTACTGTAACAACAGTTGTAACAACAGTAACTATTACAACAAGTTACATGATTATAGAATAAGTGGCTAAAGAGCCTATACAAGCCTGGTCAAAGTATTTCTCTGAAAATGTCTGATAAATTTTATGACAATTTCTGTAAATCACTCTGAAAATATGTAAAAGTACCTTCTGATAGTATTTGAAAGTACCACTGACGAAAAGTCACGCAAATCCAGAGCAAAGTCACTGCAAAGTCAGAGTTCTCTCTAAAGTAAACATTCTTGATTGTTCTGAAAAACTCTGATTTCCATGCCGAATTCTCTGAAAAACTATCAACGTTGTTGATATTTTTGGCCGGTTTCTCTTTTATATTCATATAAAAAAATAAAACCGCAAATAATCAGAGCAAGGAGAAGGAGCAGATGATACAGAAAATTCGTAAGTTTTCTGAAATTCGCTGAACTCACGCCATCCAAGAAAAGCAGAGTTTTTCAGAAAATAATTCATACTTCCTCTGATAAATCAAAGTCTAATTGCATTGTCTCTGAACATACTTACTTGAAAAAAACCAGAGTTTTCTAAAAATTTTCAGAAAACACTCTGACTTTTTCGGATAAATTGTAACTGCTGGAATTTGACAGAGAAAGTTGCAGAGATAATTGATTGAACTTTTTTCTCATTAAATGATGATCTATTAATCTATTGTTTTCAATAGGTGAAAGAGGCGTACATAAACTTCCTCAATCATTGTTACATCGATACCGAAGTCGAAATGAAAGAAATTTACACTTCGAATCATATGTGGTCGCTCTTTGAGAAGTCCTTCATAGTCGATATGGGCCTGATAGCTACTGCGACTCACGATCGTAAGCACGCCGATACTTCTCTCGAAAATTACGTCACGAATTGCTTGATGAACATCATAACGACATTCTTCAGCAGTCCATTCTCCGATCAAAGCACAACAGTACAGGTATTGTTAAAATTTTCATGATATTCTATTTCATGTGGTTATAATTCATCGCAACAGATGACAACGACGCTTATCACCTTATTGCTTAAGTTAAAAAATTAACGGCAAAATTGGGAGAGAATGGGAAAACGACTGCCTAGTCTTGTATAATTGTGTAATGATGTACTAATACCGAAAATTGTACAATTTCTTATGTGATGGGTGCTCGGGTATCCATATTTATTAGTCTCTTGTCCGAATTTATGCATGAATTGCGAATGGATTGGTTGGTCTCAGGAATATCACGCAATATTAAGAATCGACATTGAATCCGAAAAAAAATCATTAGTAAAATTGTTAAATTTCCAATTGTTTTGCCTTTCGACCGAAGTTCATCGAAATGGAGGTAAATTTATAAACCGGCTCGATACGTATACCGCTAGTTAGTTTATCTGGTTCGTAATAGAGTATTGATAGTATCATATATAAATATACACAATAACTGTACATATTACTTCAAAAATTAAAATAATTCGTTGATGGATAATAGAGGATTGTAAAAAGGGTAAAATAAAATCGAAATAATGTAATAATAGAACGATGAACATATTAAATAATTTCTAGGTGTTAATTAAAAACAAATAAAATTCTATGTGGGTTCGTAAATTTTCATAAATCAATGTCCGCCATATTTCATCGTCTTTGCTCATACACTATACTCGCTTTGCATGAAAAATGTTTCAGTTTATTTGTACATCAAGCACACGTTGTCGGGAGCATTTTTAATAGCATTTTTTAATTACTGCTAATGTTCGTTGCTTCCTCGAGCTGTTATTATTTAATCAGATTTGCAAATCTCCATCTTTACGATTCCAAAACATTCATCGTATAGGCGATTTACTTGACAATATTTTGTGGTAACTACCTGCAGTTTTTGAAAAAAGATAAACTAATTTTTTGAATCATTGCTGATATAAAAATTACGTAAAAGCTCTCGACAATCGTCTTGAAAAAATTCGAAAATGTACTCTATATAATTTCTAACGGGTCTGACTCCCCGACCTCTTGGATCTGCTTGGTGACTTTTTATGTTGTTTGGCCAACTCTAAAAGGACAGCAGAATTTGTACAAGATTTTTTTGGATTATCACAACAGAAAACAGAAATTTAGAAGTATTCTTAAAAATTCTTGTCCTCATTTCGAAATTTTCAAGCCTAAATCCAAAGTGTCCGTGCGTTCGGTGTGATTTAAATAAAAAATTTCCCCGACAAAAAATTTGTGAAAATTCGAAGCAGCAATCAATTGATTATGAGTCCATGCTTAACCATCTTTCTATGAAACACAGAATTTCAAAGAATTGTCTAGAATTTTTTAAGTCATTTCTAGTACGAAGAAAACTGAATGACCTTACTGTCATAATTGTTTGTTTTTAAATTAAAAAATAGTGATGAGTCAATAAAATCTGTATAAGATTTTGCTTCCAGACCCAGATAGCATGAGTGAAAATATATAAAAGATACTGATCCAAAAGTGATATATTATGACAATATTCCTCGGGGATTCCTTGTTATATTCAATAAAAAAAACTACATATTTCCTGTTTATTACAAAATTTGGATATCTTTTTGTAAACTTTGCAAATTTGTATTAAAGAGTAAAACGGTTTCGTCATTAATGTTATTAAAGAGTAATTGACGCTTACAAATCTGAGTTCAATTGGCTTGATTATTATTTTTATGCGAAACATTTTTGCCGTAAAAATTGGTCGACGTGTGCTTGGTAATTGCTGATTGCATCAGCGGCATGTTCTGTGTTTTTGGCATGTGCCCACCGGTCTCCTTGATCGAACAACAACGATCCGTCTGGATCGTCTGGTGCACTATGGGTCTTGTGTGGTGCTGGGTTGGTTTACTAATAGAAACACCTGCACGAGGCAAGGCTGTTTTGGAGTCTCAAGGATTGCAACAGGAACGGCGACAATAATATGTCTAGCTATGTAAGTGGAATAAATAATAAAACAATTGTGGTGTGTTTCCTCAAGATTCCTGAATGTTGTAAATAAGTTCATTAATCGGTTAACACAAATCTCTCGAGTACCTAAAACTAAATTGTACATAGAATCATTGTTTAAAATATCTAACTTAAAAATGTCTATTAATCTTGTTTTTCGTGTTGTCTGCAATGTTTTTTAAATATTTGTATCACTATCGATTCTCTTTGATAGACGAGACAACCGATTTTCGTGCAATTACTCCATGCGGCGTTCAGAGTCTCCGAATGTGTCTGGCTCAACGCTGGTCAGCGATTCAGCGTCGAGAATTGTATTCGAACTTTATCCGATGTCGGTAAGTAAATAGAGAAGTATTTAAAAATGCAAAATATGTTTTGGCTTCATAAAAGTATCAGGAAGACCTGAAAATCTGAAGAATGAAAATCATCATCCTGGATAGTAACATCACATTGTTTTTTAAGAATAATGAAAAGAAGTTATGTTCATATTTTTTTAGAAGAAATATTGCAACTGATTGTAAGAAATCGATGCGACTTTTGAATTTTATTTTATGATACTATTCGTTAAAAGAACTTGGACGTTCGTACACTGTTAAAAATATTATTAAATTTACAACACGTTTAATATACGAAGTTATATCAAATTTACAAACGAGGTATACCAAATTCAAATTCATATATAACGCATAGAAATTTTTATAATTCTGTTTTAATTTTCATACCTGTATGTTGAAATTAATGTAGCTGACATTGAAATTTAATAAGCTGTGTATTGCAAAAGTTGATTCACAAACTTTGTGGTAATATTAATATATCACTGTTGAAAATATTATTAAATTTACAACACGTTTAATATACGAAGTTATATCAAATTTACAAACGCGGTATACCAAATTCAAATTCATATATAATGTATATAAATTTTTATAATTTTGTTGTAATTTCAATACCTGAATGTTGAAATTGATGTAGCTGACATTAAAATTTAATAAGCTGTGTATTGCAAAAGTTAATTCACAAACTTTGTTGTAATATTAATATATCACTGTTGAAAATATTATTAGATTTACAACACGTTTAATATACGAAGTTATATCAAATTTAAGTTTGTGTGTAAATAATAACAAATATTGCACTGTTCTTAATATACGAATAATTTAATATTTATACATACTTGTATATGAAATTTCATATACTGTATATGCATAAAACTTCATATACATTTTATGAATTTTCATACAAAAATTTTGAACAGTGTATGCTTAACGTGAATATAGTTATGGAAAAGTTTCTGAAAAAAATCTTGCATATTAGTACAGACTAGTGAATTTTTTACACGCAACAAATTTATCGAAATGTTTTGAAAAATTTAAACAAGAATTAATTGAACGATTGATTATAAATAAATGTTTTTAGTTTTATCAAAGAAATGCTTCTTTGTGTTATATTCTGTTGGCGTTAAGAGCCAGAATTTTGATTCAATTAGACTTCTGTTTAGTGACTTGATTACTAAAATTATGATTCATATAAACGGGTCCAAAAATTATTTATTTCCGATTTTTTTGTAGCTAAGGGTCGTGGAATCGCGATACCCACCGATTTGGAGAGCCAAGTTGCAACTATGTTCAACAAGGCGGCGATGCTCAGCAGACAGACGAGCAAATGGCTCCAGGCTGCCAAGCAGCCAAAGGTCGAACGTAGCCAAAGTCAGGTAATGAAGAAAATCTTTTGATCATCAAAATATGTCTTAGACGTTCACAAAAAAAAAAAAACAAAACAGAAAATTATTTCGTTACACAAAGTTTGATAATGAATTTTGTCGATAACGAAGGGCGATCTGGTTTATGAGTGGAGTTCCGGAGAAGAGGTAAAAAGATAGACTCGCGATTGAGCGGTAGAATTAGAAGATTTAGCGTTCTTTAAATTTTTTTTTGTACATATGCAACAAGTTGAATTATAGGCACTTAGACATCGATCAAAATAGGAATTGCGTGACACAAAAATAACACTAACGCATAAACTACTACGGCTAAAAAAGGTCCTTATAATAAATTGCGTTCTGTATAAAAAAATGTCAATTCTTGAGAAAAAAAATCATGTCGCAGCTTTGGCAAGATCTTTTCCTTTCGGATATGCTAAGAGGATATCAATCAGCAATGCGATCTAAGAATAAAGTCCTTTTTTGAGCCATTCTAGCGTAAAATTTTCAGCACCCTATGATACAAAATTAACTACCGCTTTACTGTCCCTTTTGGACAGAAAATGGAAGTTACAGAAAAAAGACAGTTTATTTTCAGAAATAAACTGTTCTTTTTCAAAATCTGAAATTCATTTCCCTTACAGCTAATGCGTCTGGACCGAAGCATAATCGAGGGCCTGCAGGACATAGTATCACTTTTGGAAGAGCAATTGAAGCCTTTGGTGCAGTCGGAACTGTCGCTACTGGTCGATATTCTCTATCGGCCGGAATTGCTGTTCCCAGCAGCTACAGAATCGAGAAAGCGATGTGAGAATGGCGGCTTCATTCGAAGGTGAGTTTTTCCTTCCTCTCGCACAGCCTCTAATTTCAAGCATTCGATTATTTTTTCTACTGTCTTCGATCGTTTAATCAGGCTGATAAAGCACACCGAAAGACTACTCGAAGAAAAGGAGGAAAAGCTTTGCGTCAAGGTACTGACGACACTGCGAGAAATGATGGCGATTGATCCGGAATACGGCGAAAAGGTTTGTTAACACTTAATTTTCAATTGCATGGGGTTTGAGACAAATAAATCATCAATCATATACAGAGATACGAGAATTCACAGCATATTGTTAAAAAGAGAATTCGAGGGTAGCCAGTAACTCGGAAAATCGTACCGAAGCTGGAGGCTCTTGCGCTTTCTAGCACATTAGATCGTTAGAAAGTTTTTCTTTAGCTTGCTCAGTTACCGAAAGTGTTGCTCTCTAAAAAAACTTGTTATCTCGTTTGTATTTTTTTATTTTATATTATTTTGTTAATTTATCAATGAAAAAACATAGAAAATATGTCGTTAAGAGTGTTCCGAGTATCGTGGTGGCGGTGGTGAGTAAATCTCGTAGAATAGAACTGTAGGTAAGGGTGTTTTCATGCTGCGAAGGAGATTGAGGATACCGAGCAAACGACTGATACCGAGAAGGAGAGTGACTCGCGTCTCGGTACTGATGCCACTGATCAATTAACGACGCAACATATGACACAACAACAGAGGGTAAAATAGCAACAGTAGATTATAGAAAAGTCGTTGTAGAAAACGCGCGTGATTAACAAATTATTATCGGTGATTTGAGGCCAATATGTTGCAAAAACTATTAAAGAATTTATAAGAATTCGACTGGCCATGCCCATAATGCCATTCTATGAACGCCATTTCATTAATTATACGTTGTCTCGTGTACGTGATATGTGTATTATTAAATAACGCTGATTCTAGACTGTAAGTATAAATTTATGTATTGAAAATTGTCAGTTTTCCCTTTAGATTACTGGTTTCGAAATTTGGTACAGAAATAAAAAAATATAGCAATTTTTTCGTGGTAATTAAAACCGAGAATTTTTATTGGGAAAATTGGAAAATTTCAATATGTTTGCATGGGCCTGTTTGATAATTTAGAACAATGTTTGCTTAATGCCTTCACCTCTTTTTATAACTAATATATAATTTTTAACTAACGGATTTTTTCACTGTGTAAGGATATCGATGAGCTTAAGGTCAAGTGAAATACCGGCTGAGCTGCTGGAACGCGAGAGAAATATTTTTAATGTTTTCCCTTAATTTTTGTCGAGGGTTTAAAGAAAATGATTGGAGATCAACGAATTTGATGAATTTTGTTTATTGGAGTTTTCTGTCAATTAAATGGGTTCAATAATCTTAGAAAACGCTTATTGGGGAATTTTATTACTGTCAGTCGGTGTTTTGCCTTTCTCCAAAGCGATCTGACATGTTGATTGAGTCGGGATTTTTTTTTGTTGATTTTCTTAGGAACTGTTACCACTTCGGGTAAAATCAAATCCGTACTTACCCTTGAATTGATAAACGGGGTTGGTATGAATATACTTGCTCAAGAATATGCCACACCTTTAGATGCTGACATTATTAGACAAAATATACACCGTTCATTCATAACGCCACAATATTTTATTCATATTTTAAAATCATTCAGATATTATTGATATTATCAACTGGACGAAACGGAGTTTTTTCTTTTTTTCTTAAAATTTGTGAAACCATAATTGATTCACGTAAATAATTTGAAAAAATACTCTTCAAGTCTTCAGAATTTCACCAATTTGGTAATTATTATAAATCGCTGTTTCCAGTCAAACTGAAAAAATACATCTTGTGCTCAGATTGAACATTATTTTAAGATTTATTTCAAGCTACGTACAAAAGCCAAATTTTTAACTATAGGGCAAAATATTCTTTGTTTTATGCCTCTACAGTGAATATTTGTTATCATAATACAATCTGTATAATAAGTTAAATATTCTTGAACGAATATTAGCAATATCAACCCCACTCCCTCAACTTAAGGGGCCCAGCAACGTCAGACAAAAAGGCAGGTTTTATTTCATTTTTTCAACGTCAGAAGACACATTTAAAAACCTATATGATTGAGCTTTTCAGCGTTTTAGCACGTAAAAAAATCCCATCTAACAAATTGTACACGTAATCAAATTTTTTCATCATGATCTTTTTGAAATATTTTAAATGTAAAACCTACGATTTCTTGAATCCATTCATAGGAATTTCTTACATGATCAAAATACTTTTACGAACGATCGAGGGCATGGTACTTTTCGTACGATTCCTTATTACCGAACAAGTAAATAAAATCCGGCCGTTTTAGTTGACGTTGCTGGAACGCTTATCGGTTTTCAGAACAATAAAAATTTTGAGTTCCCGTCCCCGGCAATATGTCGCATCATATTAGGGTTTTCTACGGAACATTCAGACACAATGTTACACACCCTTAGTAGATGAGATGTACCAATACATGATGCAGCCCGAACACACGAGTTTAATTAAATCTGTTTGTACATAGTAAAAAGTGCCATATTTACTTAGATTCTAGACCCCTTAAAATAATGAAAATAAAACTCTCAATAATTTTGTATATATTGAAAATGACCACCACTAATCTATTACTTTCCTTTGTAAATTTTCATTGCTCAATGCAAGCACATTTTCACGATATTTCACTCCAATAATTTAGCCCCTTCTTCTCAGTAGCTTAAAATTTTTCCTCTGCAGTCCACTCGCAATTTGAAATGTTCTCTACTTTTCCTCCACACATGAAGCCTTTTACTTTTCTATTTTTTTTTTTTCAAATTTAAAACAATAATTTATTCCGATGTAATAATCTCCTTTAATGTTTTGATTGTTTGTATAAACCACATAGTGCAGTATTGGTACATCGTGAATCTTTTTTCAATTTCATTACTCTACATCTTGTCAACTGTGTATAATTTTTCCTAGGGCGACGCGCTGAGAAACAATCTCTTGATTCGCTATTTTGGTAGATCGTTCATTCAGAAGCCTGAAAATGTGGAGATTGGAGCGCCGATTACGACGGCCGTAACACACGGACCGGGAGGTAAGATGCAATTTTGTTTCTTCTCAATTAAGCATCATGGACTCGTTTAGAATTTGAATGCTTCCCAAAACAGAAATGTTTGAAAATCGAAGTCAAACATATATAATCATGGAGCTGTAAACGTATTACTACGTTAGATAAAATGTGTAATGTATTCGCAGTTCTTTCTAAATTTTAGATAAAATTTTTGAAAAGTTCTTCTTATTATTTTTATTTATTTAGAAAAATATTCAATGATCGGTGGTTTGTTCTCGAACAAACATACTCTATTTTATATGAGAATTTTCAGGGTTATTCAACAGGTGTATAAAATTTTTTATATTTCCAAAAACAAACATTTGAAAAATGTAAGTCTAGTCTTCAATAAAATAATTTATTCGACAAAATCATAAACTTACTAAATAAGACCAAACAACTTAAGTTTTCTGAAACTAACTTAAAAAAAAAAATTGATCAGTTACAAACTTTTGATACAATTTTTTGTCAAAAATCTTAGCTCTGTTAATATAATTTATTTTTTTCAAACTTTTCTTCTGTGTGAAAAACTCGAATTCTAATTCGAGTAGCAATTTTTTATAAGGAATATATACCTAATACATCCTTGAAACTTTAGTCCGAACAATCGCAATTCTCAATCTTGCTCATTGTTATTATTTATCAGCAAAAATCTTAAGTCGTGCCGGTCGCACATTGCACGAAGTGCAGAGTCACCTGGACCGTGAAGGAGCTTCCGACTTGGTGGTGGAGCTCGTCATTAGGAGTGTACATTCGCCAAGTATATTTGTTGAAGTGATTGAACTTGGAATCGCGCTATTGGAAGGCGGAAACCCAATAATTCAGAAAAGTGTGTTCACAAAGTTGATGGCAGGAGAATTGAGTCAATCGTTCTTCAAGGTATTCTACGATAAAATGAAGGATTCTCAGCAGGAGATAAAATCCACAGTGACAGTAAATACATCGGATATAGCGGCGAAAGCGAACGAGGACAAGGAACAGAGCAAGGAATTGGAAAAGATATCGAAGAAAAGAATGTCAGGTAATTTATCCGTTCTACAAAGTTCATGCGATTATCTTGTTTAAAAGATTATACATCAACGGAATCTGTGAAGCAGGAAAGCCAAATGGTATCGTAATTACTGAAGAATTACGAGAAGAGCTTAATCAGGCGGCGGCGTCGACGGTTCAAGCTTACGGAAACGTTCGAACTCTTGCCTCTGGAGACGATGTGGTTAATAATGCAGCACTTGGCTACGCTTTGGAAGATATGTTGGCGGACAAATTGGATAGACATCGCAGTGGCGGAGCTTGCGGCAGCGAAAGAGAGGAAGGCCAATTGGGAACGAAAGTACTTGTAATGCAGCCAATCCTTCGCTTCTTGCAACTATTGTGCGAGAATCACAACCGTGATCTACAGGCAAGTAAAACATGCAACGAAAACATTTAGCCACAAAGGATTTTACATTTGTATGAATGCTAAGTTAAATTGGGATTCTGAAGATCATCCAAAATGCCCATTTTCCATATTGTATTTTTCTTCGAGATTCTTTCCGAGATTTGTAATATTGAAAGAAAATGAAAATCCTTAATTTTTATAAGATGTAAAAAATAATTCACGGCAATTACTCCGAACGGTATTAATCGTTCAGAGTAAGAAAATTATGTAAAATATCGAATGAATAAAGTATTCGAACTAGTGAAAAATGAATCAAATAATAATTATTATTTGAAGGAACGCTACTAATTCGAAGAATTTCGGTGTTTATTGCGACTTAAAATTTTAAAAACATGAAACAAAAGTTTCTATACATTTGCCTGGAACTAATCGTGATATACATTCCTTATATTTCTAAATTCTACTTTAAAATCACATTGTGCTTCCTCATAGAGAAAGATTTGTTTTCGTGAAATTTTTTTTTTTTTCAAGGTTTTCATCTTGACATACGAAGAATCACCTAAACGTCCAGAAAAGTGGTCTGGAAAAAATATGTTTTTGGGAAAAAATTTCAACAAATGTACCTCTATGAGGAAGCCAAAATAAATAATGAATTTCTTCCTCATAAAGGTAGTTTAGTTAAAATTGAAATTTTTTAATATCCTCTTTACAGCTGTCTTCAAATTTTATGTGAGGAAGCAATGTGCAAAGTTTTACTTTGCATCTATTTTTTTATTGTATAATTGAAAATCGATGCCTTTCTTCTTACAGAACTTTTTGCGAAATCAAAACAACAAAACAAACTTCAATTTGGTATCGGAGACTCTAATGTTCCTGGACTGTATTTGCGGATCAACTACCGGCGGTCTCGGCTTGCTAGGTCTTTATATAAACGAGCAAAACGTCGCTTTGATAAATCAAACACTGGAAACGCTTACCGAATATTGTCAAGGTCCTTGCCACGATAATCAAAACTGCATAGCGACTCACGAATCCAATGGATTGGACATAATAACTGCCCTCATTCTAAACGACATAAATCCATTGGGAAAAACGCGAATGGATCTCGTCCTCGAGCTGAAAAACAACGCCAGTAAATTGTTGCTTGCAATAATGGAAAGTCGAGGCGACAGCGAAAACGCTGAAAGAATTATGTACAATATGAATCCAAAGCAATTGGTCGACGTAGCTTGCAGAGCTTTTCATCAAGAGTCACTTGATGACGACGGCGACGCCGACGACTCTTCGACCGACGGAGACGAAGGAGTTTCACCGAAAGAAGTCGGTCACAATATTTACATTCTCTGCCATCAATTGGCGCAGCATCACAAAGAATTGGCGGTGATGCTGAAGCCTTCGGAACTCAATAACGCTGATCCCAAAACCAATAAAGCATTGAAGTATTATGCGACTCATACGGCACAGATTGAAGTAAGTTTGTCATGTTTTATAGCTTAACTTGTCCACATAACATATTTGCAACACTTGAGTTTTATTCTTAAACACATGTCAACAACTTCCTTATGAAAAATTGTCGAGGAATTTTCCGACGGCGGAATTCTACTAGTAGTGCATTTTTATTTTACGAAGAAACCTCATCAGAAATTTTAAATAGGAAGTGTCTATTAGGACCATACTATACAGACAGACCATGTACCAACACTCGGTTATACCGTGAACCAATACACGGCATAATTACGTTCTTCGCTCAATTATACCGTGCAGGGCATATGTTTCTACGGTATACGGTATATGCATTTCAAATAACGACATACCGTGAACCAATACACGGCATAATTACGTTCTTCGCTTAATTATACCGTGCAAGGCATACGTTTACACGGTAAACGGTATATGCATTTTAAATAACGACATACCGTGATAACGTGCACGGTTTTAGAAACCTTAGACGAGATTACAAGGTCTGGACGAGGTAAATAAGATTCCGTACACGGTTTTGCAGTACAGTATCCTAAAAAATCGATACCGTGTAGAGTCACGGTATACCGTGATTCTATACGGAATGGTCTCAATAGACACTTCCTTTAAAATGTTGTTCGGTCAATGATATATATTTTTCTATTATTCTTATTGAGAAAGATGTTTCACAATCGAAGATTTTTATTTTTGTTTTCAACGTTCGAAGAGCTTGAGCGTTAAAGGGTGAAACGTAGAACACTAATAATGAATAACCAAAATGAATGATACGCGATTTCCACTTGGAATAGATGAACATAATGCATTGTCTTTCGTTGTTAAGATCGTGAGACACGACAGGACCTTGGAGCAAATAGTTTTCCCAATTCCGGAAATCTGCGAGTTGATAACAGTCGATACAAAAATGAGAGTATTAAACACCGCGGAGCGAGACGACCAAGGTTCGAAGGTTTCAGACTTTTTCGAGCGAACCGAGGACATGTTCAACGAGATGAAGTGGCAGAAAAAATTGCGAGGACAACCGATGCTCTTCTGGATGAGCAGTTACATGTCTCTCTGGAGCAATATACTCTTCAACTGCGCTGTTCTCATCAATCTTATCGTAGCTTTCTTCTATCCATTCGTTGATTCCGTGCCTAGTAAGTACTTTTTTCAAAGTCCGATACCATTTTTTATGGTTTCTTTTTTTTTTTTTTTTTTCTAAAAATTACAACTCTACTGAAATCAGCATGTCAACAATTCAAATACTGCTGATTAAAATTCTGATCTGGCGATGAATTTACCAAAATTATACTGTAAATTTAATTTTTGTAAAATAAATTAATAGCCAAGGTATGAAAATGGTGATATATATAAAACCGGGTAAACGGATTCATAGAGCTAAAAAAATGTGTAAAATAATCTCCAAGATGCCGTGTGAATTTGATATCCTAGAAACTTAATTATTGATGATTTTAGTTAGATGATTTAGTACAGATCTATGAATAAATTGATGGTAATAAGAAATTAATGATTAATTAATAATGATCGATCTATTAATCCATTGACATCATCAATAAATGTTGTGTTTTAGAACTTATTCCGCACTTGTCGGGCCTCATTTGGACGGTTATGCTGTCCTCTGCTGTCATTGTCATCACTTTACCACGAGAATCCGGAATACGAACTCTGGTAGCTTCGACGATTCTGCGATTGATATTTTCTATAGGACCCGAACCGACTCTCTGGTTACTAGGTTTCCTGACGGTGGTTCTGAAGGTCGTTCACATGATAAGCATCATTGGAAATCAGGGAACTCTTACTAAAAGTGCCGAGCAGATCGTCATGAATGTCGAATTGTGGTATCACATGGTATACCTTATTTTCTGCGTTCTCGGCATCTGCATGCATCCTTTCTTCTATTCCGTACTGGTGAGTTTCTAAGATTATCGGTTTGCTTAATATTCTTTCAATAATTCGATTGAAAATTTCGTTAATGAAATGAATTCGATTTCTCCCCAAAAGAGAGGCAATTAAATTCAAGTAACGAAACGAAAAATTTCGCATTGCATTCATTGAGGACCTCTTTAATTTTCCAGAGGCAACCAACTTTTTGTCAGAATTAGTAGTAAATGACTTTTAATTATATTGAAGGGTAGAGGAAATAATTGGCTCAATACTTTTATTTGCCTGAAATTAGTCCCTAATATCGTAGTTCAAGCATTTCCCGAGAATCAACTGGCGAAACGATTTTTTAATAGAAATATTGTCTTTGCAGCTCTTTGATGTCGTTTATCGCGAAGAAACATTGCTCAATGTAATAAGATCGGTTACGAGAAACGGTAGATCGATTATCTTGACGGCTGTGCTTGCTCTTATTCTCGTTTACATGTTTTCCATAATCGGTTACATGTTCTTCAAAGACGACTTTCTAGTCAGCGTGGACGAGGAAATAATACGTGAGTTTTAAAGATATTGTAAATTTTTAACAGTTTTCAAAACTGTAATATTTTTTGTTGTACACAGCGTCGGTTCCCGAAGAACTCACTGGTTCATGCAATACCAAAGACACCGGAAACTGCGAGTCCACTGAAACTATTTCGCGATACTCTCGTCAAGGTAATTATTGCTACTCGTATATTTAAACTTAGATATGAAATTTGCAATGATCGTGGAAAATTTGAAAGCAGAACAGGATAAATATACTGATTCCGATGAGCTCGTGAACGTCGGTGGTGAGCTCAAAGAACGCGCCTGTGATTCTCTTATTATGTGCATCGTGACGACGATGAATCAGGGATTGAGAAATGGTGGCGGAATCGGCGACATACTCAGAGCGCCTTCCAGTACAGTATGTATATACGGTTTTAATAAATATTAATTTTTGATCGCCAAATGTTTAATCACTATAAAAAAAATTATTAATTTAAAAAAATAGAAAATGGTTTTTCAAAAAATGTACAATTTCAACCTTAAAAAAAATGATCTATCGTTGACGATATTTTTTTTTCGACACAGAGAACCTCTGATTGACAATAAGTTATTGATGGAAATAACAACTTGGCGTCCCGACGCTACCGCGTCTCTTGCTAATTAGAAATATTATGACGCTGTTTCAGGAACCGCTTTTCGTGGCTCGAGTAGTATACGATTTGCTCTTCTTCTTCATTGTAATTATTATCGTCTTGAACTTGATCTTCGGTGTTATCATCGACACGTTCGCCGACCTCAGATCTGAGAAACAGCAGAAGGAGCTCATTCTCAAAAACACCTGCTTCATATGCGGTACGTGATTTGATTTTTGATGGAAAGAAACACGATTATGCAAAGAAGAATCTTTAAAATTGCTTCTTCATTAATCCGGAAACGTTAAAAAATCGTACACAGTAATATTTTTACCGAGAATTTAAAATCGTTAAATCAGTGAATTCACATTGACTTACCTTTCTCGACGTTTTACGTCATTTTACGCGTTCTGAAGAGAAAAAAAAACGCGCTTTCTTTATAAGAAAGCAATAAACCATACAAAAATTTTTTTCCATCTTCATCTTGCGTTTATACTTTTAGGTTTGAACAGATCGGCGTTCGATAACAAGACTGTATCTTTCGAGGAGCATCTGAAGCACGAGCACAACATGTGGCATTATCTCTACTTTATTGTTCTCGTAAAAGTGAAAGATCCAACGGAGTTTACGGGTCCTGAGTCTTATGTCTATGCGATGGTCAAGGTAATAAGTTCGTGGAGCTTTGAGAGTGTGCATCCCTCGTTGAATCTCGTACTTCTAAGCTCTATGTACTTCAACAGGATCGGAATCTTGATTGGTTCCCGCGACTGAGGGCGAAATCTCTGGCAGCTGACGAGGGCGAAGGCGAGCAGGTCGAACTACGGAGTTTGCAATCTCAATTGGAATCAACCCAACACCTAGTCAAGTGTCTTTCTCAACAACTCACAGAACTGCGAGATCAGATGACTGAGCAGAGGAAGCAGAAGCAGCGACTCGGTCTCTTAAATTCCGCATCCGCGTTTCTTCAGAACGTGCCAGCGTAAAGCGACAGAGAACGAGAAAAAAGAAACAAAGAAAAACAATTTACAAAGTTATTTACATGCATATCGGGTATTCCTCTGTTTTACGTCGTTATTGATCTCAGTTTGTTGAACAAGTGTTTTAAACTCGAACGTTGCATGATTAGAGCGCATTTGTTAAAACGAGTCTGCGCGTTTACAATAACGAATACGACGTAATCGACTACCAATGATATGCCCTAGCAACATGTTACTTAAAAGATAAAAATGAAAGCAGCAAGAATATTCACCGCTGGTGAATATAAAATAAGTGAAATTTCAATAAAATGATAAATCATTGAAATTTTTACACGGAGAGAATCTTACGGTACATTCGAATAATTGTGGTAGACATTAAAAGACAACTTTTCAATTTTATTCTGTGCGATTATTTTTATCGTTACTGTGGCATCGAAATCGTCATTTTCTATGCGTTTTTATATACTACTTATTTTTTAAAAAAATGGCAAAATTTTTCACGAATATTTTAAAGGCTTCCAACATTTCTTACCAATTATGAGTACACAATTGCGTTCGTGTGCAAAGAAATTTTTAGCTCGGAGATTCAAGTTCGAGGATTCGAGGAAAAGTTAAACTAACACTCGCGTTGTAATTATTGACAAAGTAAAAAAAGCCTCGTTTACCGATACGCTTAAACTACTTTTCAAATCACTTGAGAAATCCCAATTATTTTCGAAGATCACCATGAATACCTTAGACATAAAAATAATTGTATGTGACACCAGTTTGTAATTGTCATCCAAATAGTTGTCAAGACGACCACGATTTATTTGAAAGTAACAAACAATCATTGGTATATATCTCATTGATGTTGAAACTTAGGGAACAATTTAACGGAGAAATTATGTAGACGAGTTACTTTAGATAGCGAAGCTCTTGAATTGCATTTAAAGCACACAGACACACGTTTCATCCCGCAATCGTTGTATAAATCGTGTGTACAGTATCCATATTTTCGAATTCTCGTGATTTAAACGCGGTGAGTCGCTAGTGTGCAATATCTTCGAAATGTGTGCGACACATCGACTAGTTTGTTTGGCGTAGAGTCGAGAATTTGTATCTTTACGAAATTTCTCCAATAATTAAAAAGAAGAGAGGAAAAATAGTAGGGCTCTTCTGGCAAAAATGCGTGTCCCTATCTCCACTGTTAGAAGAAGGATTTAATCGTGTTGTGAGATGTTTTAATAATGTAAATATAATGTTAAGTTAATTTTGTCACATTTTAAGTAGTGTTATATTATTGTGTATGATATTTCTATTGCTATGAATTCTTTTTTTAATTCTTCGCAGTACAATTTGTGCCAATAAAATCTAAATTAAGGTCGCAGCTGCTTTGATGTTACAACCGAGAAAAATCCATCGATAGTCATGGATGAAATTTCGTGACTTTCTCGGTTTCCTTAAAATTCTGAGTCTTCGTTAAATGCATGTGAAATAATTTAACTGTCTTATTACGTTTCAATATATGACGAACAAAAGAAAACACAAACCTTCATTTTTTTATCGAGCTTGTACCTATCTTTTGTCGAATAAATAATTAAAAACACGTTCCAATAATCTCGTCTTATTTTTATTTATCATTTATGCAAAACAATTGACTATCCATCGTTATTTAAATATAAACGTCTAGTACATGTAACATATATGTTAATTGTTTGTTTCTTCTTTCTTTATCGGCGAAGTCGGGGACAAATTTGCGCTCGACACTTTTCTAGGTATTAAAGTAATAAAGTTTTTCTATTAAATTGATGGTTACGTGCAGATTTATATTTCTGCGCGCAAATGTCGATTTTTTCTTCTCCTTTTCACAGCAGTCCCGTTGGCGTATAAAGTACCTGTAGACTTTCATCATTGTTGCGACGAGGTAAAAACGAAATCAAGATCTTCGATATCATTTTTTTTTATATTCGACGAATCGTTAGTTTTAGCCCGTAAACTTTGTTCTAGAGAAATAACAGTGTACCCCGAGATTAGAGACGAAAATAATGACAAAATCTCGTCTGAGCTCCGGCTCGTTTCGCAATTGTTCAAGATAATCCAAGGAAGAAACAACGAGCAGGGATAACAAGATTGATATGTCACATTGTTTCATCAGCTATCACGTAACCACGTACAATAATTTTGCGAGTTTTTGCCGAACAGATACGGCAGTCGATTTATCCAAAGCTCACGAAGTATCAACCGAAAAAGAAGATGAATACATGTATGGTTTTACAAATCGAAGCGTTCCTATTCAGTGAGCATCCGCGTACTGTAACGCTTAAATCGAAAAAAAAAAATACTGAGCGTTGCATTTAATTGCCGCTTATGCGAGTGAGTTTTCCTTGTGAAACATGTGAGGGCGAATCGTATCAACGATTCTTTCTTTATTCGTTTCATTAATATCTATTAGTAGTCGGCTTTCCTTCGTTACTCCGTAATATCGTGAGTACATTTAGTTATTATGGGCCTATTTTTCTCGCTTTCGCGCTTTCTTTCTCTCGTTTCATAAATTACCGTATTATCTACGTGTATTGTTAAGGAAATTAGAGGGCTTTGCATTAGAGGAATATCGGACCTTTTTTAAAAATTATTTCTACAATTTCTGGTGGATCGATCGACTTTCTTTTTGTTAATGCAGCATCATGTGATTTCAAATCGTTACAACATCTTCTCATAAACAAAGTTGGCTAACATAATTGAATTAATACAACATTTTACTGAAAAAAAAAACAAATAGAAAATTTTTTTATTTTAAAATTAACATAAATTGGTCAATGATGTATTTTTCTATGTTAAAACATTTGCCACTATGAAAGATATCCCCCGGTCAACAATTGCAGAAATATTTCCAACGAATGAACACTTATTTATCTATTGTAAAGCGCTCTATTCTCCTTAAGGTAGTCCTAGCCGTAGAGTCTGGCCAAATTGGGATTTTCGACCACTTTTCGATGAGATAGGAGTCTAACAAAATCAAACATATTCAGGATGCTGACAAGATTGATTATGAGCAATAAAAATTCAAAAAATTTAATAACTAATTAGAGTCAAAAAGATTAAACACATCACCCGTCAATTCAACTTTTTTCAAAATAATAATAATCTGTAAAATTTCCTTAATACGCATGATTCTTTGAAGTATTTATCGAATTAAAAAAAATAATATTAACATTTCTAAAAAATTAATAATTTCGAAAAATCTGTAGAAAGTCGCAAACGCATGTGAGTATCACAAAATACTCCATCACACCCACAAAGTTTCTGGACAATTGATCAAGAACATTCGCTTATTCAGATTAAACATAAAAAACGTAATTTTCAAAAATCAGAAGGAATTCTAAAAGAATTTATACATATTCAGAAGAATAAACAAATAATTTTCATTTGAAAATATAAATAGTCTAACGGTTGATTTGTAGAACAATTTCCCAGATAGAAATTTTACCGTGTCGACAAAAATGCGCCATGTACTGCAGCATTAAGCTGCATTATTAACGGCACAGCGTCCTGATGCCGGTAATGTGTCTGCAAAGTTCCAACACGCGTTGGCGTGCACAGCGTGTCGGAATTTAGCTGGCACATTACCGGCATCA
The DNA here is from genome assembly GCA_949699805.1 of Tromatobia lineatoria. NCBI lineage: Eukaryota > Metazoa > Arthropoda > Insecta > Hymenoptera > Ichneumonidae > Tromatobia > Tromatobia lineatoria. The sequence continues at coordinate 2,939,418 of OX453044.1, forward strand.
GAACGCTGTGCCGTTAATAATGCAGCTTAATGCTGCAGTACATGGCGCATTTTTGTCGACACGGTAAAATGTCTATCTGGGTTCACTTTCATCAATTCTTTAATGGCATTTATTACTATTTAAAATAATTTTTTTCAGCACCTTCAACGTGCTTGAATTTTTTCCAGATTCTTATTTTATCGAAGTGGTCGAAATTCTGTCTAAATCTGTCGTTCGACTCAATTGTACCGATAGGACTATCTTAAATTAATCTGTTTCGTAACGTGTGAGTATTCGTTATGTGCCCCCGGCACTCGAAGCTCGTTCTTCAAAATACATTTATTGTTTATTTCTTTATTTATTATTTCATTCGTTAGTCTCGTATATTTATTGTGTGTATCTATAATATCACTATGTATGTATATATATATATATATATATATATATAATTACTCTTACCCAGTAAGTTCAATGCATTCTGTACAAATCCTACTACTTTACTACCCTCTTCTTTCACTATATACACATATCGAAGTGAATTCCTTGCAGGTGATCATCCTCGACAGTTTCTTAAGTATACCCCAGAGACTAATTTTATTAATTGTTCATTAGCAATATATACAAACGTCTAAGTTCCTTTGGCGGCGTGATCCCTTCGAGTATTTAATACGCATTTCTTAGCTTGGCCAAATCGGAGCGAGTGCACTACTACAATCATCAACGATCGTTGTAATCTTTTCTATTTTTTGTATAAAAAGTTGTAAGTATTCATTTCGTTTGATAAAATTTCTCGCGTAATTGTTACAATTATTCTTTAATAATCTGCAGCACCTATAATAGGTGTTTAAAATTTCAATTAATGCCAACAAATTTATTGTAAATAAGATCTCATTAAAAAATCGGAGCGTAAATGTAGGACTAGAATTACAATTTTTTTAATGCATCAAGTCCTCATTTTTTTCATAATTATATCATGTTTTTTCATAATTATTACCATGAAACTCCATTCAGAAAGAAAGTCTTGGCATTATTTGAAACAGTAAAAATCTTTTTGCTGAAACTGCATTAATAATTAAAAAATAATGAATAGTGATTACGCGATGAATGCTTATTAAACAAAATGATGGAGCTTTACAACTCTGATTTAATTAAGTACATCACCGTTGATTGCTCAATCGTTGATGCACGAGTGCACGATTATTCATCACTATTAATTCCGGAGTGTCTTCCACAATTAGCAAAATGTTTTTTCATCACCATAGTATATATTAATTTATTTAATTATGTTTATCGTTTCTTTTTATCAAAAGTTGCACTATAACGACGATGGCTGTTGAGGACGAGTGAAGGAATCGATCGAAGAAGAGACGGCAACGACGAGAAGCACCAAGACGAGGGGAAGTGCTGGATGATGGATCGAACATCTTTTCGCCCAAGATCCGGAAACGTAGTTCGGCGCTGGCGATGGTCCACTTTTGTGGGTGTTCGCTATTACGGTATCGCTTCGCCACTTCATTATGTATTGAGGGGCGGTTCTTCCGAGAGCCTGCAATCTGTATTAAGAAGAAAAAAAGAAGAAGGATGAAATATAGTTCTTTGATATTTTGCAGTGTATCATCTAATTTTCGGATTCAATATTTCGTTATTCGTTCCCGTCGCTTTCTTGCTTCGTTCACTCAGGATATTAAATCTTTTTGCGAAGCTATGTACCACAAAAACTGTATATTTCGATCAATCTTAAAGGCAGAGGCTGAGAGATGAGGGGAATAATATATAGCACACCAAGCGCCGCTGATAATGTCCTGGAATTATCATAACAATCTGAAGAAATGATCAACATACATTAATAAAAAGCAACGGATCAAACTGTCGTTAGTCTTGGAATTTCGCGTTCGTGAAGCAGTTGGCAAAAGTTTCTTCGCAATATTTTATGAAACACAGGACGCGAGATGATTAACGACAATTCAGTAAGAAACTTGCCTGACTACCGCGGTGTTCATCTTCCATGGTAGAGTAAAATTTTTGTGTCTGTCCCGCGAGCAGAAGGTGTGCAGTCTCGGTCCAACCGGATCGCCGGTTTTTTTGTGCTCGTGGATCGTCAGGTTCCACGCTGTGCAGGGCCCTTGAAAGGTAAATTCGCATTTTTACATGAACAAAAAAATGAAAAGCATTACAAAACGTACTGTATTGAACTACGAGTAGACGAACATAATTTTCTGTCAATAGACAAAGATACATTGAAGAGTAGAATTCTCAATCTATAATAATTGTAAATGTGTAAACTACTCAAGATGTCGACGTTTAAAAAGATCTTCGATATTTAGAATACAAATTGGTTTTTTTTTCTGCGTGTTTTAGATTGATATAAATTATCATTTGAATAAGTTTTTGAAACGACTCTTTAATGAAGGAAGTACACATTCAGTCGCATAAAAAAATTGAACGTTTTTTCTGTAATTAATGCTGAAAGATACGCTAAACTGAAGAAGAATGAAGGAAGTTGAGGAAAACTTCTCTTCGCCGGTGATTAATAATCGAGCAACGGTGCATATTTTTTTTTGATCGACTTTTTTATTTACCCTTTCGTGAATTCAGAAGGATTTTTAACGAATTGTTAGTTCATTACAGCATTCTCATGAAGCATAGTATATTCATGCAGCGCTCTCGACGCTGAAATATATTTTCAGTATTCTATACACTCAGAGAAAGGTATAGTACCGTCGAAGGAAATCTGTTTGAGTGAACTAAATCCTGCAGTCAAATGGAGCGGACGAAATGTATGTTTGGGATGACCATAGGATTTAGTTGAATCCCAAACAAAGATTTAGTTAAATAAAATCTAATTTTAATTCACTCGAAAACACGCAGATTTTAATGAACTCTTTTTCGGGTAGTTTCAAACCTAACTGAGCTTGAATTTATTGAATGTTTAGCTGATTGTACTCATCAATCAGATGCAGCAACTGGGTTGTAGCAAACCAATATTTTGTTACACGGATGAGGATATTTAGTTGATGACAGCTCTCATGATATTTAACATGCACTCACAACAAATTGATTGAATCTTGCAGTAAACTTCTTTTGACTATAACATTGAAATGAATCAATGTACCTACACGTTATTTCCTATCCCTACACGTTAGTCCCTATCATACAAGAAAATATTTGGTTACTTCGACCAATTGGTCTGTATCCATTAAGTAAGTAACGAGATGGCTTGAACTAAATAACTTTCTTTCTATTAACTCATTGAATTGTTAAATAAAACTAAATCTTTTTTGAATGAACCAATAAAATTAGTCAAAGAATCAAAAAACCATGCAGCTCGGTAAAACCATTATTCAGTTGAATTAACTTTGATGTAATTCAGCTAACAATTCATATGGTTGAATCGGAATGGTAATTTGAACTTGATTATGATTTTGTTTCAAGCTAACAGATTTTGTCAGATGAACCAAGTCGAACTTAACGGGAATAAATTTAGTTCTGTAGAAACAAAGGTACCTTGACTATATATATATAGTTGACGGTATTCCTTTCTCTGAGTGTAGCTAATTATGAATGGAATAACATCGTCTGGATGTAACTAGAAAATGCACAGGTATTTCATTCATACAACATTACAAAACAACTTTTAATTCAAGCAGGTAGTTTTTCATGCAAAAAAAATCAAGAAAAACCGTACGTAACGTTAAGCAAGATACGAGGATTATAAAATTACCCGATATAAAAGAAAAAAATTCGCTGTTGATTAATCAAGCAGTGGAAGAATTTCTGTTCCGTTCTAATTCTCCATCCATTCTTTAGCGTACGCGGAAAGATTTTCAGTACATTGTAAGTTTTTCGTTTTCCAGATGCTGATATATTTACTTAATTTTTTGACTCTCAAATCAAATACAAATAATTTTTGCTTGAACATCAAGAATATTTACGTTCCTTTCATAACATTTTTCAAAATAACAGTTAGATAAACCAAGCGATGGGTGAATAGTATTCCACACAAACCAAAATCAGGTTCATATGCAAATCAATAAAACTGCGTTCGCTCTTGCATAATACAGAAAACGGAATATCTGATATGAAAACGAAATTCTCTGTCACTGACGAATCAAACACTGGTAGCGTTTATATTTCGTTTTAATTTTCCATCGACCCTTCAACGTACGTGAAAGAATTTCCAATGGATTCTGTTTTAATATTAATCTTCACTAAATTTTTTTTGTCTACCAAATAAAATCAAAATATTCTTTGTCTGATTATTAAAAAAAAAAAAATTCCAAATGTTATGTAGACATCTATGAAAAATATTTCATTCATCTTATAATTTAAAAAAATAACAGTTGAATAAAGCAAGCGAGGGAATAAAGTTTCAAGCAAACCAAAATTAGGTTCATATGCAAATCAATAAAAATTGCATTCACTATTGCATAATACAGAAAACGAACTGCCTGATATGAAAAAAAAAAACAAAATTCGCCGCTGATTAACCAAACAATGGTAGAGTTTCTATTTTGTTTTAATTCTCCATCCATCCTCGAGCGTACGCGGAAGGATTTTCAATGAATTGTTAGTTCATTCGGGGCATTTTGGAAATCCTAGTGTATTTATCCGTGAACCGCGACACAGTTAGAGATAGGGGTGCAAGCAGGCACTATAGGGAAGCCCCGGAGGGATATATCCAGTGAATACTGTCCGTGAGAGAGAGTCGGGCGAGTTGCACGCGCGTAGGTGTTAAGTACGCGAGGCGATACCGAGCGAGGTGGGAATAATAAACGACGGGCGAACGTTCTCCGGGAATTCGCGGATAACGTTTTCGATAAATTGTTTCGCTCCGCTTGGAGCAGCGCGGGAGAGAAAGAGATATTTCGAGAGACCAGAATGCTCCGGTCGACCAGATATTATCGCAAACACAAAATCTCGACCGGGTTATTTAACTGCATCGAGAATCCAACGATTTACAACGCGTTTCGTACGGGGCTACAAAAATATTTTCCTCAAGCGTAGACAGGATGTGGAGTCCATTATTTTCGAGGCAATAAAGGAAAATATGTAATATTGAAATTGAACGCACTGTCTTGCATCGAAGCGACTTCCACAGTCAATTGTCGATCGGTTTTCGACGCCAGTATCCACGTACACTTCTGTTGATAGTAGCTATTGAGATCGGACGTGCCGTCGGAGAGATCTGCGACGTTAACGACGCCCTCGGGTCTCGTCGTGTTGTGATCGCCGCAAAACGAGTCTTCGGTGAATTTGAAAGCAGCTTGAAAACCCAAGCCACTGGATGATCGTGGGGATCTCGACCATTCGATGTAAATCGGTGTCCAACTTCGGAGTTTCAGGGGCAGCCAGTTCTGAGGATGAAACGGATAGTGTTAGTAACTATTCATGAATATCATAGAAAGAAAGGGATTCAACCTGCTGTAACTACACTGAAAAAAAAATCAAGTTGAATCGACAAAATGTAGTTTGCATTTGCTGTCCGACGTTTAGATAAATATTATGTACCGCGAACAAAATATTTTGCTTGTGCAAAACGAAATACAGTACTAACAATATGACATTTAGTTGTTTGAATCAAATTTGATTTATAATAATCCGATATTTTGTCAATTTGATATTTATATTCATTGAAATAAAGTAACATTTTGTTGCTGCAATGGCCTTGTTCTTTAGAGACATAAAAATCATGTTTTTGTTAAATGGATATTTTTTTGAAAAATGTACGAATTTGTTTGAAATTAAAAAATGATTTGTTGACGTAAGGCTGAAACAGCAGTCGTCCAATGTTGAAGGAATTCAACATTTGCTTGAACTACGCCAATGCAACGATCATTACCAAGCAATTTTCAGCTCGAGGATTATTTATTAAGACATCGCCGGTAGTTGCGGATGGGAAGTAATGGTTTCTGTCGAAGAAAATTTGTTGCTGCCCATACTGAGATTCGAACCTGCGAGCTGTTACCTAACTTCCTAACAACGCTACCGCGCCCGACCACGCTACCGAGTACTTGCTGATTTATCAAATCTAAATGTTATATGAATAATGATGCCACGGAGAGAAGAGTCTGGTAATCATTACCCGATTTAGTATAGTAAACTTGGTTTATTCAACGCTTCTGGCGTCTATTTCTATGTTTTCCTATAGAGTACTGTGTCGTGTTTTACTGTATGTTGCACGCCGTACAAGAATCGTTACTATATTTTGGTTTTCAAACTGGACTGTAAATAATCCAAAGTTTGTAAGGATGTACGCAAAATTGTCTCGAACACATTTTAAAGCTTGACAATGGTCGTGACTTCCAACAGACAGTAATTACGATTCGCAATATACGAAGAAATTCGTCTTTCAATTCAATTTTGTATATGTGAAATACGAACATTTCACATACATATACGAAATATCAAATTCTGATATCCTCAACGTTGTAGCTAATAAGACCCTGCGTCTGGGAATCGGTATCAGGAAAAAATGGCCGAGTCAAAAATGGCCGGGAGAAAATGGCTGATGGAAAAATAGGCCGAAGGAAATAAAGGCCGATGGAAAAAACGCCGATGAAAAGAGTTTGATCTCATTAATAGACCTTGAAAAAAACGAATCCCATTGTTGTACACGGCCATGATCATGTTTGTGACATTGAATTAATTTAAAAAAACAAGTCCCTGAATCGGATGAAGTTCACGGCTACATCGGATTCATCGGAAACCTCGAACCTGCGAATCTAGAGGAAATCGTTATACCAGGTATATTTTGTATATAATTCCCTTACTGTGGCTGTATTTCTTAGTAGCAGGTTAGTGTAGGTATCGTTGTGGATGCGTTGTGAAAGATATGCGAGTTTGATGCGTGTGTGTGGTTAGAAGAGGTGGAGGGGGGGGGGCGACGGGATGAAGGAGCGGAGCCCCTTCTGGGGGGTTGGAGAGGCGAAGTCCCCCCACTTACAAAACTATGTTTTTTTTATTGCCTCTAAAATTTGTTGTCTTCTAATATAATATAATATAATATTTTCTGATCAATTTCAAATCAGCGTTTTTCCGTCGGCCTTTGTGTCCCCGGCCATTTTTTCTCGGCCATTCTTTCCTTGGCAATTTTTTGCTAGATTCATACGTTTGGCGAACCAACTTGATAATTGACCATCCAGATTACTACTCGATCCAACCAACTTTATAGTTATACCAACCAACTGACTGCAGTCGAACCTCAATTGTACGGTCAAGTTGGGTCTAGAAGTCGTAGTGTAGAAGGCAGAGAAAAAAGCAATGTACATCGATCGAAATCCTTTAAGCCAACTGATTTGTTGGATCAATCTATTCGATGTTTACGAGTAAATAAACCTAGTAAATTTTTAGTGAGCCAACAACTTAATTAGGTAAACCAACTAAGTTTACAGCTGCGTGTAGGACTGAGCTTATCATTGACATAGACAACTAACTCATTCGGTGTATTTGATAACAACTAATATCATATCGCTGTATCAAATGCCATGATTTCACCTGATAATTGCCACACAAACAGGAAACGACGTGACCAGCTTCGGAGACGAGTTGCAAATGATCCTCCTCGTCCAGGGACTTGTTGCTGACGCAACGGCAACCGCTATCACCGCAGAGAGTGTTGCACGGACTGTTGGCCACTTGTCTCGTTCCGTTTTCCACCTGACAAATACAAATGGCGTAAGACAGACGATCAACCGAAAAAAAAGTTTCCAAAGCCCGTCAACCAGACGCTGGTGGTTAGATGCAACGGGAATAATTGCTCATCTCTCTATACCGAAATCAAGATAGACCAAACTCCTGCATTTACTCAGCCAGACGGATTATATATATTCGGCACTTTAATCCCATACGTTGTGCGGATGTTCCGAAATCTAAGCTTCAGGCAATCTCCATTCAGATTGAGACTCACCGTGACGATCACCGATTGATTTGATCCAGGGATGAAATGCTGTTTACATTTCACAGGACCTTCTCGAGCAAACAGACGGTGCGCCGGATGCATCACCCAGCCCTCGCTCGGCGAACTCAATCCATGGTACTCGACGTCGCAAAGCCTCGTTGGTTGTCGAGTTCCATCGTGACGCTCTACGCAAAATTCAATTTCATTACGATATTTCACTTGGTAAATTTACCAAAGTGTTAAATTTCCTGGGCTTTTGTGGTCTTCGGAAAAGGTCGTTATATTAAAGACTTGATTGATTGTACCCAAATTTTGACATAAAATTTAGTATGTTCTGCTCCCACAATTCGTACTAAGGAAACATATATTTTCAATCTGCTCATAAAATTAGTGGTATGAAAAAATATACTTGTAATTTTTCCATAAAATTTTCTGTGCTATTTATTCCACAATTTGTAGTATAAAAATAGATACTGTATTTTTCGCATAAGCGAGTAAGAGATATCAGTTTCATATTGTCAGAGCCGGAGCTATTCCCTGGTTTATGGAAAGTGATTGGTTTTACGATACCGACTCATGCAGATTTATTATTCGCCGGATATTGGACTGTCAAATAAATATTTAGCTTCAGTCTCTTTCAGTTATTCGGCAGTGATTCGGTTGAGCAGATCAACGGATGTTGTATCGACTAAAAATTTACTTGACAGGTCGTGACCGCTGAATGTATTTGAAGCGGCGATGGATACAAGGAATCGTGAAAACAAATGTTTTTTGCATAGTTTTTAAAGTTCTTTTGATTTTTTTAACGAAAAACAAAATGCACTTATTTACAGACGTTAAAAAACATTTTGAAAAATATAAATTCCTACTAACCTACGTATTACCGAAAACAAACTATTTAAAGCTCTATTGTTTAACCGACATTCATAAACCCGACGTTCAAAATACCGACAGTCAAAATACTGAATGATTTAAATACCGACAAATTACATTCCCGACAAATTAATATACTGAAAATTTAAAATATCGACATTTAAAATCCCGATAGAAATAAAATATTCTTGTTTGTCCGAATATGTATTTGTAAGATTGTTTAAACCTACTTCGACGAACAATCGATCGTTTGTTATTCGCAATAAAAATCGTTGGTTATATTGCAGTATATGCAATATAAAAAACGATTATTGGTTTGGATTAATGTTCGGGATTTTAAATGTCGGTATTTAATCTGTCGATATATTCATTTGCCGGGATTTTATCTGCCGGTATTTTGACCGTCGGGATTGTAAATGTCGGTGAAATGGACAGCACCCTAATAGCATGCCTCTAAATCAGTTTATCATTAATAAAAAAAAAAACTCGAAATGCACATAAGAAATTTATATGGGAATCACTATTATTAAAAATAGCTAAAACTAAATGACATGAATATTGTATAGGAACAAATAAATATCAATTTCATTTAGAGAAGCAGCGGAAGAAAATATAAGCGAAAGCGATTCTCTTCAAAATCTCAATATTTGACTTAATACCATTCATTTTTTCTCAATGTACTATATCTTTTTTCTGCGTGTGCCTTTTGTATTCTGTATAATTGAACATTATATCGACACGAATGAAATGCTTTTATCTCTGTAAATACTGTTTCTAACACGTTAAGTGGACATAGACAAAGCAATTAAATGGATGCTCGTGTTTCTTTGAAAAGTGTACGGCACCAGTGTCAGTGAAACAGTCGACAGAGACATTTATTGCTGCAATTTCCAAGGGAGTAAAGCAGAATCTCTAGTGAATATATAGAAGAGGTCGAAAGTGGTCTCTTTGACTTCAATGTGTCATTTTAAATGCCAGAGATTTTCATGTAACTAAGAGGCAGTTGAGCGCCCCGTTCAAGTCACCCTCGCAGTAGAAACACTCCCTATGTGAACAGACACCGTTGGCGCATTCAATAGCTGTATTTCATTGTAGCAAAAATGAGAACAAACACCAGACAGCAATAGACACACATAAACCTCCACATATTTCGTTATTTTAGCTGTATCTATCAAAATGTACACATTAGCTTGGTTGAAAAAAGTGCCATTTTTTCAAAATCCGTTGTTAATAAAAATTCATATCTGTTGGAGTCGTACAAGGTAAATTAAGGTTCACCCATTATAAGATTACTCTCACAAGTAATTTTATAAATCCATGGTTAATTAGAATCAAAGATCGTGGTGCTCACTACAAGTGGTCGTGTCGAACTGCCGAGAGCGTTTTTCGGCACAACCGTCGTTAAAATTTTGTAAACGTACACACATACAACAAGTCACACATACAGAGTGTATAGAAACATACGCAATAAAAACAAGTTCCGATATCATATAAAAACCAAACACTTCGCGTTCGCAGCGCAATAACTACCGTACAACGAGTTATTATATATCTGTTGAAATAAATATAAAAAAATTAGTGACACACAACATATCACGATCTCGCAATCATAGTGCACAAATAAATAATAATAATAACAAAGTAGAACTTTGCAAATTGCTCCCGCATAGAGGTAGCTCTGAAAAAAAAAAATAATAATCAGGAAGCAATTTTCAAGGTTCTGCTTTACAGCTTTTTATTTGCGAAAGTTAAAATTCTGTAAAATTTAAACCACATAACAAATTATGACGCGACTATGTATCTATTATTGTTGAATACTTCTGATTTCATGTATAAAATTTGAATTCGTTGTCTCATGTTTTGTTAGAGCTGGGGCAAAAACGTGATTTTTTCGAAAATTTTGGAAATCTAGCGAAGGACTTTTCTGATTTTGCCCAAATTCAATATCAAACAACATTATCACAACTCGCATGTATGACGAATTATTTAACGAAATATCAACATTTTTACGAAAACTAGAGTGCGTACGTCTTTTTTAAAGTCTTTTCAAGAGTTTTTCAAATTCAGAAACCTTTAAAATGAAAATTTCTCCATACATTTCGAAAAAAAATTGCATCAGTCAAGGATAGACTACTGCTCACTTGCGTACCAAATTTCAACTCAATCGCTTGATGGGTTCTCACGTTATAAGTGATTGAATTTTCGAACACACATACACACATTCGGACTTTCTTTCTAAACTACGTTCCTCGATGTTTTGGAGCATTGTAAGTGTCCTGACAAGAAAATTGCAAAAAAATTTTTTTTCATGAAACCAAAACTTCCTCTATGACGAAGCAAAAGCAAACTGAAAAATCAGAAATTATAATTTATAATGAAGAAATGACATTACAATGTATGTATTGTGAATAAATTACGAATACTTATACTACTCATTCATCGAGAGAGGGCAGCAATTTTTTTTTTTTTCACGGTGAACTTCGTTTTTGAGGATTTATCTTTCGCATGAACTTCACTTTGGGGTAAAATTACTTGAATCTGGACGAGCAATGTGATGAAAAAAGTGGCACTTTTTGGAATTGGTCTGATACACATAATATATTGGACATAAACTTACCGTCATGAAAGTAGTAAGAGACATCCATGAATTCTTCATCGTTTGGACTATTGGATGCCCGTTTGAGTAGGACCGTCATATCTCGTCCACTGGAGGAGTAGCGCTCGGGTTCGACGTACCTGTGGAAACGTGCGAGAGTCGTCAGAGGACGTGAAACGTAAAACGAGTATTTTACGAGGGGCACTGGATCTTACTCAGCCTATATCCTAAGGAGAAATGAGGGTAAAACGGGCAGGGCCTCGAAACGAGCACTTCTGCTAAAAATAAGAATTGGGGGCAAAACGGTCATGTGCATAATTGTTTTTTCAAACGATTTTTTTCAGTTTCCGAACATTCCTTACTCAAGGCAAGTTCAGAAACTAAATAAGCAAAATTTTATCAAATATTGAAAAAAAATTGGATAGTATTCTATGAAAATTTAATTAATCGTAAATACTTCGAAAAAATCAATTCGTTGTTGAATTTCACAAAAAATATTATTTTGATTACAAATATTTTTGAATTTCGTCTGATTACAAATTTTCAAATAATTAACGTGGTAAAAAAATGTCAGAGGAAAGTTATTTGCTCAACAAATTTATCAAATAAAGTTCCGAACTAATCTTTCAAGAAATTCTGAATCGATTCAAATAATCTATGGTTTTTTTCACGATTAATTGAAATTACTTTCAGCACTTCTCTTATGTGAAGGAGGTGAAAAACTGAGACAAATAGTTTTTAAATGAGTTACGACGCTGCTCGTTTTGCCTCTAATACCTATTTTTAGTTGGAGTGCCCATTTTGCCCCCGTGACCGTATTACCGTACGTATACATGTGGATAATATTATGGAGCAATACTATTCGTGTTTGCGGCATGTAACTTGTATGAGGTATCATTCGCATGATGTCTCATATTATACTGCAGATGAATTATATGAGGCATTCTCTGTATTCAGCTAATTTTTCTTATGAGATATTGACAGTAAATTTTTAAACCTTTCTTAATTCCGTAATTTTTTACACAGTGTTTTTGGAGGTTTCTGTTATATAAAAAAAAATAGAAAAAGAATAATACAAAGAAGTCAATATATTTTTTTTGTAAACTTTATAAAAATAAAAATAAACCTCAAAGTTAATGCAACGATACTGAAAGTTTTTATGCATAAGCTGGTATATTAAGTTTAATGTACAACGTGATATGTGAAATTAATGACAGGTGTACTTAAAACGTTAATAGTGGTTTAATTGTGATGCTTCACTTCATCATAAATTCCTTTTATAGGACGTCGCAGTTCCATATTATATTTAAGAACTAATTTATGCAGAAAAAAAATTAGTCCAGGGCTCTAAATTCCCTAATAGCTATAACAGTGAACAGTAAAACGACACTAATGAAAAGAATTGATGTTTATCCCAGGAAATTCCACTCGTACATATGCTGATATCGCAATAAATATTAATTCCATGTGCAAGGGCCGATCCATAAAACATAGAATATTTTTCCCTGTGGTAAAGATATATTTCGCTTTATGGATCAACAATATTTCCTTTATCACATATCGGGTTTCTAGTATTTCGTCAATTTTGACTCTATCATGAATTGCTGCATACCGATAAGAAAAATGCATCGCGTATGGAATTTTGTGAAGTGGCACTGAAGTTTATAAAACATGATTCGATTTTATGTTACCTACAAAGGCTAGAGGCTTTTCTCACAGGCCAGAATATTTTGTTTTATACGTCAATTCTATTTACTTTTTTTTTTAAGTGTCGTGACGTTTATATTTTTATTTTACGCCAACCTTGTTTCATTCTTTTAGAAAATTGGTTTATTATTGATACAAAAGCAAAATATACAAAAAAAAAGGGTAATACCAGTCCCGTTAGTTTTGCATGAACTAGTGATTAAATCGAAAATTTTCTTGCTCCGTCAGCTTACGTACATGATAATCAACTAATTAAATGATCCATGCTGATTAAACCAAGACAAATTTGAAAATTTAATGATTTTTTAACTATACACTCTTTTTTTTTATAAGGAAAGCCGTCATTTGAATAACGTTTTGCGAAAAATATAATCGCTAAAATTACATCCAACCGGTATTCATGTCTTTGTCGGTTCTTCAGCTTGAATTTTCCGATATTAAAATGTCGACTCCATAAATAAATGTATTGGAAATTAATCTAATAAATCTTTGTGGTTGTCGGGATAACATCGGGCAGGAATGCGCAGCAATAGTATTAGCATTTATCATAGGTACTTAATTAACAATGACTTAGAATGGAATAAGAATTGAAGGATTGTAAGATTTACATAGAAAATATGTCCTTTTTGATTGAGATTCCGGTGGTGTCATGATGTTAGAATTTCCGAGGTAAAAATTTCAATTTTCTTAGAAAACAATAGATTAAAATTTGTACGTGTACACCGAAAGAAATAGATACTACGCGATAGTAAAAATATACTATCGAATAGTATATTGGATGCTTCGTATAGGGATCACTCTCTGGAGTGCAACAGTTAGTATAATTATAGTAATGGTTAATATCTGATTGTACCAAGTACATTCCGTATAATAAACCCTTACAATACACACAATACACGGTACTATCCAAATACTACCCGATAGTATATAATATTTAGTATATCGGATATTAAAAATCTTAGTATCTATTTCTCTCCGTGTAATTACTAATGTCACGCTGATAGTATAAAGTTGCGCTATTGGGAGGAAATTAATTGTATTTTTCGTTATACGTTTCAAAGTAAACTCATGTTTACCTCATGTTTACCCATGTTTACTAAAAAGGTAATTACCCGAATCGTCGGGCAATGGCAGTCAATGATCAGATTTTTACAATTACAGAAAAACAAAATTTTTGGTAAAATAGATGTTTTATTTACAGAAAATAGTGAATAATCCTTAGTGACTGTGATTCCTCTATTCTCCCCTCCTATTAAGTACTACTGAAATCGAATTTTCAATAATTAATAGCAGACAGGGTGAAAATCGTTAAAATAACAAAGAATGTACTGTATAAACTCCAAAGTAAATATGTTTAAGCAAATATACATTTACTTTTTTATTGTGCGGTATATTTGTCTCTTAAACAAAAAAAAAAAAAATTTGGGCTTTTGGTTTCTTGCCGAAAAAAATCTGTAAAAATGTGCAAAAAATTCTATCAGGTAGTAGTAAACTCAAATTTCTTGCAATTAATATCTGACGGTAACAATTTTTTTAAGATAGCAAAGAATGCCCCGTATAGAATTCGGAGTAAATATAAGCGATCCTACTAGAATTCAGCCACCAAAATTTTTTCTTTTAAAAAAATTCCAAAAAATCGAGTTTTGTTATTGTAAAAACTTCACAAAATTTCAATACGATGGCATAGAAATGTGATGGGTTAGTAGAATGCTTTAATTATTCATTTAAACGGCTCTATTTCGAATCAATTTCATCGTACCTACATTTCTGGAAAATGCAAATGTGTGGAATTTTATGGTTTGCAGCTGAAAAATAAACAAAGATCTACATGGGGTATTTTTGCTCAAATTAACTCAAATTTTCCGCAAAAATGATTGATAATATTTTTTTTTACCTAAGGTACTGCTACTTTTAAGCCGGATCACTTTTCTAAAGTTCTCTATATGGGTAACGAATTCTCAAGATTCTTCTTGGAATAGGGTTTGCAGTTGCAGGCCATTTTTAAGGCCAAATCATTTGTTGATCTTTTTTTGTGTAATCATCACTATACTTGAGCCGAATTGATTTTCAGAAATTATGTATATGGATGACGAATGTTAAGAATGATTTTTCGACCCGGGTTACAAACCGTTGAAAAGATACAGCCATTTCCCACGGTAAGATCATTGAATATCTACCATATCATCATGATTTGAATATAATATTTTAGACATTACAAAAGTTAGTCTTAACATGCGTTATTTATATACCCAATTCAATGAAATCAATTCGGCTCCAATGTAGCGAGGCTTTCGCCAAAATAAGGATGTAATAAAACAATTTGGCTTTAAAAATAGCCAACACCTCCGAATCGCATATTTAACAAATCTAAAAAATTCATAACATATAGAGAACCTGCAAAAATTCGTTCGACTAAAAAGCAGCAGTACCTTTGGTAACAAAATACAATATTATTGATATGTTTCGGACAATTTGAGTTAATTTAAGCTGAAATATCACATATAAAATTGTATCAATTTGAGAAATTGTAAACTCCAAAATTCCACACATTCCCATTCTTTAGAAAAGTATGTGAGATGAAAACTGTCTCATGTCAGAGCCGTATGAATGAAAAATCGAAAAATATTAATATCTCATCAGATTTATATTTTACCGTATCGAAATTTGATGAAGTTGTTACAATAACAGAACCCCATTTTTTTGAACTTTCGGAAGAAGAAAAATTCGGTGAATGAATTTCGGTTGAATCGCTAAAAAATTACAGCTCTTTGTTTTTGGCAGAAATGATCTCTGAAAATCTACGAAAAATACTATTCATGAGTACTCATGAAATCTAATTCACTATTAATAATTTACTATATACTAATTTACTATCCGTCAAGGTAAAAAATCGTTGAAATGACAAAGAATCGTTTATATTTGAAGTAAATGAAATAGACATCCCTATGTTGTTAAAAGAAAAAAAATCTTCGATAACAAGTGCACGGCGGAAAATACTATCAAGTCCTGGTAAAATCTCATTTTTCATAAGTAATAAAAACATTCAAAAGGGTTAAAAAGTCGTTTCAATTAACGGGAATGTCCCGTATGTGGATGCGTGAATAATAAATCGAATGATCATATCGCTATCGGCTGTAAGCGTAGGCTGCACGGTCTAAGTGCTCTACGATGCACCGAGAGACGTGTAGTACGTAGAATGTATATTGCATTTGATATTACGTGTTCCGAAAGCGCACTCGACCGAAACATTCGAGCATCGCTCCGTTGATTGAAGGTAAATATTCCGTTCGTTACAGATCATATGTGTGCTTTGGGGCGAACGAGAACGAGACTGGGAATAGAGAGGGAGAGGCAGAGAGAAATAAAGGGGAGGCTTATGCAGGGTTATAGTTAAATTTCGTATACCATAACGAGTATCAACCCTCTTGTCTAATTCCGGCTCTGGCTTATTTTATTAGTATATTATATTTCAATATGTATATATATATATATTTGTGTATCTAGGAGGCGGTTCTTATTTTCTAATTTATTGAGCGGATTTAATGGAATTATATATTATTGTTTATGTAAGAGAGAATATTTTTTGCCTGGAGTTCATGTACTTTTTTAAATAAAAATGTAGAAAAGATGCTAAATAAAAGCGGTTTTGTGCGAAAATTGTTTGCAAGACAATAGTTAATTCACAGAATCTTATTGACTCAGTGTTAATTTATTTAAGCTGACAAATGTTACTACATTCAGAGGCTGCTTCCAGTTCACCATAAGTGTTTTTATACCACATCTTTCTTTTGCTTAGCTGACATTCAGTAAGTCTAATTAAATTTATCAATATAAATAACAAACATCGCGGTTACGAAAAGTGACTTACAATTGTCATGTCAGTTTTCCTGAGTTTCTAATGTATTCTCATACAGTAGAAGCTCAGTAAAAATAAGGCCGTCTGTATCGGCCAGGTTTTCCGCAGTTTCTCTGTGCCCTCGTGCAAATGCGATACAGTAGTGCATTAGGATGAGTGGCTACGGACAACCCTCCAGGGGGGTCTCAATGAAGGAATTGTGAGGGGGAGGGGGGGTAATCTATGATATGATGGGGAAAAAGGGGAGAGCGGCAAAAATGTAGAAGCCTGAAGAAGGCATACGGAGAGAAACCAATAAAAATAAAAAATATATATTTCTATAGAATAATATATGATTACTAGGATGTTATTGTGGCTCGCGCGCTGCGCGTGCTCGCGGTCCATTGAGGGACTTAGAA
This sequence comes from Tromatobia lineatoria, assembly GCA_949699805.1. Classification (NCBI taxonomy): domain Eukaryota; kingdom Metazoa; phylum Arthropoda; class Insecta; order Hymenoptera; family Ichneumonidae; genus Tromatobia; species Tromatobia lineatoria. The sequence goes on from OX453044.1 coordinate 2,956,724, forward strand.
TAATGTGGACTTGGGGTCTCACAGACCCCCCCTGAATTTTCCCTTAAAGTCCCTCGATTCTTGACGCGGCAGCGGCAAAACCTTCGTATAATATAGAGATATATAAAATTATTTAGAATTAAATATATATATTAAGACATAACTTTATATAATTACATATAGTTATATATAATTATATAGGCATTTTTCATATATAATTATATATAATATTATTTATGATTATATCTAATTTTTTTCATCCAGGTAAATAGGTATTTTTATTTATTATCGCAATTTGGAAATATTTATAGATATTTATAGTTTTTCGAAATATCATCAAAGTACTCTTGACTATTTTCAGCGAGATTTTCAGTTATCCGAAAAATTCGATGCCAAACGTGACAACAGCGCCGCGTTAACATTTTCGCTTCTAGCAGTTGGCTGCCGTGCGCGGTGCAGCGTGCGTGTTGTGCCGGCTCGTTTTTTTTGTAAAAATTCGTCATTTATCCCTGACAAAATTATGTATTAAATAATGAAATGTTGGAATAGAAAATAAAGTGAGACATTTTTAACTCTCGATTTGTAAATTTCTCGGATCTTATTATTAACGAACAATTAGCTATGATGAAACGGAGGTTCACGGTTGAATAAGAAAAAATAATCATAATTCCAACCATGAGCTGAGTACATCAATGGTTGGCTTTTAGTTGATTATTTAATGCCAATTCTTTAATACTAGTGGTTTATAGTCGGTTTTAAAAAATCAACCAAAAGACAGCCATCGTCAGCTCAGAGTTGGAATTATGATTATTATTTTTTTTTCAACTGTAAATCAACGTTTCATTATTCAATACATGATTTTTTTTTCATATCGACAAAAAGCTTTAGCTACATTCTAAAATAATCTTACGTTATGTATAAAGTAATTATGCAACAATCAACTTTAAACTGCCATCTTGTTTGTTTTTTTGCAATTCTCTAACGGATTTTCTTCCGAAAAAATAGCTTTAAAAATCGACGCAAATGTTTGCCCACTCTGGATCATAGCTCAAAAATATTGATATCTAATACAGCATTTTTGAGAATAATTAAAAAAAATTTAATCGGGGCACAACATTTTTATTTGAAAAATTGATGATAAAAAAAGTTTCGGTAAAATTTTTTTTTTTCAATTTGGTATGTTTTTTCGAGCTTATAGAATAGTATAAATAGATATGGAAAGAATTAGAGGGTGTCAGAGTTGAACGCTTATTGTGTTGGCCAAGAATACTTCATATACATATGCAGAGGTGAATGCGTATATAAATATTAATTTTATACTTGGCGAAGGAACTACCGCATCTCTTGAACATTTGAAACGCGCGCCAATACTGTCGTGTAAAATGCGTACAATGTTGTCGCTGCCATCCATCATGGCCGCTGTTCCCAACGAAAAATCGTCTTTTCCATCCACATGCTTGTTATTTTGCGAAATAACGGTGAACACCAAATCTCAGAAACCATCGCAGAAAGCATCCTTAGAAATTCTTTACCGTTTTCAATAATTTGTCTAAAACGTTTTCATATGGACTGTTCTGGGAAACGTTTGAGTAAATTGTTCAAGCACGATTCGCCACAAGAAGTAATGTTAATTAATGCAAAGTTAAAATAATCAGTCAGCCGAAACGGCGAACACGCGCGAACTCGTTAAAACTTTGCGGTCCGACTTAGAGCACCCATACCAAACGTAAAGAAAATCAGATTTGTTTTCTTGACCTTTTTTTTTTACGCCCAACCTTCCTTGAAAGTTCAATAAATAAAAAATTGAAAGATGCATTTCTAACTGTAGACTATGTCAAATAATTCCGGTATATGAAAATACTAGTATTTCTTATTGATACTATGAAAGATATTTCGAAACATTATTTTCCAATTAAACAAATATGCTACGTTCAGAGTTGAAAGGTTAATTGTTCGTTGTATGAAATTGCATAATTTAGTAATTATATATATGAGTGCTCGTAATTTCAATCATTTCACGCAACGTCGTAATGTTCGAATGCACACTAAGTGTAAAACTATGTCATCAAATATCGAGCAGCCAATTTAATTATCCATTGTGTTTATGAAGGATATTTGAACATGTACCGCTGGAGCTCATCATTCGGCGGAACGTAAAATGGATAAGCGGGACGAAATTTCGACATATTAATTTAATGTACCGTGTATTTACCCTAACTATTGGCCCGAGTTGATTGCAATTGTAATTTACGTCGACTCCGAAGAGGCGATCTACTCACTCCTCTATCATAAAACACATTAATGGGGAAAAGGTAAGCATCCATGATTGTATCAATGAAAATCCATAGCGTAATTACTTTTGCAATTGTTATTCCGTTATAATAATATGCAGTACTCACAACGGGATTTTTAAGTATTTGAATATTAACTATTGATGAAATTACATGAAAAAAATACTTCGGTGAGAAATATTCAATACAATCTTGCACAGAGTTTTTTTTTCACTATGTCTCAATTCAAATAGAGTATTGGAATAAATTTGATTATTTTTCCCATCCAAATTTCAACCAATAGAATTGCACCATTCGACGTCACGTGGTACAAACTACACGGAATTATACTGATAATTTTGTTGATAATTTTGTCTGTTAGTTTTGCACAAGATTTTATTGATTGAGTTTTCAATCAATAAAATCGAACGATTTTATTTTTAATCGTTTTAGCAACGATTCTGAGATACCTTTCTTCGAATTTACTTCTGTGCTTGAGGTAGAGATTTGTCATTTTACTTTTTAGTGATGTGCTGTAGAGTTATGGGAACATCGGTGCACTCGAATCCGTCGCAAGGAAGAGAGCTCAAAGAAATGAGCAGCTCGACGGATAAGATTCACCGATGCGATTTCTTGCAATTAGTTATAGACCGGTGAAAATCCGGCGCCCTATGGCGATGGTGCATTGTGCTAGAGAACGTCTCATGGTACAATTCCACTGGTCGCAATTTGGATGGGAAAAATAATCTCCCGAATACCACTCGAGCTTCGAAATTAATCTGATATTTCCCTCAAGGAAACTGCACGCAAATGAGCTCGTCCAGTTCCCCAGGAAAATCACTCGCGCTGCGCGCTTGTGATTCATTAACCTGGACAACTTGACTCGTTTATTTGTTTGCAACGAACCTATCGGGAAATATCCGATAATTTCGAAGCTCTTGTGGTATTACAAATGAATATTTGATTGTGAGGGAGTGAAAATATATATGTATATTTTGTTAGAATGTAAAACTTGGTGGATTTGCTGAATTAGTTGAAGATTCATTTAAAACGCTGCTAAAAAATGTGGGCAACTTCTCATAAATGTGCAGATAATTATTGTAGAATAATGAGATTTGCGTCAATCTCAGAATGAATTTTCATGCACAGAGAAGCATCTATAAATTTCTAGTTCTGCATATCTAGCTTAAAAAAACTATTTTTATTTTTTTTCTTCTGTTTTTTTGAAAACCAGAAATTGACTAAATTTTTTCTTCGCAATGACTAATAGTTTGTGTCGACGATCGTTTAAAAAAAATCTTGTTACAAGTAGGAAAACTTGAATGAATTTTTTACTGTGTTGAAGTTTGCGACTCTGTAACGAATTTGGTTAGAGCAAATTTCCGACGTATCGTATGTGCCCAACAGTCTTGTTCAGGAATGTCGTTTGACAAAAAAGGGCGCTGAGTGGGGTAAGTACACCTAGGTACCAAAGTCGTATAGACAGAAATTGAACAACAAATAAAGTTGCGTTCGACTGGTGCTAGAAGGGTTTACCCTTCGACGGACGTTAAGGTAGTTGAAGCAACACAAGTTGTGAGCCTCGTGAGCGATATCAACTTTGCCAAGAGTAAAGGGCAATGTTAGTTTTCGAAAACTGTTGACTTATTCAAACTCGAGAAGTTTCAAGAAGCATGTTACGCGTGTCGATGGTATTCTGCGGTGATGTGGCCATGGAATTCGGGGAGGGCTTGGGAACCGATATATATATATATACTAGAGGGGCTTCACCCACCCCCTCTGTCCTTCATTTATGCTTAAATTTCTGATAAGCATGACAATAGCACCAACTTTTAGAATTAATTTATGAACTGGAATTCCAGGACATCTTCAAGAATTTAAATTCTATTGAATAATTTAAATTAATGTAATTATCAGTTTGATCGACTCGTTTGTGTCTTCCGTGATCTATACGCAAACTTGGGGACCCTCCCCCTCTAGAGCGTCATTGACCTTTTTTGAGAGTCCCTCGATTCTTGACACGTTATATATATATATATATATATATATATATATATATATATATATATATTAGGGTGTGTCGGAATTTTTTTAAAACTTCTTTCTTTTCATTTTGCAACGTTTCAATTGTTGCATCGTTGCATTATTTCTTATTGGGACTATCAAAAAGAGCAACCTTGAAGCGTAGTCTTGAGCTGTTTCGAATTATTTTGCACGGTAAGTAACCGAATGAAAAGGGCTCGAAGTTGTAGAAAAAGGCTCTTGCCGGCTTTAATGACTTCAGTGGCTTAAGTGTGTTGAATATAATGATGAAATGGTCATAAAAATTTGCGTACAAAGTACAACTACTTGACGTACAATTCGTGCAGTATTTGGATTTTTCCCGCTTTTGTGAGGCTCGGAAAAAAAATTCAAAGTAATTGTGCCAAAACTCCCATGTTATTTAAATGGAAAAATGTTTGTGCTCACAGGCACGTTTTCCCGTTGAAATACAGCTCTCAAATTTTAACCAGATTTTTATGAATTTAATTCGAGCAAAAATTTTTTGCTCCCGCTGATACAGAGGGCGTGCGTGTAGTTTTACCAATGCACGAATCTTGGACTTTCTGCATCGAAATTGATGCCGAAAGTACGCACTTTCGACCGAGGTATAAAGAAATAGTGCATTACGCCACTAGGGAGGAAAAGTAGACTATGTTCAAGCGCGGTTGGGAATAGTCTATTTTCACTCTCGAGTGGAGTACACTATTTTTCACCATATCTGCAGCGGAAACTTCGAATTACGTAAAGCCCGTAGGCCGGGAAGTCGAACTTCCCGTGCAGGTATGGTGAAAACAATTTGTAGGTTAAACTGTCAAAAAAAATCTAAGATTCGACGGGTCAATTGACGAGGTTGCACTATTCGGTAAAACCCTTTAGGGCGAACTGATCGTGAAAAGATTGTACCATTAGAAAGAATCTGGTGATAGAGGTTGAAAATAGCGGTTGAACTTTCGGTAAATCTCTTTCGGCTAAACTGTTGGTTAAAAAATATTTCTGGCTCCATTTATAAGGTGCTATACCTACTCCAATATAATATAATCCTCAAATCATGATGCAATTACCCTCCATATATCCTGGAAGGAGTTTTACTCCTCTCTGACTCTCGTGGTTGTCGACTAAATGCGTTTCTGAATTTCCGAGGTCTTACCAGTTCCGTAACATCGCCAATTCATGCTGATGTTCCTTCTTGCGGTCGTCTATACGTCCGGAGACGAGGCTAGTAGTGTAGAATACCGGTGAACGGAGTTAAGGATAATCGGGCACAGCGGTCAGATCGACCACTGCTCTGGGCTCCGAGAATACATACACCGGAAGGAAATGTCCGGCCGGACGGTCAACAACTTGTGGATACAGTTCGAGGGTGAGTAGCTTCTCTTTCTGTATATAGTGTAAATTGGTTCGCCACTCTGCATCTTGCGTACTCTGCTGCATCAAGTGGTGGACTTGCAGGTACGTATTGAACAGAAATTGAGATATTTACTATGGGGCACGTGTGTACCTGGAGCATACATGTTGCGAAGATTGAAGACACACACGCAAGGGCTTAGATACACAGATAAACTGGATGAGAATCCGGATTTCAAAGGAGATATGTCCATTTAAGGTAGCTATGTCAGTATACGCCTGAGTCATAGACACTAGCAACTATCGTCATCGAAGAATAAAATTATTCATTCTTTCTGCATATTCCACAATTAAATTTATAAATAAAAGAGTTTCATTCAATCAGAATACGTGATTGTTTTCACGTGCGTAATTAATTTCATTAAGCTATTAAAACTAATTTGACTTCATGTCTTGACTCGTCTGCCATTGGCTCTGTAAGCACGCGACATATCGTGGCAACACCGCAATATCGAGCGACTGTGCAACCGGCATCGACGTTACCGACATGAAACGAAGTTGAGTTTGCAAAGTTTCTTTGGCGAATCTGATCTGTCATGTCGAATTCTCCAAAAGAAGGACACGACGTTCGAGCGGATCGCGGAAAACGAAACGGCCAATTTATTACGCGTCAAAGAAAAGCGTGGTTCGACAACATTCAGGCAATAAAAAAAGTCAGATACAGTGAAGAATCGACGCAAGTGAAACTTCTATAAAAATAAAAAATTCAAGAGAATCAATAGGTGAATAAATTCGATTTCGGCTGCGTCGATAATTCTGGTTACATTTAATTCGAATTAGCTTATTAAAGTACAATTAATTACGTCGAATTTGGGATGCGAGCGATCATTTTCATTGCAGAACACTACCAGTGTACACCGACCGATGGTAACTGTCGCGAATGTAGCTGATGTGCAACGTTGCCAAACTTCGGCACCATCTTGAACAGCTGGTAGTGATTTTTTGTGTACGACGCAATTTCTTGTAATGAACTTGCAATAACTCGTTGAAATGTCCGGTGACTACCACTTCTGATGGTCGTATCGGTTACTTTAAGATCTAATGAAAACGTAGAGCTGTTTAGATGTTTTGTATTTCATTTCTGAGATGCTTTTTTCTTTGTTTAGAAGTCATTCTTTATATTTCTCTATATAACGCCATGGATAAAACTCTATTTTAGAAAATGATTTACTCAATTAGATGTCCGGTAATGTATCTTGTAATTCCTCACGAATAAAAGATGAATACTCAGACTACAAGGTATAAAGAATCGGACATATCTAACGTGTTTTCCTTCGCGTTATAACTACCTTAAATAAAAGAAAATTCCTAAAATCTGCATAGAAAACACTTCGAATATAGGGTTAATTTTATGAGTTTACTGCCTTAAAAATAATTATGGCAAATTTTTATAATAAATTCTCATATAAATTCATCAAGTTGATCACAATTGTGGTCGTAAATTGACAAAAAGTGTAATTTTTTAGAAGTGTTAAGACGAAAAATCCTAGAAAATTTCTAATCGATTCTGAGATCGATTTTATACCAAGTTTATTGGAGTAATTTGAACGCATTTTGTGATTAATATCAAATCCATCTTAAGATCGCTTATTGCATCTAAAAAGTGGCACTTTTTGACATATGTCGATATATGATCTCAATTTAACATAATTATTTTTACGTGGGCATGTAATTAATATTGATTATAAATTACAATTATAAAAATTATAATATTTCTTGATATTTTATGGTTATCACGCCGATTTACAGGAAAATTGACTATACTTATAGGGATTTTTACTGGAATTTTTTGTAAAATTTGTAGTACTCTAAATACTTTTGTTATTGTTTAATAGATTTTCATGTATACTTTACAATCATGGAAATTCATAATTTAGACAATATCATTTCTTCTTTTTACGTGATAAAAACATCTTAACAAAATTCATGGAAACGCATTTTATTTTCAGTTTAAGATTGATTGTGCGGAGCTGAAAGTAAATATGTTCGAAAGATGCAAGGAAGTTTATTTTACAAAGTTTATCTGCAAGGATAAAAGTTGCCCGTAAAATCTGTATGGAATTTGTGGAAAATGTTTGAAATTGAATTCTTGAACTCAGACCGAACGAACCTTCTCGGCACTCTAAAACAATTCCGTTTGTTGCAAACACAATCATAGCTGTTCGAGGCACCATCTCCACATCGCAGATCTTAATTGATATTTGCTTGGAAAGAATAAATACGTTTCCACTAGAAAGGAATCTTTCAGAATCGAAATCAAATCCATTCGTCCGATAACGAACAACTTTGTTGGCAAATATGATTTGCTCAGGCAAAAAAACATTTTGCACGAAATGGAAAATTTCGGGGCGAGTAAAAAGGAAGTTAAACCGTGGAAAATCCAGTTGGTCCAGCGAATCAACTTGATCTTCATGATGAGTGAAAAGAAGGAATGAATATAAAGTTTCCACCGACAAATTTGACTTCAACGCAAAATTTCATGCGTACCCGAGTCGAAATTTTAACCCTCGGTTAGCCCTCCGAGAATCCCAAATCCTTTGACGAGGCAAACGCCGACGCCGGTTTCACCCTCCGTACAATCGACAGTGACCCTGTTTGGAGGTTCAATCGTTATTTGACACCCTCCGTAGAGTCTTCCTCACTCCGTGTAGAGCCTCCTCCGGCCTACACGCCCTAGCCATAGACCTCCCTACGACCTACTCACCCTAAATGAGACATATAATCCCCGTTGAACCTATGTAACCTATTAAAATCCCGATAACCCTATTTAAGCAATATAAACATAGAAAAAAAAGGCGTCTTAATAAAAACTCATAAAGCGATAGACTAAACGGAGGGTCAGGAGGCTCTGCGATAGACTAAACGGAGGGTCGGGAGGTCCTATGATCGGTTCTACGGAGGTTTTCTAGGGTCTGCATTACCCTCCGTGACCCTCCGTTAAGTCGAGATGTCTACTTTCTGCCATTTCAGGAGTCTGGTAGGGTAAAATTCAAATGTAAATTTATTCGCGACGCCCTTCCTGTGCCCTACAGACTGCCATCTTGTACACTCGAAACTACACTCGTTGATCTCCACTATTTTAGGTTACAAGAAGGGTTAAAATTTCGACTCGGGTATACGCACTGCAGTCCTCTTCTGAAACTACGCTTACAAATACAAATCTCAAAAAAACTTTTAACATATTTAAGCAATTTTACAGCCGGCATTCGTATATCTTGTAGTTTTATGATCATTGGTTCAAAAATATCTTTGATATTTTCTGCAAAAAAATTGTGAATTCACGAATTCAGTCACTTTTTTTTTTCAAATTTAGCAAAATATCAACGAAAAATAAAAAAGATTTTTTCCCCATCCAAATTTCGATCAATAAAATTAAACCATTCGACGTCATGTGGTACAACCTACACGAAATTCTAGTGATAATTTTTTGATAATTTTGTCTGTTGCTATATATACAAAACAGAAGATCATTCAACCGCGTTAACCATCTGTTAAACGGGCAGATTAAATTCAATTGTGACAGTCGAACGGTTCTATTAAACATAAACCGTAATTTTCGTCTCATAGTGCAATTCCATTTTTCGCAATTTGGATGGGAAAAATAATCCCCGGAATACCACTCGAGCTTCGAAATTAACCTGATATTTCCCTCAAGGTTTCCTGCACACAAATGAGCTCGTCCAGTTTTCCAGAAAAATCCCTCGCGCTACGCGCTCGTGTTTTTTCAACCGGGAATATTTGACTCGCTCATTTGTTTGCAACGAACGTGGAACCCTGATTTAATAAAACTAATTTCTCCTATGTAAATGTGCTTTGCCACGTCCTTTTACCTATAATTTCATGTCTTAATGTCAATATAATCAGGTACGCCAATCTTGTACTTGTACCTAATAAAATTACCTTTGAATCTTTATTAAAACGAAGAACGTCATTCTTGCATCACTATAACGACCCGCTCGCAGATGATATGAGCTATTTATTCAGGAATGCAGCATCGACTTCCAATATTGGAAAAATACTGATGCAAATATAGGATTTGTAGTGATAAATTTATTGGCAATAAATAACGTGTCACAGATTAAATTTAAGACATACAGATTCATCGAACATTAAAATATATATAATGACATATTTCCCATCAATTTTAGCATCGACAATTAGCGGCCAGTTTTTTTTATAAGATGATATTGTAGCGAAGTACATCTCGAGTCTGAGACATTAATCGCTAGATTTAGAGCGCCCGAAAATGAGGCCTCATTCAAATTCACTAATCCGAATCTTTTCACAAACATAGATTGTAGCTTCTTAATAAATTAAATTCATTCATCAAGCAGCTACAATCCACGAATTTTTAATTCGAAAGTTCTTTAATCCTAGTTACGCTAATATATATTTTTTATATGAATAGATGATAACATATCAATATATTTTTCTAAGAATGTAGTACATTTATTTCACAGGATATCTTTTGCGATTCCTGCAAAAAAAAGTAAACTTTTCAAAACGGCCAAAAGTCATTCAGTTATTTTTCTAATTGTATTTTCTTAACACCTTTACAAATTATCGAATTGGAAAATCAATACTATCGATTACGAAAACTGGCTATCTGATTTTACAAAATTATTTTTTGCTATACTACTTCCTTCATTGCTACACTGAGAAAAAATTATGGTATTAGTAACCGTAAAGTGACAACTATTCATTTGTAGTTGGTACAAACATAGTTGTTACCATTTAATTAGTTGTCACAACTATTTTTATAGTCACCGTAACTATGAAAGGACTAAAAATCAATAGTTTTCACTTTATAGTTAACTGTACTATGTCGATTTTTCTCAGTGTACAATTTTACATCGGGATATTTACATTCCCAGGCTGCAACATTTTAATCTCCGTTAAACGGAGAAGCTTTTTACTTTTGTTAAATTATTACAATAATTCGTATATGATTTGAGGTATCTATTTAAAACTACAGCATTGAGCCAGAATATTAGAAAATAGTAGTTTTTCAAAAAAATATATATTGCTATCACCATTTTCTCAACATTGCGATTCTTTAGAGAAACATATCGATATCATCATCTTTCTATTTTTCCAATATTGCCATATTTTTCTAAAAATCCACTATTTTCATTCCACCAAATATCTTTCGTTATTTCTTTAGAAAATATTTAGGCTCTTATTAACCAATTCTCAAACTTACTTTTCGAATTAAACAAACAAACTTCGTCCCCAATTGAATATATGTCAAATATTCATAAAAAAGAAAAAAATCTCATTATTCTTCTGTAACGATTGCAACCTCTCGTACATGATACTCTTTATTCAAAGCTGCAGTATCGCTCGCTCACCATTAAAAAAATCATGATAATGATATTTGTTTTGTTCTCTTTTATCCATTGGTTCCCTCGATATACACGGTATTCCTGCAACGCTCCAGTAGCGAGGAAGGTAACGAGACGAGTGTTTTATGAATAGAAACTCACAGGATCCCCGAGTACGAAGTATGATGCTCTGTGGTATATATTAGGGTTACGATATAGAGTAGCCTGCGGCTTCTCGGGAGGGTAAGAGGAGAAGCCACAGCAGCAGAAGCAGAAGAAACGAGAGAGAGAGGGAGAGCGAAGAAGGAGAAAGCGTGTGGAGGGAAGTGGAAAGACGAGATCGTGTTTTGAGAAAATGCACTATCCAGGTTCGTCGGCGGTGGCGGTGGAAGGATCAAGCATCGCGACGACCTACTTGGCCCGTTGCCAATCCTCATCCTCGTCGCTGTGCCTCCGATTTTTCCTGGTACATATACAGGCTATACATCAGCACGTATGAGTTGAGTACGTATATAGAGCAAATACAGTCAACGTATGCAGAGACTCTCGTTGGTCTTCGTTCTGTGGTGGTACCTTCGCGATTTCCTGCCGAAGGAGCTGCAACGTACGGAAGAGCAAAGAGCAAAGTCCAAACCGAGCCCGCAGATTTTTGTGTACGTGAGACGTGCTTCGTTTTTCACTATTCCTTCTATTGCACGTCTCCTCGACTGTGCAAACCTGGCCTACGACGCAAATCCTTGACATTCAGAAGATTCGCGTTGACTGCTCCCCTCCCATCCTCTTTTCGTATAGACTGCTCAACCCATCGTTCTTAGAATATAGAGGCACGACCAAGTCGGTTGAGAATACAAGGAATATTCGTCTGGGATTTTGGGGATTGATCTGCGCCGTTTGTACAGCCACGGGAAAAGATCGGCGGGTGAGAGACTCGTAACAAGATTCTTCGAGACGATCTGTATGAAATCTCGGATGAAAATATTTGGGGTTCGGTGAAAGTAGATTGGAGAATTGGCAGTTTCTTTTTTACATGGATGGAAAATGATATTTATCAGTGGATTTTTATGTGTAAACGTATTTGAATTCAATTGTTTTGAATAGTAGTAATAGCAATTAATTTGCATGAGAAAAATCGTAAATTAATGATTATTACTATTATTCTTTAAAAATCTTGCAAATTGCTTCCTCATAATTTTGTATTTGTTTTTACAGAGCTACCTCTATAAGAAAGTATGTTAATTGATTTTGGTTTCCTCATAAAGGAAACTTTGTAAAAAATAACCAAAAATGATAACAAAACAATTCGCGAAGTTCTACTTTACAGCTTTTTATATGAAATTTAAAATTCTGAAACATTTGATGCACATATCATTTTATGATAAAACTGTGTACCTGTCATTACTGAATAGAACTGTTTTCATGTATAAAAATTGAGTTTGCTATATTATGTTTTGACAATAAAGTACATTTTTCGAAAACTTTGAAACTCTGTAAAATCAGAATTGCTTCTCCGATTTTGGTCAAATTCTATACCAAAGAACATTAAGTGTATCTGCTCTTATGAAGAATTATTCAGCAAAAACAGATATCGCCAGTCTTATAAAAACTAGAGCACGCACGTTATTTATTGACAAAATTTGATTAGCCATAAAATGTATACATTTCGGACAAAAATGCAACAATCAAAGATGCGCTGCTGTTTCACTTGCGTGCAAAATTATAGCTTAATTACTTGAATGGTTCTTGAGTTTTAGGTAATTGAAATTTCGGAGGCATGCACACACACATACATACGGACATTTTTTGTAAACCACATTTTTCGTTGTTTTGGACATTTTCGAGTGTCCCGACATGAAAATTTAGGAAAAAATTTCACGAAATCAAAGCTTCCTCTATGAGGAAGCGATAAGACATTTTTTTTCCATTTGTAGTCATTTGTAGTCCCCCCTGTGGGGTATAGGATAGTATAGAAAAGAATGTGTTGGATTGAAATGTGTAGGAACGACATGTGGAGAGAAAGAAGCGCGTGGAGATTAGAAATGTGAAGGTGTACTGGCGTGTAGTATAGGCGTTATGGAGAAATGCGTGTGGTGGATCCGCGCTGTGGTGAAAAGAAATATGCGGGAAAGAAGAGCCACCGTATGGACATGAGCCTTCGCGTCGTCCGGAGCCAGCCCAAAGCCAAAAACCAAACCTTTATCCATAACCACTCGCGAATGCATGAGTTCACTGATCGAGTTAGTTGCTGCAACTAATTTGCTATACAGCATATGCATTAGTTGCAAATTAGTTGAGAGATGGTTCTCTCAACTACTTTTTTTCCGTGTCACAAGACTTACAGGGTTAATAGAAATCGATAAAATTTAATTACCGCAATAAAATTGCGATGTGAAAGGGTGCAAAAATGTAAAAAATGCAGCTAGCAACTGTAGGACTTCGCTACTTTATAGTTCATCGTGCTCACTTCATGATGTGAGTTATAGATGCGCTCCAAGAAGTGGGGTTTAAATGTGGATTCTCGTATATTTTGATACTGCAGAGAATGCGGGTCATAATTGAAAACCATAAAAACTTGATCAACATTGTTAAATTTCATTATTTAACACAAGTTAATGTACAAAGTTGTGAATTTTTTAGATTCCGGATATGAGGTACTCGGGGCGGGGTTAAAGTTCCGAACGGTAAATACACGAAGGTCTAAAATTCCGAAAATTAATATCCCACCTACATTTTTGCCGAAATTCGCTAGAAAAATTTTCGTCAAAAATGTAGGTGAGATATTAAATTTCGACATTTTAGACCTTCGAATATTTACCATTCGAAACTTTGTCCCCGAGACGCAAGGAAATCGGGGTTAAAGTTCCGAATAGTAAATAAACGAAGGTCTAAAATTTCGAATCTTGAAATCGCACCTACATTTTTTACGAAATTCGCTAGAAAACATTTCGGCAAAAATGTAGGTGGGATATTAATTTTCGGAATTTTAGACCTTTGTGTATTTACCGTTCGGAACTTTAACCCCGCCCCAGGTACTCACTGGTCCATTACAGCACACCGGACCATATTCGCTACTTTTGCTTTATAACGTATCGAAATATTCAAATTTAATTATGCACACAGTATTCATTGCTGCCTGTTTCGAAGAATTTTGTTTTACGTACCTCAATCATTTTTCTGTATTTGCAGAGGTAAATTTGTGTGCATTCTGATGAAAATATTTGGCATCGAATGAATATCAAAGCTAAAATTGGTTCACATTGATTTTCTGTCGTTCTCAAATTTGTTGAAATACCGAATTTGTTTTGTAATTTGACGTTCTTGTGACGTCAATAGTGTATTATTATTTGCATGCCCTTAATGGGAAATTCGTGCAACGAATTCCAATTTTCCAAATAAATGAGGTAGTAGGCAGAATTTTGAGTCTCCTGTACAGTTAGTATTTATTTTTTGGTGCCCTAATATCACGTGAAATGTATTTTATACATTTATGAATCGAGGTTAACCACGTGGTGTCTGCTCGGTAACAAAAGGTCGGAATATGTACGCGGAAACCGATCGATTACAGCTATCACGTCGGTTTATCGAGCATGCAATTTCGAATGTCTGCTATTAAAATTTAAATACACGATTATTTGCATATGTGGGTCACGTCACTTACAGACAAAACTAAACGTTGCATTGATATAAAAAAAAATTGGCTCCCACAAATTTAACGATCACGCACGGAAATAAAAACGAATGTTCTGTTTTTAATCTACTTAAATTAGATCAGTACCATTACTGAACCTTGTTTTCTTTATCTAGAAAAATTGGGCTTGATCAAACATTTTTTAATTCAATCAGCGGTACTTTGAAAAGATTCGAAGGAAATCGAAAACAGAATCTCCATTCCTTTTAGGATTAACACAACACAAAAATCACCGATGAGATCTAAGAGGTCGAAGGTCAGCCCCAGGTCGTAATTGGTGCGGACTGCCACATCAATCCGGATAATTATTTTAAACCACTTTTCTCGAAGTTTAGGACTATTTTGAGTGAACTAAAATAGAAGTGTAAGGTAAACTTTGACCAGGTCGTCATGGAAACGAAGTTAGTCAAATCTTAGTCGTCAAGAAATAATCACCGGCAAATCAAATTCCTATAAAATCCGAACCCGTTTACCGACTTTCACGAAGTTAGGCACGGAGAATCAGTGAACATTGTTTCATTTCCGTAGAAATTTTAGGCTAAAACACTGTTTTTTTAACACAGCGATATGTCATAAAGATCTGAAAAAACCTAAAAACAATTCTGCTTTCGTCTTAGAACTGATACAACAATATAAAAATCGTCGACGAAATCCAAGAGGTCAAGAATCAGCCCTACATCGGGTCCGCGTGGATTTCTCCACATAAATCCCAACAATTCTTTTAAACCATTCTTGACCGACCATTTTGAGAGAACTGAAGTAAAAGAGTGGAAGAAAAATTTCGAAAAAAAATGTTATTGAAACAAAGTTTCCTCTATGCAATAAAAATAAAAGTTTTTGCAGAACACATAAGATTGAGTTCAAGTTTTATTAGCTGTTCCTTCTGCAAGGTATGTCGAGGCGATATATTGGACCATTAAGGGGCAAAGTGTTGAAAGCTCGACGAAGTGAATGTCGAGCGGTCGACAGGCCGCAAATTACTCATTTGTAATACCACAAGAGCTTCGAAATATCAGATCAATTTTGAAGCTCGAGTGGTATTCGGGGCATTATTTTTCCCATCCAAATTGCGACCAATGGAATTGCACCACGAGACGAAAATTACGGTTTATGTTTAATAAAATCCTTCGACTGTCACAATTGAATTCAATCTGTTTGTTTTACAGATGGTTAACGCGGCTGAATGATCTTTTGTTTTGTATATATACACTAAGAGAAATAGATGTTATTGAAAAGCAGAAATATATTACCCAGTAGCATATTAGATATTTCGTATAGGGATCGCACTCTTCATTTTAAAGGTAAGTATCCAAGATAATGTAGGAACAATCCCATATTGTAAACATGATATCACATATAGTACGCAATGAAATCTGGATAGGAACTAGTACTATCAACATTTTTACTATAATAGATAATTAAAATCTTACCATCTATTTTTCTCTGTGTAGCAACCAACAGACAAAATTATCGGTATTATTCCGTGTAGGTTGTATCATGTGACGTCGAATGATGCAATTCTATTGGTCGAAATTTGGATGGGAAAAATAATCAGCAGAATTTAAAAAGCAAGACACAACAACGCTGAAATCACCAACGAGTTCCAAGAGGTCAAGAGTCAACGCCACGTCGAATTCGCGTCGATTTTCCCACATAAATCCGGACAATTCGTTACACCACTTTTCTTGACATTTTGCACCATTTTGGGTAAACTAAAATAAAAGTGTAAAATAAAAATTTCAAAAAAACTAGCGGGGCTGGGCCCCCCTGCGCGCTTCGCACGCCAACCCCCTCTGTTCGCCTTCGTCTCCCTTGCCTTCGTCTCCCTCTCAAAATTTTAGAAATTATGAAAATTTTAGAAATTATGAAAATTTTAGAAATTATGAAAATTTTAGAAATTATGAAAATTTTAGAAATTATGAAAATTTTAGAAATTATGAAAATTTTAGAAATTATGAAAATTTTAGAAATTATGAAAATTTTAGAAATTATGAAAATTTTAGAAATTATGAAAATTTTAGAAATTATGAAAATTTTAGAAATTATGAAAATTTTAGAAATTATGAAAATTTTAGAAATTATGAAAATTTTAGAAATTATGAAAATTTTAGAAATTATGAAAATTTTAGAAATTATGAAAATTTTAGAAATTATGAAAATTTTAGAAATTATGAAAATTTTAGAAATTATGAAAATTTTAGAAATTATGAAAATTTTAGAAATTATGAAAATTTTAGAAATTATGAAAATTTTAGAAATTACGAAAATTTTAGAAATTATGAAAATTTTAGAAATTATGAAAATTTTAGAAATTATGAAAATTTTAGAAATTATGAAAATTTTAGAAATTATGAAAATTTTAGAAATTATGAAAATTTTAGAAATTATGAAAATTTTAGAAATTATGAAAATTTTAGAAATTATGAAAATTTTAGAAATTATGAAAATTTTAGAAATTATGAAAATTTTAGAAATTATGAAAATTTTAGAAATTATGAAAATTTTAGAAATTATGAAAATTTTGAAAATTATGGGACCCCCCTGACATAGAATTCCCTCTATACACAGCGGCGGCGGCAAAATCTTTTTATAATATAGAGAGACATGTCATGAAAACAAAGTTTTCTCTGTGCTATAAAAATAAAAGTTTTTGCAGAACATATAAGGTTGAGTTCAAGTTTTATCAGTTGTTCATTCTGAAAGGTATGTCGTGGCGCTATATTGGATCATGAAGAAGCAGAGAGTTGAAACCTCGACGAGATAAACGTCGAGCGATCGACAGGCCGCAAATTACTCGGCAGAATTAGAAAAGCAGAATAGACACAATAACGCTAAAATCACCAACGAGATCCAAGAGGTCAAGGGTCAGCGCCACGTAGAATTGGCGTGATTTCTCCACATAAATCCGGACAATTCGTCTAATCACTTTTTTGGTATTTGAGACTATTTTGGGTGAACGAAAATAAAAGTGCACAATGAAAATTTCCAAAACACACGCCACGAAAACAAAGTTTCCTTTGTGCAATAAAAATAAAAGTTTTTGCAGAACATGTAAGGTTGAGTTCAAGTTTTATCAGCTGTTCCTTCTGGAAGGTATGTCGAGGCGCTATATTGGATCATAAAGAGGCGGAGAGTTGGAACGTCGACGAGATGAACGTCGAGCGGTCGACACGCCGCAAATTACTCCCCTGAGTCGAGACTACGTATAGATATCCAGTGTATTTCTTGGGTATCCGCCTCTGTCACTGCACTTTGTCGATATTAAGGGCTTCCAAAGGCTCTATGGCCAAGACGATATTCTCTTCTCCGGTCCTTATGGAAGGTATATGGTTGCAGAGGCTGCAAGCCAGGGGAATGTCAGCAGAGGCAGCGGCTGGATTTCATTGCCGGAAAGGACACTGCGAGCGTCTTTGTCCTCCTCACACTCTCTCGTTTCAGCTCACTCCAGTTGTCTCCAAGATCAAAGGGTCGAACAGGTTGCCCGGAGGTAGGTTAAACTAATATATCGTCCTAACGATCGCTTCGGGTATAATACACCGCGAGAACAACGTCGATAAGCGTAACTTAACAGTTCTATAGTAGGTAGAACGAGAAACTTCAACAACTTCGTGAAGCCTGGTTTCGGATTGACTCTTCAATAAAACCTGGGGAAACCATCGTAAACACTGCTGTTGTTTATGGGCGTAGGATTTTTATTTTAACAGGAAACCTGAAAATCCGCCGTATCGACGTTACAGGAATTGACGGTATTTTGTTATTTTCTTGGAGAACATAATATATTTTTGGTTAATATTCAAATTCGTTGACATAGAAAAAAAATGTTAAACATTTTGTTTTATTTTTAAAAAACTTAAAAATATTTTTCTACAAAAAATAGTGCTTTGCGACATAAGTACGACAAAGCGATATTTTCGGCGAAGGTTGAGAAGTTGGCTGCACGAGTCGGATTGAGACCACGTAATATTTTTTGTAACAAAGGCACGAAAACTTTCACGATTTACGTCTGCAGCGTGGAAAAAGTCCGCAGAAATGTAATTGAGTGGAAAAAAAAGTCTGTTTTAACGCAACGGATATGATTTGCGCATGTGCAGTCATTTTTTTTAAAAATAATTGAAAATTTTTTTTTTAGTGGGATTCTGTTTGAAATATTTTATGAGATTTCTTTCGAAGAATTACATTTATCAGAATTTCGTTTTTTCATTGGTCAAGCTGTTTCGATCGTCTCGGAAAATAAGAAAAGAAGAATTAATGAGTGTTTTACTGTGAGGAGGACATTCCTTTTGATGAGAAATCTGAAACCCGACAGCTTGATGTTATTGCGATTGAAGGGGCTTTTTTGGCTGTTGTTTTATTAAAGTGGTAAATAAATTTTTGTCAATATATACATTTCAGCCTTTTTTTACGCTCAGATATACAGAATGTAAACTTAAGAAAACCCGTTTGAAAAAAATAGTACTTATCTTTCTACATTTCATGTTATTAAGTTCAGGCTTTGAAAATTCGAAAATAAAGAGAGTTCTCATACAAAGAGATCTTTTATGAGAAATATAATGGAAAAATCTCGCTATCACCGTTGTTGGATTTTGTCATAAAAATCTATTAAAAAACTCTATGCGATTGCTAGACCGTAACAGGATTTGAATTATTAAACGTAGTGTCCGATCGGTACATAGCAAATCGTAAACTTTTTAAAAATCAGTTATTCTATTATCCCTCCCTTGTTAGGCATGCCGTTTTGAAAAAACGCACAAAAGTGCCTATTAAATCCGCGTTCCACGGCCCTAATTACCTTTTCTTATAGATCAATGTTAATTTAATTTTAATAAATCTATTTTTTTTACAGCACATTTGTCAAACACAGTGAAATACATATTCTTGGTGTATCAGAATATAGATTTTTTCATTATTAAATAATTTTTCTCATGAAAATCTGATTTTTTGTTACCCGGACGTCCGTACGACATGGTAACTTGGGTCCGAATGGACCGAACGAGCCAAAATTAGGAACTTTTTTTATTTTCACAATGGTAAGTATGCACAAATATTATAGTAATTTTTCTATTTGTTTATATTGGCATTTACCTTAAAAAATTGTCCATTTCAGGTACGCATATGTGTACGGCTTGCTAACTTTTCACCAAATTGAAAAATTTGAGCGAGATTCGCAGCGTACTCATATTTTACCTAAATGCAAATACTTTTTTTTTTAATTTTGGGCAGGGGGCCGACTTTACACCTCCCAAGTCGACCCGAAGATCTACATTTACGTCTACACAAATACTCGACACAGAATCACTTTACAGGCACGCAACTTAACGCGAAATAACTCGATACCTAGCACTAAACACCGTCGGCTTTACGCAAGAGCGAATAAATGTCTTCGTGTCGACTTGGGAGGTGTAGAGTCGTCCCCCTGCCTTTATTTTGCTTTTGGAGGATTCTAAAGTAGTGATTACCTAACAAGGTAAAAAGCAGATATTTAATTTCCATTGATTTAGGACTTATGACAATAAAAATATTGTTTGTCTTAAAAAATCATTTAGGAAAATCGTATAGGAAAATCGATAACAAAAAAATCTTCAGCATTGGTCGACTCACACTCCGAGTTACGATTCGCCAAACTTTCTTCGAAGAAAATAAAAATATTACAGGCTGTCACGTCGAAGCATCATAATATCAACTAATTAAAAAATAAAATCACACTACATATTATACATTATATGTAACCAAAACAATTAATTTCTTAGCTTGTTTCTTTCTTGTTTCATTAATTAAACGAATTTGTATACTGCAATTTAAATAACAATTCATAAATATTATACAAACTTCAAGAATAAGTTAACATTACCTAAACACAACATTCGTACAGCATATTTATTACTCAGATTTATCTAATTTACAAAATTTTGTTCCACACGTATATTTTTATCAATTATTTTGTTTGTTAATTAACACTGGCACTCGTATTTGTTATTTTTTTGTCTATTATCATTTCTAAATTGTCACCTGTCAAAAAGTGACACAGCAGAGTCCCGAAACAACTACATTTACGTCCCTTACCGACTGCAACCGGTTTTGCCGACGACGATGAAGCGCGAAAATAAAAAAAAAAAAAGTTCAATTCTCATGAAAGAATCCGCTCCACTAATAACCGCGTAGCAAACTTAATAATAGAATATTTTACAATTTGTATTTCCAAAAAAATCCATAGTATCGAAAACTATGAAATATTTTAATAATGTGAAACAATAAGAATTAAAAGTAAAAATAAAAAAGTTATACATTAAATGATCAGAATATGCATAAATTACTATAAATATTGAATACTCTTGATCTTAAATATCAAGAGGAAACGCAAACGCGTCAATGGCAGGAACTGCGCGCCTATTGAACATCACTTCATGTACCAAGGGCTGCTCAGCGCCAGAGGCAGCAATTTGCGCCAGTAATATAAGTTTATTAGGCCTACTGGGGACACAACTTTCCTTCGATTTATCATATATCGAATGGTAAAACAAAAACGCGTTATATTATCTACTTCCAAGCGGTGTGGGAATGATAATACTTATACTCTCAATACTTACTCTTCATGAAAACTCTATTGATGATTATTTAAAAAAAAACGATGTTGCTGTTAAGATGGAGGGTTAACATGGTAACCCAAAGCGCGACATGTAAATCATACGAGGTGTAAAACGCGTCGTTCAAACCATATAGAACGCGAAGCGTAATGCCTGTTAACGGAACCGGAAATGCGACGTCCAAACCATACGGAGACCGAAACACGACAGTCAAACTATACAGAACGTGAAGCGCGGCGTCGGGAGCTATATAGAGCGTGAACGCCACAGTCGGACCAAACGGAGTGTGAGCCTTAAAAATGGTCCGAAGGGCTATTTTTTGGAGGGTTTGGGGGGCGGCGCCCCCCCACAAACAACCCGGCGCGCCGTTGAGGCGACCGGGTTGCTTGTTGCACTTAAAGCTGGGTTTTTTTCTCTCAATATGACGGGAACAACATTATGCAAATGCAATCATATGAGATTGTTCACTTTCGAATTTCTTGATCTTGTAAATGTCGAGAGAACTCGTTGAAATTTACTCCACAAATGGATTAAACTTAAGATAATCATTGGTACAGAATTTGATCAGAAACCAACAAGCAGTTTAAATTTGAGAATAATTACAATTTCATTTATTTAAATTCAAGTAGCAATGAATACTGGTTTTATGTTTGGTAATAAAGTGCATGTGTACTGCAGTTCAAAAAAATCTCAAACGAATGTGAAAAGGTCGCAATCTTCTTTATCGCAATCTCAAATCAAAGAGTAGAAATTATTTATCAATTATACCTTTCAACTTGAAATATCCGCGAATCAATAATTGGATTATTCGTTAACCGACGAAAGCCTTTTATTGAAGACGTTAGGTACTTTGACAATTTTGATTTCGTTGAAAATGTCTATCGATTCTTGAAATTTTCTATGCAACATTGCGGAGAAAAAACAAGTAAATTGAGCATTGAACATTTTCGATCAATTATTCGTCCAAATGTCATGAAAATCCATTGAGCGAATTTTGTGTTAAAAAATCATGAATTTCTTCATTGACTAAAAAAGTTTTTATGGAAACTGTTGTTTTAGATCACAACAGAAATATTTTTTTACCATTAACTGCCATCTTTCTTGTTACTAAATCTCAAAGAATAAATTGATGATCAAATATACCTATGAGAGTGATGTCATTTATAAAGCTGTCTGTAAACTTTTTTTCCCTTCATCAGAAAAAAATGTAGGCTCACTTAGATTTTGTTAAGCGATCTACGTGATAGGCACGTATCCGGGTATTATTAGCCAGCAAATAAATGTTTTGGTCAGGAACGTTAGTTAGGAATATATTTAGAGGTTGTTATTTAGTGACATTTCGATTACGTTTAAAGTGCCTATCAATCTTTTTAATTTTCCGTACAAAGTTTCGAAAAAAGACACAAGTGGCTTGAACATTGAATGATTGATATAAAATATCTCGAAAATCCATGAAGTAAATGTAATGAATGGGGTCGTTGGTATAGTTTTTATTAGTCAAAGCCGGGAGAGTGCACTATTGACTATATTTAGTCACGATGTTAATTGTTTGAGATGTGGTTTTGAGCGAAGGTCCTCGGGCCGCGCTTAGGGCGATAAGGGTTACCGTGAGATTGCTGACCTAATGCTGAACTAATTCCACGAACTAAGGTGACGGCATTATAAAGCTGCCGTTACATAAAACATGTCTTTAAATTACACAAATATACTTTGTGAAATTCAAAATATTCTTTCAACTAATTAAAAATAATTTTTCAAAAATAATTTTCTATCTTCAATTACCTAATGACTTAAAATGTGAAAAGATTACAAGGCAGAACTTTTATATAGTACAATATATAAGCGTTGATATAGTACAACATGGATGAGAAGTAAAAACGGTTGCGAATCGACAAATTACGAATCGATGTGAAAGATTCTATTTTTGCAATCTTTTTGTTTCCGTTCAATTGGACGTATCAGAGAATAAATTGATTATTAATTACACCTCTGACCTTTGAGACGAAAACCTTATTATTTCCATCGCTGTTAGGGGTTCGATGAACTTTTTGCCTCTAGCGGAAAAAAAATTTATCCTCCGTCGGATTCTGCCAAGCGATATACTTAATTGGCATGTGCCAGGGGATTATTAGGCAGCTAATGAATGTTTTTTTTTGGGACCGTCAGTTAGATTCACATCCAGACCGGAATGTTGTATTACGGGCTTGGCT
The DNA here is from genome assembly GCA_949699805.1 of Tromatobia lineatoria. Taxonomy (NCBI): domain Eukaryota; kingdom Metazoa; phylum Arthropoda; class Insecta; order Hymenoptera; family Ichneumonidae; genus Tromatobia; species Tromatobia lineatoria. Next base: position 2,980,220 of record OX453044.1, read on the forward strand.
GAAATTAGTAACGCTTGGACTGTCTCGCTGTCGGACAGTTGCTAATTGAAGGTCCATGCATCGGTCGCATTTTTCTCGTTTATCTCAGCCTCGATACCATATCGATCTTTCCATCGTATCTTTATATTTCTGGCATTTCGCTCGGACGTCACTAAGGGTCATCACGGTAATTGTCCATCCTGAATGGCCAAATTGATATGTGAATACTCAGCCCGCTGCACCGTCACGATAAAGATATCTTCGGTGTTATCTGCAAGCTTTAAATTTCAAAAACACCGAATCATGCTTGAGTTACAGCCCGGGGTGAATTGTAAAAGTATTTTTAGTTTTTTATTTTTATTGGCCATTGATCAAGTACGCCAATTGGCTTTTACTATTTTCTCCCCTTTATTCCCCATTTCATTCCTCGAGACTCCTTTAGAGTGTTGTCTGCAGCCAATCTTTCTAATGCACTAACTGTATCGCATTTGCACGATGGCTGAGGAAAATTGCAGAAAACTTCACCAGTACAGGCGGCTTTATTTTACTGAGTTTCTACTATATTAGAATACATTAAAAACTCAGAAAACCTGCCTCCTGCTCAACAATTTATGCGCAAACCAGTGCGCGGCTAAGCGGTCACCCATCCAAGTCATGCAAGCAATGCTGCTTTACTCTGGGGACCACCGAAGCCACACAACGACCGCGCGTCCACTGCTGTCGGTGAATTTCGAAAGTATTTCGAGCATATAACGGATGTGCGGCAAGAGCATATAGGGTTTTACGCAGGCAGTAGGCCAGGTTTTAAGGTAGCTATGTCGGTACGCGGGAGTCATAAGAGTCGGTGTCTATATGCTATTACAAAATAATCGCATGCGTCACTTTGACTGCCTTAATAATATTATGATAAATAACCGAGCATTCTTGAAAATTGTCGTAATCGGATCGAAACGATTATTTGTAAATAGTTTATATGTTTAGTGTGGGTTTGACTTTATTTTTAAGATCTAATTAGGTTACGAAACGATTTAGCCCTGTGTTGTGCACTTTGATCTTGGTCCAATCGGACATCAGTTCGGTGACATCACTTTTTTTATAATCCTGAATGGTTTGCGAACTCGTAGTACTTTTGGTTTTTTTTCTATCTTCAGTCTAAGTGTAAGTCTAATTCTCGATTCAAAAATCAATTTTGCTAGTCCTCCCATAAACGTCGTATAAAAAGAACGATTTTGGAGTCTTAATCATTCATCAAGAGTCGCGGTGGCGACTCGACGCCAAGTATTTCAATAGTCCGTAGGAGTCTTCAAGATTTTCTACAAATGAACAGGAATAGCTAAATCGTGATATTTCAAAAGTTTATGGATCTGAGTTTGGATTGCCTTTACGACATAATTACCTTAGCTGTGCAATATTTTGGGGACCATTTTATCGGAAAAACCGTAGAAACCGAAGTAAACATTTTTTTTAAGTTCCTAAAATGATTTTCTGAATAATACTGCAAAATCCTACATAAGCATTTTTAATAAAAAGTTGAAGGACAAATAAAACAGAGGCTCTCTAAAATGACGGCTCAAACAAAATATGAAAATAAAAATAGCAAGGACTTTCTATAATGATTATTTCAATAAAAAATAGCAATAAAAAAAGCTTTCCAAAATAGTATACCAAATAAAGAATAAAAGAGTCCAAAAATCATATTTACAATAAAGAATAAGAAAACGTCCTCAGATGACATTATACACATGGAATGAAAAAAACGTCCTAAAATTACACTGTGAATAAAGAATTTTTAAAAAGTCCTGGAATTACATTTTATAGCTCATGTCAACTTTAGTACTCCTATTTCTACTACACACACATAAAAAACATCCACACCACCTTTAGGACTTAATTACATATATATAAATAGATATATGTCGTTTTCTTTTCTCCCCGGTAAATAAAAAAAAAAAAAATAGGCGATAATTTTTGCAAAATATGGGCTGAAGAACTCCGGTCGATGGCCTATTGGTCCGATAAATCATTAACCAAAGCAACGATCTTGGATCGTCAATATTGTAAACCGACATGTATCTTCTTCTAATAAATTTCTTGTACTACTACTACTTCCATTTTATCAAGCCTTTTTAAATTTTTCTGTTTCAATTTTCCGTGATCCTTCTTCGTTACTCGTGGAATATCCCATATATCGCTAGTAAACTCGACAGTTCAGTAAATCAAAGCCCTCAGGACAAATTGAGCTTCCTATAATGGACGACGATCTACAATCAGCTGCATCGGCTCCGTTTAAACTTATATTTACGACCGATTGCAACTGAAGAGTCGGATCTATCCGCGGCTATAACGTGCGTGCATTAAGTGTACTTTTTTATTGTCTCTGACGTATTCGCAAAACCGCTTTTTATCCCTTCTGAAAAGTAGATTTTATTAGTCTAATATGGCAGCAACTTATCAATCATTGTGACAAAAATATCTTCGTTTCTACTTGCTTTACATTTCCGAATAACTGATTTACACTTCAGATTCGAGTACATGAAGCATGTGACTAATGTGCGGTGAGAGCGAATAGTATACTGATACACACGATGGACCTGTTAATCAATGCACTCAGGATAAATGAAGCTTCGCATAATGGGAATCCATAACGTTTATCCACCAAATGGGCTATGTCGTTAATTTTGCTTCCTCGTATTAGAGGAAACTGAACTTTCGTGATTTTCCACTCGATACTTTTCAAGTTCGTAGACGTTATTTCAATTCTCAACAGTAATTTACGTTCTTTAAAAAATATCTTTCTTGTATGAACGAGAAAAAAATGTTTTGGCAAATGTATTATATTTTGCGGAACTAGAAAATGATAACATTTTTTTGTACAATTTACAAAATGGTTATGTCGTTTTTTGTAGTGGAACTTTTCACTAAAAGCAAAAAAAGTTATTTCTGTTTTTACTATGTAACTTCAGAAACGGGATATCGGAGTGAAACTTAATTCATTCAATCAATTTAATTCACCAGTCAAGTATTCGCTACGTTTCTAGCTTGGTAAATTTAATCGAAATTTTTCGTGCGTTCGGCGTATGTAATAGTGAAGTTTCCGTTTTTCTACACACAGAACGATCTAAAAACGCTAACTCATGCAAATTTGAATATACCGAACGGGAATTTTTCTAATACTCGAACTTGTGACGAAGTTTGATTAGTATTGCATTGAGGCAATATCATTAAAGTGGTTTCAAAGTTATAAATATACTGACTCCAATAATCTATTATAACTCGATAACGGTTTCTAGCAACTTATATAAATGTTACACAGGTTTGGAACCGACACTACTTGTTTATTGTTGCGAATTTTATTAAAATTCACGGAGTTATTAAAGTTTTACTTGATTGAATGTGGACATAAAAAATTGATAACGGGTTTTTCAAATAGTGTATATTAAAAAAAAACGACAATGTTCCCATCTTTAAACCGAAAAATTTGCTGTCAGTTACATTCATCGCTAAAATCAAGAAAAGCGATTAAACTCAGTTAAGCAAATACAGTGGGTCTCAAGTTTTAGTTACAAAATTTGTAAAATCGAATTAAAATTACGTTATTTGTTGTTATATTGATTGTAAAAAATATGAGCACACGCTACAGAAGAGAACAAATAAATAAAATACATCTTCTAAAAAATCATGCATTTTTTTAACAAACTAATAAATGATCTTACTCATCGATTAATTAATAATGCCAAAAAAAAAAAAAACAAAAAAAAACCCTCCATATAATAGTTCTAAATCAGGCCAAGATTCAGCGGGTGTATCACGATAACATCCTCAAAATTTTATACAGGATGCATATTTTATCGTCATATGCCACCTAATACTAAAATCGCTTGTTTTCCCGATAAAAAGTCTGCTTTATTAGCAGGAGCAACAGTGAATCATATTTTATTGATCATAACGGCAGTGATATCTTCAATCTTCGAATCAACGAATGGCCGCATTACGCGTCGGTTACACATCCCCCGGCAAAATTTGAGTATTTCAAGCGTGGGACAAATGTGCGGTGAGTGAGTATAATACACACAACGATTCAGTTAATTAGTGCCCTCCAAACAAATTGGGCGTTCCAAAATGCTCCGCATCTGCGAGTCAGTTGCATCGTCAAATTTTTTATATTTTGTTTTCGTCCAATTTCATCGGATAAACCCCGACGACTCGAGCAGCGTGTGTGCGTAAAGAGTCATTTTTCATCGTTCGCCACGTACTCCCAAAATCGCTTTTTATTGCCAATAAAAAATCCCTTTTATCAGCGAGACCGGGAGCAAACATTCAATATTTCCCAGCCTCGCGCGCTGCAATAATTCGTCTCGTTAATGCGTTGAAACTGCTGCAGCACCAGCAGCGGAAAAAAAAAATAGAAAAAAAAACTTCCATTTTATTTAAATTCCTAGTTGATGAGAATATTTAACGAGTGCATCATGCTTTTGTCCGGTTAGACCTTTCGTTCGAGGTTTTTGCGCAATGCTCAGCCAAGTGCTAACCATTTTCCAAATCCTCGGAGTGACCAGAGTTTACACTCTCTGCGGTGGCGACTTGCTGTTTGCCTGTTCGTTGCTCGTAGCGAATGAAACAGCCCCTGTATTTTGCATGAATTTTTACGAGATTAGTGAACATATAACACGGATGCTGCGAGCTTGGCTGAAAGAGCTAACAGGGAGTGAGAGAAAGAGAGAGAGAGAGAGAGAGAGGTAGAGAGATGGGGAGTGAGAGTGCTGCTGTTATTGCTGATGCTGTAGGCACGTACGTTTGCCGCTCCCCCTGGCGGCTGCTGCTTTTACTCGTATAGCTCCTCCTGGGCATAAATCGCTCTTCGTGCGTTACCACCATGCCGCACCACCGCGCGCCACGTTAGGAATTAAAATAGATTAAAATCCGAGTGGTGTATAGTAGGTAATGCGCAGGTATACAACGCGTCTCGGAAATTCTCGGCAAGGCCTCACACCGAGAACACCGAACATTACGTACCACCGAATATTTTATTCGGTTATATTTTCTGGGTCGAAAGTCTAAATATCCTGACACACCAATTTGTAAAATAGTTTTAGCGTATCACATTATTTTCGAGTTCGTGATATTTGTTTATTTATGCCACAAGGAATTTTGATATCAATTATTATTGTAGTTAAATTAAGCATTACATTTACGATAGTATTTTTGATGTTTATTACATGTTAAATATACTAGAGAATATGTAATGTCAAGAATTCAAATAAACATTACATGTACAGAATGTGTAATCTGCTCATATTCATTTCGTGCCACACAGAGTTATAGATGCAAAGACAGGGTAATAAAAGAATTCAAATCTCTTAGATAAAAGCAATTAAAAAAAAATTCAACTGTCAATCACGCCAACCAGTTTTTTAAATCAATTATGGACTTTATAGTACGAAATTCAAAACATTTCGACGCAAACATGTGTATCAGAGATATTACGACATTATTTTTGAGTTCGTTGTATTTATGCCATAAATTATTTGGATATTGATTATACTTCAGTATATCCAACCTTATTGGTGAGAGACTTTATAAACAATTTCATGTAGAGACGACGAAAAAATTTTTAATCGTTTTTTTATGAAACTAGGGTTAGCCGACACAGGCGCTTAAGCGCTTAAGCGCCCGAGTCTCTTTATATCAGTTTTGACATCTGACATAAGCAAATTCAATCCATGAACTTGGTCCTGATCTCAGTGTGTCTGACGACACCATCGACGAATCAGAGTATGTCTTAACCGCTAACAATGAATTTCGCATTTATCATCCATGAACTTTTTAATATAGGACTAGGAAGCAAATACGTGCGCTTACGCGCGCGACCGAAGGAAAAAAAATTGCGAAAGACTGTCAAATTCCGCGCTATTAAACAACGACTTGCGGTCGTCATGGTCAAGAACCAATCACAGCGGGAATAGATAGACAACAAAGGTCATGTTGGCGCGAATTACGCACTTTTTAAAAGAGGGATTTTTTTATTTCAAAGTAAATGTTTTTGTTTTTGATACGATGATAAAATTAAGGTAATTACGACATTTTTAAAGTCATTATTGATTTTCAATCGCAAACCGAGGTTTATATTTCCACTGCACTTTCTTATTCTGAAACATATATATCACATATATTTAAAATGAATTACATGAAGTACATGAAATACATAAAGTACATATGAAAGCAGATAAAGTGGTCAAAAACATTTTAAAAAACTTGATTCGTCACTGGCTGTACTGACGAATATATGATGATACACAGATTATGGGATAGAAGGGTCAATGACCGAGTTGGAAAGGGCAGCTTAAATTTAAGCTTGCTTTACTGCTGACAATTCGTTTTGAACAATATATGTTCGTTGAACAGCAAAAGTTGCAGTTATCACAGCGGGATCCATAGGTTTAAAATATAAGAGTGAGTATAATATATATTATGGTGGTCGATAATTTCGATGTTGAGCGATTTTGTCCGAGACGCCCCTTCATTTTGTTCGAAATAAATAAATAAAAATCTGGTTAAACTTTAAGAGCTTCATCTCAACGGGAAAACGTGCCTGTAAGCACAAACATTTTCCCTATGCAAGCTTCTCATTTTTAGAATTCTTCATATTATCTGTACGTACTACGTATTCTACGATTCTTACTGTAATGTATCTGAAAATTCAGTGAAGCCTATTAGTCTCGTCGGTGTATTTTTTAACATTATTGAATTTTCTGAAATTTTCATCGTTTGTTTTATTAACTTCAAGTGGACTGAATTTAATGATAAGGTGTTATTATAATAAGTGTACAAAGTTCCGCTACTTAACATGCAATTCGAACCGTATTTAGATTTTTTTCACTTACGTGAAGCTTGGGAAAAAAATTGTGCACTAACTTTATGCTATTCAAATGGAAAACATCTGTTTTACTAAAAATTACGTTTGGGAATTTGTAACTCAGAAACATTGAACTTTGAATTAAATGTGTAAAGAATAAAAAGTCTCGGAAATTGTTTAAGGAATGATCCTGAATTTTTTCAGAACTTTTCGAGAAATTTGAAAATTTTCCAAAAATTGGCTGAATAAAAAAAATTCAAAAATGTCTCAAAGAATTCTGAAAAAATTCCGTAATATTGAGTGGCTAATTCTAAGCACTTTTTGTTCATAGAGATTTTTTCTAAAATTGTATGGTGTGCGAGTCAAAAATACATAAACTTTGACAAAGAAAATACTGAACTCTGGGCGTGATCTTCAATTATACGCAAGGATAAAAAAAATTTGTTTAGTCTATTTTTTAAGTTCAAACATTAAGAACTTGATCTTAATGGTTTTAACCTCTATAGCAAAGCTAAAAGGTCCTGAAAAGTCAATTAGCGTGAAAAAAAAATGTTTAAAAAATCATATTACTTTTCAAAAGAACCATTTTTAAAAGGTCCTGAAAAGTCACTTAGCGTGAAAAAAAATGTTTGAAAAATCATATTACTTTTCAAAAGAACCATTTTTAAAAGGTCCTGAAAAGTCACTTAGCGTGAAAAAAAATGTTAAAAAAATCATATTACTTTTCAAAAGAACCATTTTTAAAAGGTCCTGAAAAGTCACTTAGCGTGAAAAAAAATGTTTAAAAAATCATATTACTTTTCAAAAGAACCATTTTTTTGTGATCAACAAATTTTTTTCTAAATTTCTTATTGGCACGATCAACAAGCGCAACCCTTAAGACATGATGTTGAGCTGTTTCGAATTATTTTGCACTTTAATTCACCGAATGAAAAAAGGTCGTCGTCAGTTGTAAAAAAAAGCTCTTGTCGACTTGAATGACTTTAGTGGCTTAAAATTTGTGTACAAAGTACAACTACTTAACGTATAATTCGTACAGTATTTGGATTTTTTCCGCTTTTGTAAGGCCCGGGAAAAAAATTGAAAATAATTGTGCCAAAATTCCCATGAGTAGATCCGTGAGTATATTACGGATTCATACGGGATCCGTGAGAAGGACATGAAAAAGTATCGCTAATAAGACTAAACTTGACTTCCCACGTACTTTCAGTTTTTCACGTGGAAAGTATGTAAAAAGTACGAGTAAGTACGTGATCGGGATTTCAGCGATTGAATACGTGAAAAGTACATATTTGCGACAGCGTAAAAGTACACAAGAAGCACATGAAAAGTCCATATTTTATATTTTGGCGTGTAAATCACGTGCTGAAAAGTACGGGGAATGCACATAAAAAGGACATAACTACGTTATTGTAAAAGTACAGGAAAACTAGGTGAAAGGTCAATACATATTTGAGATGGTTGCGTTTGAGGTTTAAGACAGCGTAGACGTACACCAAAAGTACACGAAAAGTGTATATTTGATATTTTGACGTGTAAGGCACGGGTTAAGTTGTACAGGAGATGTACATCAAAAATACGTAATTGCGTTAGTATAGAAGTGTGCGAATAGTACCTGAATGATCCATATTTACCTCTTATGCACGTAAAATTTATGTCATATATTATAGTACATGAAAAGTACATATTTCGGTTAACTTAGAAGTACGCGGGAAGTACTCATGAAGGAATGGCGGTATTCTGCCGAAGCTACCAACAAGCCCAGTACTCAAATGGGCTTCCCTGCCAAACGTTGTTAGGTAGTAATACTGTGAAACCACTGGTCCCATACTGCGTGAATTCTGGCAGCCAGTACTTCCGAGATAATTATTTTTTTTTCAATTAGCCTTCCCCCCCTGTCTGCAGGCATTAAGCTTATTACAGGGTCGGCCCGGACCAGTAGCCAGTCCCCCCTCAGGGCCTGGTCCGGATCGGTAACCGGGTCCCCATGTGGCCGCATCTGACTTCACTCTCCGTATCGCATTCGCTATAGCATTTCTGTTATGAGCATAGGGAAATATTGCGGAAAAACGTATACTTGGCGTCGCGACGCTACCGCGTCCCTTGATATAGCTGGTCTCGAGTTCGCCCCACCGAGCTACATCACGATTTTCGTCGAGAATGTAAACACAGACTACAGCTGCATACAGTTACCTGTGTGTGTCTCACGTATACATCTGGAGCTTCATCGCGTCCATGTTTTTATTTTTCGACGGAAATTTTCGGTGGCACTAAGAATTGAACCCGGGACCTACCGATGCTCTGGTCTACAGGCCAGTTTTTACTTCCAAGATAATATATAATACGCTACTGAGCCGAGAGTCGTCCAAGTACTGGGCGTAACCGCACCAGTACTGTGCCAATATTAAAAAACAAACTTTGGACCGGTTTTATCATTCCAGAGTTGCACCAGTATTGTGTCAGAATTAATATCCAGTACCGACATATCAGCAACGGTGCTGCGCCAATACACAGCCGATTTGAAATTCGCACATGGGATGAAAAATCCGTATTTCAAAATACGCATGTAAAATACGTGCTGAAAAGTACAGGAGATCTACAGAAAAGTACATATTTGCGTTAGCGTAGACGTACACGAAGAGGACGGCACAAATCCATACTTTTCGTGTACTTCTACGCTGTCACAAATGTCAAACGCAACCATCTTAAATGTATACTTTTCACGCACATCTGCTGTACTTGACGGCATCAACTTTTCACGTATGAAAGTCAAATATGTGAACCTCAAGATATCCAGCTTGCGAGCAATTAAAATAAACAATTATTTTTTTCATTATTTGAAGGAAAATATTGAATCAAAATAAATTACAAATGTTACCATCACTGTTTTCACGGGTGTTTTGATATTAAATGGGTTTAATAAAATTTTGTTTACAGTTTATTTCACTAACATAGTGCTAGATTACAAGAGCTTTTTTTTTCATTTTTAAGAAAAGACATCAAGGCATATTTTCTTGTTTTCTTAATTATTCCATCATTGCCGAAAGTAAAAAAAAATAGAATTCATAAAGCGCAACTTCATTTGCAGCTGAAAAATTTGCAAACGGCAGCAATATTGATCTTAATATCGATAAACGGAAATGTATTTTGAGAAACCGTTTAGACTCGAGCGATTTTGAGCAGCACAACTGATATAATCCGAATACACTAGCATGTATCGTGTACTATTGTATGAATTTGCACGAATGACATGGTTGAGATAGAAATATGCGTGCCGACGAGAAAGCAGAAAAAGGAAGCGAAGCGCGAGAGAGTTCTTGCTTATTCCCTTCCATCGTGCATAGTTTGTGGGCGGTGGTTGGTAGATCTAGAGCGGCAGAAATACCAAGCACATTTCCCGGGGCTGGTATAATGCACGCCAAGAGCCACAACGTGAGACTGACTATGTCGTTCTCGCTATCTTCTTTTATTACTTATTCCGCTTTCTATGCTCGTCTCTTTCTCTGCTTTTCACGCCACAGGGAATCCCCTATTTATCTTCCTTCTTCACAATCCTCGCTGGTTACGTTCTAAGCTTTCAGCGTTGTTTTTATCGCGCGACATTTTTTCCCCCGAACATTAAACTACTTATCGCAGTGGCATCCATAATATACATGTACACATAGTATGTGCCTTTTCAGGGTAAATCGACAGGACAGGATTTTGCATATTCTTCCACCTTTTAGTATGTAAGGCATCAAAAAAATTTCCCATGTATTTCAGGATAAAAAAAAGATGGTTATCTATGAAATCATCACGAATAATAATAACTTTGGCAGAAATATGTTGATTTTTCAGTGAACTGTTTTTCAGAGGAATAAAATTGTTGCACCTAATTTCAAGATAGTCGCAAGGTTGAGAGTGAAGAGAAATAATTAATGGAGTAAGTTCCGAAAGGGAACTTCGGCCAGTTTCCAACAGCTTTCGGCACATTTTTCTTTGAATACATGTCGATGGAAAATTGACTTCAGAATTGCTCGGGATATTTTTTCTAAGTTGTTAATTTTTTCGAATTCAATTCTTGTTTGGCTATTTCCCAATTTTCGGTTAATATACCATTTTTTAAAAGTAATCAAAGAATTAAATTTTCATTGCTTTTCAGTATTCCATGTTTTATGTACAGAATAACGGGTAAATGTAATTTAAAAGGCAATATTACTATTCAATGCAAATTAGCATTTTTGTGAATTTAAAAAAAACCTATAAATATTCCATATAAATGAAAAGTTATTTCTGAAAATAAAAAAGTGTCGAAATAAAAAAATTAAATTAAGACTAAGCTTTTAAAATAGTTTATTATTTAACATAGCAATTATTAGGAAATCAAAAAAAAATCGTGGTATTTTTTTAAAGATATCATTTTTGATAATTATTTTAAAAAAAGAATGAAAAAAAATCTTTGAGTTGGTACGGTTTTTTCATGCTGCACATTGACAGAACGAAATAAAAAACGTAGAATACGAAGGACATGACCCATTTGCATACCTTATGTAGATTTCTGGAATGGCATATTTCACTACCGCACCAATTAGTCTTGAATAAGTCAATTGTACTCACTTATCGCTTTTTCCCGGTGAATTGTCTCGCCGCGACGTCAATTTTCCAGGACTGCAGAATTCTTTGAGGAGTTTGACGTTGTTAGGTATTGACAATCCGCTATCGACGATACCGTCCCAAATTTCGATTTTCGACTTGCACTCTGTTGCACTGGAAAAAACGAAATAGAAAGGATGCATTAGTATTGCGTGTGTGAGCGACGAATACGAGAGTGGCAAAATACATCGAGTCGTCACAGTTGATGCAGCTAATCAAAATGCATCGACCCTCGTCATAAAATATGTGGGTTTGTGTGTGGTCGTGTGATAAGCTCTGGTATACTATTTTGGTGCAATATTCGGCAGTGCAATGACGAGGGCTGCGACTCCCGAGGCTCGTATCAGTTATACGCTCTATGTACCATGGAAAATTAATTTACATTTAAAATACGTACTCTATGGGAACTTCATTTTCACTAATATTGGCCAGAGGTGAAACGGCGACGCGTAATCGATATTTGTAGTCGGAATAATCAGGGAAATTAATTTAGGAATTTAGGCTCTATTCTATCAGAAGTAGAAGGAGAAAAATTGACTGTATTTTTTAAAAATCACAAGTTTCTTAAGAACAATTTTTCACATATTTTAGCCTTGATTCATTCAAAATAATTATTTCAAGTATTTTGAATTTTTTCAGGAAAATATTTAACGGACAATTATTTTATAATTTTATTATTATTTGTTCGGCATAAATAAAATGTTTTGGAAAAAAATTACAACGAATGCAAATGTTTATGTGATCGAAAAAGCAATTTCAGATGAATAGGGAAACATTAAATTAGCATACTATTTTATGTTTTTCATCAATGTAAAAGCCCATCGAGAATGAAGGGCTCCCATAATTTAATAAAATGTACCTCCCGTCGACTGTACGAATTCATGCAAAAGAGAAGAAAATATAATTACGTTATTATTTAATTTTCTGACCGACGAGATAATTCTGGAATTATTCAGCATATTAGTTACGGTTGAAATACGGTACCATATGTAAAATCTCTTAATTTCTTTTATTAAATTATGTTCGAATATGAGAATAATGTAATTACGGAAATTTCTTTTTGCACGCAGAATCGCCAACCGAGGATTGCAATTTTCATAGTTATTATTTCGTATTCCTGTAATTTACTTTGTTTAAAACAGTATACGGATGTATTATTAGCGGCATCGATCATTTCGCCTAGGCATTCAATAAATAATTAAGCATGCCTTTGAAATGACTTACCAAATAAATAAAAATTATTAATTAAAAATAAAACAAAAAAGCTTTTTATAAAAATTCTGCCCATGGCATTTTCAAATTAACCAACGTAGAAAAAAGATTGATGTATCCAACAGAAAATTGACGTATTTCCTGACCAACAAAAAAATCATTGAATCATTTATGACCTAACTGAAAGAATACAGTGAATTGGAAAGCAAAGAGATGTTTTAAACTCTATCTTCCAGGTCTGAAATAGCGACGATCACATTTCCCCCTTTTTTTATATTCACTCTACAAGAAAATATTTTCCAGAATGTTCCGGAAGCCAATATAAAAAGTTCTATAGATAAAAAAACCTTTCATACTATAGAAAATATTCCTTTTCCCATTCTCCAGAGTATTTTTATACACCTTTCTAGCTACTTTGTCGCTTCAGCGACGCTCGGATTTACAGGATTCCCATTGAAAATTTATGCCGTCCATGATAAACTCGATGTTTTCCTACTTTACGTTTTTTCCCGGCTTGTTCTTCGATGTTTCACGAAGTTTCTGCGAGAATTCACCCTCTTCCGGTTCTTCACTCGTTTCCCCTTCGATACTACGTTGTCTTCGTATATTTTTTTTTGCCCCCCTTTCACGCTCATATACCTCGTCGGACTCAGTTATTCGAGCATGTATCCCACGCGAAGATGATACACTGCGTGCCTCTGAGCTCGCTTCTATGTACCAGAATGGCGTTCCCTGGAACGGTGGCCATTGTGTGAGATAATTGAAAATCCTGAGGATCTATATGCTGAGGAGTGGGAAGCACGAGTATATCTGGTGAGGGTTACGTGCTGTTATGATCCTGGTCGGCATGCTTATCCACTGTTATACTCTGTATGTCTTCGTCTTCGTTCTATAGCATCGCCTCGTGTATCTTGCACGTTCGTGATTGAAACTCTCGTGCAAGAGTGAAGAGGCAAAAAAGGGACGCTGCAAGCCGAGCGTCGAGTCTACGTAAAACGGAATCGCTTCCAATACCCAAGAAACTTTTCTCTAGCTTAGGACATCGCGTGATGAGCATTACAGTGGGAATTACTTGTCCTTATTGCACTGTCTGTCTAGATTTAACGGTGGCCATTTTGTCTTTCTTTTTACTGAATGTAAAATCATATATTTTCATGAGGTTTCGTGACTGCCCGCATAAAAACGATGCGACGTCCAGGGTGGAATACAGGACAGAATCCAGGATGGATTCTGAACAATCCAGGATAAACCGAAAGAAATAGATACTAAGATTTTTAATATCCGATATAATAAATAATAGATACTATCGGGTAGTATTTGGATAGTACCGTGTATTATGTGTATTGTAAGGGTTATTATACGGAATGTACTTGGTACAATCAGATATTAACCATTACTATAATTATACTAACTGTTGCACTCCAGAGGGTGATCCCTATACGAAGCATCCAATATACTATCCGATAGTATATTTTTACTATCGGGTAGTATCTATTTCTTTCGGTGTGGAGTCTGGGCAATCCAGAACGGAGTCCAAGATGTTTAATGGGATCGGATTAAATCCCATTCTCCATTCTGGACTACCCGGACTGCCCAGACTCCATCCTGGATACAACATTTTACGCTAGATGGATATGAAAGTCGTAGGCGAAGGGCAACAGTGATAATAGTATCAATAAATTGGTGTTATTTTTTTTTCCAATTGTTGATTTGCTTCATAATTTTTTGCTTTGTGGATTTGCTTCATAATTTTTTATATGATTCTTCTAACCCAAAATAACTTTCATGATTTTTTGCAAAATTTTCAAACCGAATTTGAATATGCCATGACTGAAAAAAAATTCTGGAGCCGTAATTTAAAATTCTCAAAAATCTCGTATCAAAAATGATAATCTTAGCCACTAATTTGGTGATGTCATTGCTCCTGTTTTCAGTAACACTAACAAAGGCTTAGTATGATGGGGCATGGCGATCGCTGTTGAAATCCATTCGGCTTGTCGAAACACTTTCAGACAAAAGGATTAATTCTATCCTTTAACTTGAAAGTTTCCCTCAAAAATTAACTATTGCTTCCTCATAGAGGAAGCTTTGTTTTCGTAAAAACATTTTTTTTCGAGGTTTTCATATCAGAATACTTAAAATGATCTAAAACATCGAGAAAAATGGTTTTTACGAAATGTCTGTACGCGTGTGTGTGTGTGTGTGTGTGTGTGTGTGTGTGTGTGTGTGTGTGTGTGTGTGTGTGTGTGTGTGTGTGTGTGTGTGTGTGTGTGTGTGCAGATTTCCTTGTACGCACGATAACTGTTGTAATTTTCTACGGATTTTTTTCTAATTTGGCACTCAAGTGAGTTATCATATAACAAAGTTTGGGATTGTATTTGACACGAATCGGTTGAAATTTTTTTTACTTACAGCATTTTTGAAACTTTGAAAAAATCGTTTTCTCGCTACAACTTATGCAATTGAAGAGGCATCGGGCTAAAATTGTGTATATGAATGGATTTTCCATAAAACATTATGTGTACCAAATTTGGCGAGAATCTGTCAAACCGTTCTGATTTTATTACAATATTAATTTTTTCAAAAATGTCTGGAAATACTTTAACTCATGCAAATTCTGAGTTAGCCGGCTGCAATTGCCGATATGATTTCACGATTTTTGATTTCCAATTAACATTTCAGTCTAATGAGCTGTTGAAATGTCAGGAAATTTCGATTTTGGTGAACAAAAAGAAAAAAAAGCTTTCACGAAAGAAAAAAATTTCGAAATTTTCCACAGATTTATCTCAAATTTTCTTCACATTTAGACGACCATTTTAAAAGGTATTCGGTACAAATTTGACACCAATCGGTCGGTGGTTTAAATTTTATAGCATTTTGAATTATTTGAAAAATCTCGTTCGAGCGCTTACTCATACAAATTACTAGATATCGGGTTGCAATTCAGTTCATATATCGACTATCATTAACCAATTTTTGAGTAACAATTTTACACAAATCGGTCGAGCGGTAAAAATTTCACGTCACTTTGAATTTTGATAAAAATGACTTCCGAGTATAAACAAGCCTGCAAAGTAGAACCTTGCAAATTGCTTACTCATAGAGGAAGCTTTTTACAAAGCTTCCTCTATGAGGACGCCAAAATTGATCAACACACTTCCTCATATTTTTTATTGGAAATTGTAACAAATTCACTTAATTTATTCATTCTTTTTGTGATTATGCATGTAATGATTGATTTTTTACGGGACTATTGTTTCTTTACTCTTCTCACTTTGTAGATCGCCGATTATTGTCGCACTTTACCCGGTAGTGAATTTAAAAAAAAATTTAATTTGAAAAAAATTGAATTAAAGGGAACAAAAACCTAGACAACATCAAATTAGTGCCAATTTTTTTTTATTTTTCATGTCGGATTTTTGAGAATTTTTTCAGATTCTTAAATTACGGCCCTCAAATTGTTTGAATAAATATTATGGCGTACTCAAATTTGGTTTAAATTTTTTTTT
Source organism: Tromatobia lineatoria (assembly GCA_949699805.1). Taxonomy (NCBI): domain Eukaryota; kingdom Metazoa; phylum Arthropoda; class Insecta; order Hymenoptera; family Ichneumonidae; genus Tromatobia; species Tromatobia lineatoria. The sequence goes on from OX453044.1 coordinate 2,996,405, forward strand.
AAATCATGACTGTTATTTTTAGCCAGAAAGATCATTAAAAAAATTATGAATCAATTCTGGGGGTCGTGGGTGACGGCCTGGTTCATTTGGGATGGAATGCCCCCATATATATGCGATAGGTGACAATGTTTAGAGTTTATCAAATTTTTCTTGACCTCACCCCGAATGTCATTCAGGTGTGTTGAAAGCTAGCTAGTCTTTAATAGCGGCCATCTGATTTCGAGCAATTTAATAAGAATGTAATCTTGTTGCGATTGTCTTGTTTTTGAAACTATTAATTAACATCATGCGATTCATAATTTTTTAGCAAAGTTAACCGAAATGGGAAAACAATTGAATAATCGTCCCTTGACGATGTAAAAATCCACGACATTTATTTAATTGCACATTGAATTTGATATTTAATTGAATTCAATGTTACACTGTAAAAAATTTGATGTAGTGGCTTGAGGGGTTTTGCCGTTTGGCGTTCTTGGCTAATATCGGTCAATTTGTCTAATAAGACACACGTTTTTTAGTTGGCGGTTACGAGCAATGCAAGGTGACAGCTTATTATGATGTATTAAGATGTAATCTCGAGACGTTTCTCTACAGTGTCTATATGTTATTAGAGATTTTATCAGAGACGAATGTGTGCCAATTAAGGGATGAATGATACCCATGCTCGGCTTGTAACACTCAATATGTCTCGCATACGTGATTGCGGCTAATACCGATCGAAGACAACTTTTGAACGAAGACTCTTGAAACTTTATATGCATCCGATGTATTTTGGGTGAAACTGAAATGGTATTGTAGAATATATTTTCCGTGTTGGACGGTATATGCCCATTCTCCCCTAAGCAAATATTCAGAGTTTACTCAGTCATTTAAAAAATCTTAAACTTCGTTATAAATTGATTTTCTTAAATTTATTTTCTCACACTTGACAGCCGTGAATTATATTTCATTGCATGAAATAAAAAGACCTCGCGAAATTTGTAGGGGATCGAAATTATGCAGAGGTCAGAAGTTATAAATGATTTAATGAAGTCGATAAAACGATTTTCTTCATTAATCATTAAACGATTTTATTTATTCCGGAACAAAACGCAGCCGTTAATATTTGACGAATGAATGTGCAGACATCGGGCGACGCCTTTATGTACACGAATTCCCGTAACGGAGAGAGGGCCGTAATACTTTGACAATGGGACGAAGCAGGAAATTCGATTCGACCTGGAAGCAGCGACAATGGGAGGCCTTGTCTTCAGGTGAATTTGATAAGGTTGACATGTAACGTGTATAAAGGGAGAACGGATAGCTGCAACGGCTCAGCAGTTTCGCTTGAATATATTCTCCGCAGGTCGTACCGCACTATATACACTCACACACACACACCGATAGTATATGTACATAGCTATGACGATGAGCGCTGCGAGCAACGCTCGCGGCTCGAGAACAATTAATCGTTCTCGCTAGTGTGCCAAACTCAAAACAGGCAAAACTTAAAAGCAATAATAAGTATTATTATAAACTCCCCCATAAAACTCGCATTAAAGTTAGCAGAAACGTTGCCACTCTCAATTCGACAACTTTCAGGCGTAGCAACGCCGTGAGCCTCGTGCAGGTTAGCCAACATAACGAAAAAAAATTCTCTGAATTCAGATATAGTACATTGTGATACAAGGGCGTGATGATGAACTTTATACGAAGAGTGTGAAGTTGGCCGCACGAGCCACGAGTACCACAGCGGCACGAGCCGAAGGCGAGTGCCGTCTGTGGTACGAGTGCGATGTGCGGCCGACTTCACCCTTCGTATAGATTTCATCATCACGCCCGAGTGTCACATACTATTTTTTGTAACAAATGCATGAAATGTGAAACCAATGCAATTAGAAAGTGGAGAGACGGAGCATTGGGTCCAGGGCGAAGCCATGATGGGGTCCAGGGGCGAAGCCCCGGTGGGGCCAGGGGCGAAGCCCCGGTGGGGGGTTCGGGGGGCGGAGCCCCCCGACTGCAAAAAAACAAATTTCTTAATGAATTAACAAATTCATAAATATATTGGAAGCAACTAGTTATTTTAATTTTATCTTAATATCACAATATAATGTGTCGTCGCGATACTCGCGATCGGCCATTTGGAGGTTATCCTCCTCCATCGTCTCGATGCGGCGCGCTTCTGTTGCGATGTTCGCGGGACTCGGGCGCTAGCGACACTAATTCGCGTTTCGTCCGACTAGGTGGCGCGTCGAAAGTGTGCGTGAAGTGAATTATGCACGGGGAAAGTGTGCGTGAAGTAAATTTGCGTGCGTGAAGTGCGATCGGCATTTTTATATTATGGCCTGCTATAATGCGCAATTTCTGCAACATTTTCGAGGCACATAAAGCGGCACATTTCATGCATGTGTTACAAAAAATATTTTATGGTTTACTTCGTAGTTGCAAGTTTACAGAAGGGAGGGACGGAGATAAGTAAGAGAAAACTCACCAGGAACGTAGGTTTGCTTAAAAAAGGAATACTACGAGCGGAAATGAAAAACAAAAACTAGAAAAGGAAATCCAGAAGGGTAAAGGGAGGGGAGTGAAGCAAGAGAGTTCTCGGGTTATCTAATGCGGATTCCGTGCACGGTCCTCACTTTCTACGTGACTTCCATCTAGTCAAAGCTCTTGGGCTCGCTGGTGGCCCGCATGGCGTGTGCACATTTGTGTATTCGCGCGGTCATACGGGAGAGAGACGATAGAGAAGAGGGAACGAGGCGAGGTGAGGTACGTACAGAAGAGAAGCGAAGCACGTCAAGACAGATAAGACGACGTCGGAGGCAGTCGCCGCGCGTTGTGTGTGTTTTTCTGTGTGTGTGTGTGTGTGTGCATGTAGAGAGAAAGAGTAGTAGGTGACGGTGTAGTTACTCTACGCGAGTGAGCAACCACCGGCAGTAACGGTAAATGGCGTGCGCGGAGTGAGTGCGATAGGTGAAGGTGAACCGGGAAACCAAAACAAACCGAGAACTTAGTCGCGGTTAACCGAGTCAGGTAAGATTTTGCGAGCGGATTGATGACGCTGGCATGTTTATCGTATCACGTGAATGTGCAATAATTTTGTCCGTTGATCTGATCCATATGAGGCATTCTTTATCAACTCGACCACTATTTTTCGGTCGAACACCCGGACATTTTTTTTAATTCGTCAGTTTGTTGCACTAGCTGAGATGAGTGTCTGTGATTTTTTGCAGATTTTTAAAAGGCGCCGTTCAGGATTTACGTTTTTTAAAAAAATAAACACAATATCTCTGAAATTCATTTTTGAATACACTGTATTTCTGAAAATATTGATCTCTCAACAATTTTTTAGGAAGATTAAGTTTTTCATTTTTCATATACTTTTCAGTGACATTGAAGTCATAACTTTTCCAACGGAAGAAAATCAAGTTTTCTCAAAAATAAACAATAAACAATTTTTTTCAAACACTGCTCTCGAGCAGTTTTTGGAAGATTAGAAAAGAGTTTCATTTAAATTCAGAAGCTTAGTTGCCTCCCACTAGTGAAATAAAATTATATACGAAACTCGTGCGAGAAACTTTTTTTCAACTTGTTTGATTGCAACACTCGCGGTGGTG